>JANFOE010000830.1:0-600000 GCA_025667525.1 Glebionis coronaria | reverse complement strand
TAGGATTAATTTAGTTTAATTAGGGTTTTAATATTAATCAATTTTGTCTTTTAGTGCAAAATTTTACATTTTTCAATTTTTTTCATTTTTCTACTGTTCTTTAGTATAAATTAGGATTTTTAAAATTGTCAAATTCTTTTTGGCATTATTTTATGATTTTTTATGATTATTTTAGTTTAAAAATAGTTTTTAATGATTTAAAAATAGAAAAATAGTTTTAAAAATTTAGGAAAAGTACTTTTTAGTCTTTAAATAATATAAGAGATTTATTAGTTCAATAAAATAATATTTTGGACATTTTGTTAATTATATTTGATTTTAGGGCTTTAATTAGCATTAAAATTGAATATTTAATTAATAAAAGGTTTTAAAATATATATTTGTTGGATTTTTATTCTTATTTATATTATTTTAGACTTAGTTTAAACTTTTAATTAATTTTTAGGTATAATTTTTAATTTTGTCGCGTTTTACGTAATTACGTCATCGTTTTACGTCAACGTCGTAGTGTAATCGTAGTTGTAGCTCGTCTTTACTTTTTCTCTTCTAAACCAAAAACGTCACTAATCCAAACTTGATTTTATATAATTGGCACATTAATCCACACACCTCCTTCGAGAACGAACCCGCATTTATTCGGTTTACGTTTTTCCTAAAGCGTAAGACTTAATACTTGCCACTCATACGCGTTTTTCCTAAAACGTGTACGAAAAACCTACATCAATTTTTGGCGCCGCTGCCGAGGAGGTGTTTTTAGTGTGCCATTATTAGTATCGTGTTTGTGTGAGTAGTGCGTTTTTGCTTTTCAATTTTTGGAAAGCGTAAATATCGTACATACTCATTTTTGTTATTTTTCTCTATTATATTATAGTATCCAAATAAATCGTGTTTAGTTTTCCTAAACTAAACACACAACAATCATTTTACTATATTGTAGATATATTGGTTTTCGTTTTTCTTGTGAATATATTATTACTATATTGTATTTACGTAAGAACAATAAAGATACAAGTACCCCAAAAGCGTGAAAACGCAACCTTGATTCGGGATTTCATCACTCGATCATTGTATTCGAATCCAAAGCAAACGTTTAAAGGCAAAATAGATAAATACTTTCGTGAGGCTTAATTTCAATGAACACAAACTATAAGGTGGGTATAAGGCGGTTGTATTTCACGACCTAAGGGAAAAAGGCTCTTAAGTGCTTAGCGCCGCCTCGTTTCCTCCGCTTGCTTTTGCGTGTTTGGAGAAAGAGGGCCAATCGAGGGTTTGCCGCCCAAGTATTATCTACGTATCATATATATTTGCTTGTTTTCAAGATTAAACCCTCTTGAACGTTTTGGTGTTCCACCAACGTTCTAAAGTCATCGAAGGCGTTCACTCCACGTGATCGTTTTCATTCCTTGAGGTTCCTTTAATCGAGAAGATCGATTCGAGGGGAGATTTGTAGATTTGAGTCTACGTAATACATCCAAAAATCCAAAAAAACTAAAAACAATCAAAAACCAAAAAAATTGAAAAAATCGAAAAACCGCAAAAAGAATCTTCTTTGCTACCTCCCATTCTACGCTTAGTGCATGCGCACTCGATCGAAGGATTATTCTAATCTAGCGACGCTTCGAATCGACGCAATCGTAATCTAAGGAATCGACGACGTAGACGAGAATTAGAAACCGACGTTCCTAATATCGTTGTTGAAGAAACCGTAGAGGAGATGGCCGACAATCGTTCGATGATGGAATTGCTCCAAGCACCCACCGAGGGTTATGGAGACGCGATCGTAATTCCCGCTATCGAAGCGGAGAATTTTGAGATTAAGAGCGGAATTCTTTCGTTGATTCAAGCTATGAAGTTTCGAGGTCGTGAAGCCGATAATCCTCACGACCATATTCGGAATTTTGATCGTCTTTTGGCCACGAGCAAGTTTAAGAACGTCGACACCGATGTCGTCAAGCTTATGCTTTTTCCGTACTCGCTCGATGGTGCCGCCAAAGATTGGTACGAGAAAGAGCCACCTAATTCGATAGTTACGTGGAAGGATCTCGTTTCCAAGTTCGTTAATTATTTTTCCCACCGTCTAAGACAACGTTTTTCAAAAATGAAATTACGAAATTTGAGCAAAAACCGAATGAATCTTTTAGAGACGCGTGGGATCGTTTTAAGGAATTGCTTAGACAATGTCCTCACCATGGTTTTTCCGAGTTGCAACAAATCGATACGTTTTACAACGGTCTTAATTTTCAAGAACAAGATTCGTTGAATTCCGCCGCCGGTGGCAACTTTTTGTGTAAAACTCCAAAAGATGCATTGATAATTATCGAAAACCGATCCAAGGTTTACCAACTCCGCAACGCACCGAGTTTTGCCAATGTCGCCAATGTTAGTAGTTCTAATCGCGACATTGAGAGAGTTGATGCGAAAGTCGACAAGTTGACGAATGTGTTCACGTCTTTTCTCGTCGAAATGCAAAAGAAAGACGCTCCCGCTACGGTGAAAGCGGTTGAGGTTTCGTGTACGTTTTGTGGTGGACCTCATAATTATTACGAGTGTGCGGCTATGGATGGCCAAACGTCGAATGTGAGTGCGTTAAATGGAAACAACAATTTTCAAAATCAAAATAACGCCGGTGCATCACAAAAAGGAAATTATAATCAAGGCAACAATTTTAATCAAAACCGAAACAATTTTCAAGGAAATAATCAAAAAGGAAATTTTTCGAATCAAAATCAAGGAGGTTATAATCAAGGTCGAAATATAAGTTGGCAAAATCGAGATAACAATCAAGGAAACAATTTTTCAAGTGGGAATCAAAACAATTTTCAAAGAAACAATCAAAACCAAGGGAACTTTAATTCAAATCAAAATAGTTCGTCAAATGATTTTCAAAATTACATGAAAACGAATGAGGCTAATATGAGACGATTAGAGGGAGAAATTGGTACTTTGAAAAACGACTTTTCTAATAAATTGAAATTGCAAAACACGAAGATTGAGCAAGGGCAAATTGACATAAAAAAGATGTGTTCGGCCATTATGAACAAAGCCTCGGGTGCGTCATCGAGTTTGTTACCAAGTGACACCATAGCAAATCCGAAGGAACAATGTAAAGCAGCCTCGTCTCGTGAGAAAGGTCGTGTGATTACCCCTAACCTTGAAGGATTTCGAGTTGTTCCTTCTTCTCAACCCTCGACTTCTAAGACGTCTTATTGTTCTAAAGTCGATGGGGTGAACGTGGAGACCAAGGAAAAGAGTGCACACCCTCGTGTATCTCAAATTCCATCCACGGTTCAAAAAGAGAGTTTTATCGACCTTACCAAAGTAACCCTTGAAGAAACTTGTGCTTCAATCCTTCTTAAAAAACCTAAAAGGCGTATGCCGAGAAAGGAAGAGGATCCGGGCCAATTTCTACTACCTTGTGATTTTTCCGAGATTGAGGGATGTTTAGCCCTTGCCGATTTAGGTGCTAGCATCAGTCTCATGCCTCATTCTCTTTGGAAATTGATGAGATTGCCTTCACTTACCCCCACGAACATGAAAATCGAGCTAGCAAATTGTACGCTTTAATACCAATTGGAATAGCCGAGGATGTCTATGTTAGGATTGGAAAGTTTGTTTTTCCCGTGGATTTCGTTATATCCGATTACGAGTGTGACCCTAAATGTCCCATTATTTTAGGTCGACCATTCTTATCGACGGCTCGAACTGTAATCGACGTTCACGAGGGGAGACTTACTATGAGATATGGGGATGACAAAATGGACTTTTTCGCTAGAAAATCCCAAGGGTTTAATGAGAATGAAAAAACCAAGGTTTCAAAACCTAATGATTCAAATCCTAATGATTTCAAAATGTTCACTTTAGCGGAAAGAATGAGGCTTAATGCATGTTTTGAAAGAATTAAGAAAAACGGTTTTAAAGATGATGATTTTAACGATAAAGAGTACGTGTACCTAATTCAAAAGGGTATGTGTAAATTTATGGATGAAAATTCACTTTGGGATGTTTTTAGCGGAACAAGTGAAACAGCAATTCCGAAGGGCAACGTTAGTGCCATCACGACAATGACCAAAATGGGCTCGTCTTCACCACCTTCGAAGGACCACGTCTTTGAGGATTCAACTTCTAACTCCATCGAAGTGCCTCCTTTGCCTAGCCCAACACCCGTTGAGGCTAAAGGGTTTATCGAAATCGAT
This sequence comes from Glebionis coronaria, assembly GCA_025667525.1. NCBI lineage: Eukaryota > Viridiplantae > Streptophyta > Magnoliopsida > Asterales > Asteraceae > Glebionis > Glebionis coronaria. Next base: position 595,807 of record JANFOE010000830.1, on the reverse strand, counting down.
CCTCTCGTCTTAGAAAAGTCACCTAAGCATAGTCATTCGACTTGTAAGACCATGGTTGTGAGTGCTCACATCGACTCTTTCTTTGACGATGACGATGGCGATTTTGCCGAGATTGATCACATACTTCGAAATCCACATGCAATTTTTGATTCTCCTAAAAAGAAACATGTGAAGTATGATGATTACGAGTTTGATCCCGAGATTGAGGAAATCATTGAACGAGAGCTAGCTCTTATGCCTTCACTTCCACCTACGAGTGAGGTCGATCTTTCCAAAATCGAGGATGAACTTAATGAGTTGGAATGTATTATTTTTGATGACGAGCCAACTCATGTGACCAAAAATCCAATTCTCGAGGAGTTACCTAATCAACACTCCTCAAATGAGAATTACGTTTACCACATTCGTGAGGATTTAACTTATCAACAATCCCCACAAATGAATGATGGTTTCGTGCGTGATCGTGATCTTTTCGAGAGAGTTTCTAAAATACTCAAGGAGGGGAATGACAAACCTTGGTTTGACATGCCTATCTTTGATGAAGAAATCGATGAGATTGACGTTCATGAGGATGACGAGTATGTAGACCCCGAGGGGGCGGTGTTCTTTGTTGATCGACGTTTTGAGAATTTATACAATCCACCACCCCCTAACCGCGAATTAAATGTGAGGATTTTTAGCGCGACTAATTTTGAGTTTGACACGCCAAATATTTTCGACATTATCAAATCGGGTTTTCATAAAGAGTTTTTAAACGATGAAAAAGGAAAGGATTTTAAAGATGTTTTAAAAGAATTTTCTACAAGTTTAACTCCGTCATCACCGCGTTATCTGAGTGCTACCACCTCGTCTACTCCTTTTGACGATGGTTGGTGTGGATCTAGTGTGGGGGAAGCCCCTTATGTTCCCTCACATTTCTACACCGAGGACGAGATTTACGATCCCGGAATTGCTTGTAAAGGGAAATCTCGGTCTTCCATCGATGCAATAAATGGAAATCTTATTCATTTGCTTGGTGTGAGTCTACCTCGAGTAGCTCATTTTACTGACTTACCCATTGTCCCACCTTTCTATTTCTCATCTCTTTTCTTAAACCCCTTTGGGGTCTTGGTTCGAGCATGTGTTGAAGTGGGGTTGGTTCGTTTAGCCATGAGAACGAGGACGCCATCTTCGATCCCGGTATTTTGCATCATCAAAGGACTTAGTCCTTAGTACCGGTTGCTTTTGAGGCTTGTTTATCATGTAAGCCCCACCAAAAATGACCATACCAAGATTATCCCTAAATGATCACATTTATGGGGATTCGAGTCGAGCTTTTGACTCGGTTATCAAAAACAAGGTGCCTCGTGGGGGATTCTCATGCTTATTCTAGTATATATTATCGCTTTCTTAGTTTAACGTAACGAGGGGACTTATGCTCTTCCAACCTTTGTTTCGTGGTTGTTTGTGATTGTGAGTCATTAGGTTCATCGTCATCATTGAAGCCTCTCGTGTTCATTTTACGGATCACTCGAGCTTCGATCGTTGCCTTTGGAGATTCCGATATCCGATGATATCCTTTTATGTTCTAACGTTTATCTTATTAACATAATTCATAAACGGCTTTTAGGTTATTCGTTTTACCCTTTCATGCTCGAGATTAAGCATTCGACTTCGTCTCTAGTATGGGGTGTTTTCACCCCTAGACTCGAAACATTGAGGACAATGTTTAGTTTTAGTATGGGGGGGTGAGTAGATACTTCACCTTGCTTACGTCACCACGCAATCCAATATTCATCTTTTTGTTATCGTTTTGTTGCAAATAAGGCTAAAAATGGCCAAATTTTAAAATTTTTCTAGTTTTTCATAAGTGTTTAAGACACGAATGTAGGTTTTCCGATGGTGAGAATAAGAGTAATTTTTGACTCGACTGTGCGTGTTGAGCACTTAGCTTCGATTCCTTAACTTTTTAGGATAAGTCTCTTAAATGAGGACGAGAAATGATAGAGTTATTTATAAGTTTTGTAATCGTCACGATCTCATGTGTAGTGATTATTAGCTTATTCTCCCCACGCTTTTGCATAATAAATTGTTAATAAATATTGATTTAGCGGTTTAGTCACTATTGTTGGTTTCTAATTTGTTTTAGTAGCTTCCATGTAATTAAATTGGGAAAACATTAAGGTATCGCCAGCGTCACGGTTTTGAAGTATTGGCACCCGAATAATCGAAAGCTTCACCTAATAATAAGATTTCAAGTGCTCACCTAAATTAAGCAAAAATTTGAAGCTCACAAGGCCGAAAAATCTATGCCCAAATTGAAAGTGAATCAAGCCTTAATCTTTGAAGCTTTAAAGATCCAAAATTCGCTTTAGCGTGAGGATATACGTCTTTGGCTAATAAAACCACCGATGAGGCGGATAATAAAAGGCAAGGCAAGACCGAAGTCATAATAAAAGCTTCATGGCGAAGTTGAATAAAAGATGGAGGTAAACCAAAGATAATAAGGCCCTTCCGTTAGGGGGCGTATAAAAGTCTTGGTAATAAGTCTCATGTTCAAAACCGTTATAAAACCGTGTCTATCGATCCTTCTTGTTAACTCAATTTTTTGACATCGTTGTCTATTGGGATGAATTATTAATTTAATGATTTTGGTTACACCGTTAAGACTCTATTTTTAGACTTAATCTCTATTCACGTATAAGTCAATGATGTATCCTCGTGATCATTAATAAAAAAATAAAATATAAGAGATGCCAAGTAGGAATAAGGGAGTTTAGGTTCGTAATTAACACTCATGAGATGTGTTCGTGTTGCTAACTTATAATAACTATGATCTCGTTACATGCTTAGCATGGAATTGGATGAAAATCGAGGACGGCAAAATTATTTCTAACGAAGCATTCACGTGTTCTTGTTCTATGATCCCAAAGTCACTTAACCGTGATGAAAACAATACATTATGTCTAAAACGCGTGTAGTAGTTTATTTAAATTTATGGCTTCAATAAATGTCATCATAAAATGAATTTTGGAAGTGCTATGATAGTTAATTCTAGCATTGCGTGGGGACACAACAATGGTTTAGTATGGGGGAGTGATGAGACTGTAATTATACATAGTCTCATCGTCCAAATCGGGCTTAAAATGCTTAAAATATCATCAAAATACCAAAAAATGTGCTTGTGTTTGTTCATTGTGTATTTCAGGTACGGATATCGTGAATTCACCAAAAGATTACAAGAATGAAGCAAAAACGAACACGGAAAACGAAGCCGCACAAAGAACCGGGCCCAATTATGGAATTTCCAAAATTACCCTTGAAGAATTGAAGATTGGCAAGATTGGTCCCTCATCTTTGAAGATTCACAAGAAAAGACCTTGGAAAAATCATCATTGGCATGAGAAGTCCTCCATGTTTGAAGACTTTACACATCTAGCCCTTGAAGAATGCAATATTAGCATTTATGTTCCTTGATATAAAAGTTTTGGAAGATACAAGCCAAATTTGACAACCTGCCCAAACATTTAACAAAGGAAAAAGGTTATTTGGGCTGTTTTATACAAAGTGAAGAGGACATGAGAGATAAGGGACCAATACTGCCTAAAACTCAAACCCAAACCCAACTCAAACCGGACATTAGCCCACCTTTTATCACCATAGCCCATCTAATCCCACAAACCCGGCCCAAGTCAACAAGTTAGTCAAACCCCACTTAAAACTTTTTAAACCCGGTTTATTAATATTAAAAAGTGGGGGGAAACACCCACTGTTCATCCTCCATCCCTATCACCCCCTAATTTTGCTCCATAAACCCTAATCCCTCACTCACCCAAAACAAAGGGTTTTACCCCAATAGTTTCCAGAATTACTATTTACCCTTTATTAAAACCTTCCCCACACCCAAAAAAGTCACCACATGGCTGTGGGTCCCTAAAGATACCCCCTGCTCCCGTCATGTCCACAAAACCCCAAATGCAGACAAGATGTGCGGCTAGATGATAGTCCTTGGTCCCCAAGCTCAAATAAACGTCCTAGATCACTTTAACAATGCTGGCAACACATGAAAAGAAGACAAGGATCACATGTTGCTGATTGACCAAGAATTCCAAGGGTATTCTGGGAAACTCAGCATTAGGGTTTAGTTTGATTTGTAATTTTTTATTGATTTCTAGAATCATCTTTAGCTTTGTATAAATATGGGTGGCATGTACCCATTTTATTTTGTTCCAACTTTTGTACTATTTTCTATCAATAAATAGTTAAAGTATTTTTAGCCAATGTGCATAAGTTGAGTTCCATTTAACTGTTTTCAGTAGTGTAATGAGTTTTTATTCTTGCAAAAATTAGTTCTTTAAGGTATTTCTAGGTTTGGTCAAGTGGAAATTTATTTGAGAAACATCATTTTTTTTTAAAAAATACATGGTCTGAATTCAAAAGAAAAACCAAGGAAGTGAAAGTGGATTTGAGTTTTCTTTGGTTTTCAGAAATGTGTTGTTGTTTTGGTTATAACCTCAGTTCAACAATTTCAAATTTGTTATACAAGTTTTGAAGAAAATCAGTTTTACCTTTGTTTTTTTTGTATTTGATGGCTTAATGTTTATATAAGACCACTAATAAGCTGCTTGACAACAACTTATTGGTTCTTATATAAACTTGAAATTCTATTTCCTTGGTTGGCTGTGTTTGTGCAGGATATAAACAAGTCACTCCTATTTCATTTCAGTTTTTTTTAAGATATTATACCCCTGGGTCTTTTCTTTAAGATTCCATCAACGGGGCTCTCTACAATCTCACAAGCTTGCATAAGCCCTAACAATCCCCTATGGAAGGCATTCAGTCAGGTATTGGGCTTTGAACCCCATTGGTTATGTTTTTTAGCTTTTAATGTGATTTATGTGAACATTGTATGAATCTGCTTCATTGTTGGTTTTCATGGTTTGTTTATGCTTGTTAATGATTGTTTTACATGCTTAAGTAGTTTAGAATCATTTTGGTTTGGATTTGAAAGAATTCGTGTGCAAAATAGAGGATTTCAGAAATAAAGGGGTGTTTGGGATTAGGTTTTTAGGCAGGTAATTGACACCACTTGCCCTTGCAATCTGCTTAAACATGCCCTTTTGGTTAGTTAAGTGAGTTATTGGCCCTTTGTTTTAATCTTGGTAGTATAGGATAAAAGTTTATATGTCAAACTTTGGTAAAAATCAGCATTAGTTCATCAGTTAGTCTAAAACTAGTTCATTTTTGTTGATTTTTAGTTCTAATCTCGTTCAACTGTTAGGGTTAGGTTATATATAGGGTTGTTGACAGTTTGGTTTAAGTTTGATAGTGCTTTGAACAAGAATTGGTGGATTTAAATTCGTTTTTGATGCATTTTTGAACCAGCACTGTTCATCAGATAGGGCTAGGGTATAACAGTCACTTGATTTGGCTTTGTTGTGTGATTCTTGTGAAGTGATTGTGTGTTTTTGTGATTATATAGACTCCCTACACTCCACTGAGTGTAGGGGTGCCTTATTGTCCAAAATAAGCCATCAAGATAAGCTTTCCTAAGCTTATTGCCCACAGACACGTTTTTTATAACTAGCAGTGGGAACCAGTTTCCCACTGCCAGTGTTAAAGTTCCCCCTGCTTGGCTACCAGACAAAACAGCAACCACATGTCACTATCAGTTTTCATTTTTTTGTCTTTTGTGGGTCAAAATAGGAATTAGGGATTGAAATTAGTTTCATAATTTTTCTTATTTAATTCTTGATTTTTCTGTCTATTTAATTTTATTGTCACTGTTCATTTAGTATTTTTTACATTAAATAGCATTTTAAATTACTTTTTAATATTCTTATTTTTGTCTTTTAGTGGTAAAATTAAATATTGTTCAGTTTTAAAATTTTTCTTAGATTTAGAAAAAGATTTTAAGATTTTTAGTTTAAAAAGTTTTTACTGTTCACTTTTTAATTAATTTTTAGAATTAATTTAGTTTAATTAGGGTTTTAATATTAATCAGTTTTGTCCTTTAGTGCAAAATTTTACATTTTTCAAACTTTTTCATTTTTCTACTGTTCTTTAGTATAAATTAGGATTTTTAAAATTGTCAAATTATTTTTGGCATTATTTTATTATTTTTTATGATTATTTTAGTTTAAAAATAGTTTTTAGTGATTTAAAAATAGAAAAATAGTTTTAAAAATTTAGGAAAAATACTTTTTAGTCTTTAAATAATATAAGTGATTTATTAGTTCAATAAAATAATATTTTGGACATTTTGTTAATTATATTTGATTTTAGGGCTTTAATTAGCATTAAAATTGAATATTTAATTAATAAAAGGTTTTAAAATATATTTGTTGGATTTTTATTCTTATTTATATTATTTTAGACTTAGTTTGAACTTTTAATTATTTTTTAGGTATAATTTTTAATTTTGTCACGTTTTACGTAATTACGTCATCGTTTTACGTCAACGTCGTAGTGTAATCGTAGTTGTAGATCGTCTTTACTTTTTCTCTTCTAAACCAAAAACGTCACTAATCCAAACTTGATTTTATATAATTGGCACATTAATCCACACACCTCCTTCGAGAACGAACCCGCATTTATTCGGTTTTACGTTTTTCCTAAAGCGTAAGACTTAATACTTGTCACTCATACGCGTTTTTCCTAAAACGTGTACAAAAAACCTACATCAGATACATATGAATAAGTCATTATGGATTATAAAAAAATTGTAAACTATAATTTGAAGATATAATAATACCTAAGAATGGTAAGAACAAATTATACAAAGTTAAGTACAAGTAAATGTACATAATAGTCTAGATCATCACCTAGGAATCATTGATAGACAATGTTTCAAGCAATATAACTACATAATATATATGTACAAGTATCCAATATAATATACTACTTATAATCTATCATATAAAGGAAAGGTAATTGATCACAAAATACTAATATTCACTAATCCAAAGCTAATTACAAGTTAAGAATTAGTAACCATGATTAGTATATAAAATCCATTCCACATTGAATTAGAGTCTAATTTTTGTAACTAATTATAAAGCTCAACTATGTATCATATTAAGATTATACATTTACTTCAAGTTAAGTTACAAGTTCATAACGCATATGGTACAAGTTATCAAAGCATAGATCTTAAGCTCCCATAATTATCCCTAAAATATGATCAACCTATACAAACCCTTAAACTAAGAATGTAGAATCACTAGAAGTCATAAAGATACTATATAAGCCTTCGAATAATCCTACATTATGATATAAACCCTAATTATCCAAGATAGAGAGTCATTAGGCTTAATAACCTAAAAACCCTTATAGTAAGAAATCTACATAGAATCACTACCTAGTCTTTTAGGACAAGTCCACAAACACTTGTAGTATTACATTAAGGTTATAAGATTATATTAAGACAATGTAAAAGTACCTTAAATCAAAAGGTACAACATTTCAATGCATGGCTTATAAATTAGGTCAAAATAGGTATTTTCACCCTTTAGACATGTTACTTAGAATAACTTAGTAATACCCATGTAGGGACTTTGTGAACACAATGAGTACAATGTAGGATGTATAAATTGAGTTTACATCAGTAGCTAAAGCAAGTATAATGGATTTAACAAAGATTTAGCCCTAGATCATTAGAAACCCTAACCCGCCTAGGTTTTCTTCCTAATTTCACCTTAAACCTTTGTTAAGCTTCAAACCAAAGACCCAAAATTCTTAATTACAATGTCCTTACCATAAATAAACCCTAATCCATCACTATTCACATTCCTAAACCCTTAATCACCAAAATCACAAAGTATAAAGTCATAAGTCGGGCGATTCCGGCCACCATATTCTGATCCCTATATAATTCGTTCCTCTCTTCCTTATTGAATTCATTCGTTTAGGTCAGGGTATTCATTCCTTCTTATTTTCGAGCACTTCTATCTAGGGTTTCGTTTTTTATATGACTTCCTGTTAGTTAGGGTTTGAATCGGGAGGGTGATACTTTGATTCACTAGATTGATTATTAAGGACGGCGGATTGAGGTTAGGTTTTTATCATATCTGTGTGACGGTTCGTCTCCTAATTTGTAATTGCTAGGGTTTGTTTTTATCGTCAGCATATATTTAATTTATTCATCTTTGGTCGCTGGTTTTTGGTTCCCTTATTGAAATCAGAGTTCGTCTTGATAACTGACTTTTATGGTGGTCTTATTTGTGGTTTCGATCTGGGTGGGTACGAGGACCTGTGCAAATATTTAGGGTTTGTTGTGTGCTCGTTCAGGTGGTATTGGTGCTTATTGTTCAAATCGTTCTAGGTTTTTGGGTTGTGGTTGTGTTGTCGCTGTTGTGCAACTCGTTTAGGGTTTACTGTTGTTGATTGGAAGTAATTAGGGTGTGGGTTACTGAGAGAGATGGAATAGGGATTCCTCAACAGTTCGCGTGTGGGTAAGGATGTTAATACTAACCCGATGGCTGATGTGCAGGATTTGGCGAAGAGGATTCAAAATATAGATGGTAAGATTGTTAAGAGTTATGACAAAACCCTTACTTCTCGATGTGAGGCTGTCATTCAAGATCAGTCAGTTGGTCATGCATTATCCAAGCTTCATAATCCCAAGGATAAACCTTTGAAGTCTATTCTTAAAATATTAGGAACGTGATTGATAAGGGTACTCAGCCTACTGTTAATGTTACGTTTGCAAAGGAGGGGGAGTCAGGTGTTGCTACTTCTTCTGTCTCTCTAGCTGCAAAGATTGAAGGTCCTTAAAAGTGAACATTGATTCATGTGTTAATGATTAATTGATATCGGGAGCTGATATTGCTTTACCTAAAGATGTGGTTGATGAGAAGGTAGAAAAGTTTGATAACACGTTGTATGGGTATTTTGTTGGGAGAAGGCATGCATTTCCTATTGTGGAGAGTTATGTTAAAAACGCATGGGCGCGTTTTGGTCTTCAAAGAACCATGTTTCACCATGGTTTTTTCTTCTTTCAATTCTCTACTAGGGACGATATGGAGCGGGTGCTAGCTAATAATCCATGGCGTATTAGGTCTACACCTATTATGCTTAATATTTGGAATCCAACACAAAAGCTGATTAAAGAGGATATTACTAAGGTGTCGGTGTGGTTTAAACTACATGATGTTCCCATTGTTGCATATTCTGAAATCGGGTTGCGTTTGATGGCCCCTAAGGTTGGTCGACCTATTATGTTGGATGCTCGTACTGCTGATATGTGTGTGAATTCATGAGGTCGGTGTTCATATGCGCGGGCTCTTATTGAGGTGAGTGTAGAATGTGCTCTTGTTGATTCATTTGTTGTTGCAGTTCTGATTAAAGGTGAGGAGGGGAATGAATTTGAGACTATGAAGGTTGAATATGAATGGAAGCAACCCCGGTGTGCTAACTATAAGATTTTTTTATCATTGTGATGTGGAATACTCTCGTAAATCGGTTGTTGCCAAGAATAAAGGTAATGACTTTGTGGAAGTTAAGAGGAGGAACATTCAACAGTATTTTACAGGATCACGTCATATAGAAGGTATCTGATTCACCAAACCTACGTCTGCTTGGGTTATTAAACCTTCTAAACCATCGTCATCCAAGGCTTAGAATTCTAGCAACAATGGAGATAAAAAGTACATTAATGATGATTTGAATATGTTCGAATTAAAGAGTTCGTTTGATAAACTTAGGGATGAGGATTCGGTTTTGGATGTGACTGATAAGGCAGAGGTAGGGAATAAAGATCCGGAAGCACCGACGGATGTAAGAAAAGATATTTCAAGTATACAGGCTGCGACAATGGGTAAAGAGGCTTCTAAGGAGGCTTCGGCTTTTTCAAGTAAGCCAAAACACTCTTTTGAACATTTAGATCTTGCAAATATCAGTGATTCAGACGAGGAAGAAGTTTTCACGTCTAAGGAGGATTATGAGGCTTACATGTCGTCGTTAGGAGGAGGAAACCCACTTGAGGATGAATTTGATTTTTATAATGATGATTATGTGGACCAGGTTCGGGATTTTCCTGGACAAATTCAAGATTTTCGCGATTTTCAAATTTGTTCTAGTGGTAGGAAGTGGACAGATGTTTTAGTTCTCATAAGGGAGTTTGGAATGTAGGGGTATTGGTTTTAGCTATTTTCTAGCTTGGTTGTTGCCTATGTAACGGGCTTTGATATAGGACTTCACCTATATCTTTTTTACTTAAACGGTTTTTTGGAGTAATATATTTTATCAGGGTCTAGTCCCCTTTACCAAAAAAATAAAACAAAGTTACAAGCCCTAATTTAGACCCGATTTTACTTTTTCCCTCTAAAAACTCATTTCAAACCTTTCCCTCCCAAATTCAAACTTAGGATCAATACAAAAAGATATTTTGAGATATTTTTAAGTAATTGATGCACCTCTTTGAAGGCTACACATTATTGTTCTCATCTAATTGTTGTCATGAGTTATTCCTAGCCACATACATTGATATTTTTTATCCGAGACCTCATGACTAATTCTTAGACTTGCATAGATCTTTCCTAGGCTTCCTTAGTCACTAATCCCTGGTTCTTACACGCTTAGGGGCAAAACTTGGAGCTTAAGGGTTAGAAGTAATATAAATAGGAGTCTTTAGTTCCATTTTAGAATCATCCTTCACTTTCAATCTTCTGCATCTATATATTCTGTTCTTATACCACCGTTGAAGCTCTAAGAAGTCCCTAAGATCAGTAGCATGCTTTGGAAGAAGTTCTAGGAGTTCTTGAATAGTTATGAGGAAGATATATTCCATATACCCCATTAGGAGCCATTTTGGAGCATCCTAGGTAATCACTTTGTTAGATAAGCTTTGATCTTGTTATAATACTTTCTTAAAGTTGTTATAATGTTAAGAAGATGTTAGAAAGATAATCTAAAAGAAATTAGAGCTTTTGATCATTTTAAATGAAAGTTATAAGTTAAAGATGTCTCAAAACATTAGTTTTGTAATTTATATGAAATAATAAGCAAAAACCCACATCAAAAACTATAATTCTGGTAAAATGTTTTTATTATGATTATAAACATGTTTAGACACTTTTTTTAAAATCCTATATCATTTGTCCATTTTTGAGGTTGATATGTAATTTTTACAAGTATAGGGACTAAAACTGTCATTTTTAAAACTATTTAACATTTTGGGTCAAAAGTGTCATTTTATAAAAGTTAAGACTATAATAATAAATATTGGAAATTTTGAGAACCTATGGTTAAATATTGAGGGTTTAAATTGTAAATAATTAAAACTATATACTTTAGGTTAAAAATATAATTATACCAAAGCATAACAAAAAAGGCTATTATTGTCAATTTTGAAACTAAAGAAGATTAATTATAAATATGAGGAAGTAATGAAAGTATCATGTTAGTAGGGAGCTTTGTACAAAGATGTTCCATCACGATATTACATCTCGATATTACATTCTGACTGAGTGGTTGGGTTTACGATTTAAAGTGCCCTCGCTGCTCAAACATTTATAGAATGGCTTCCGAGTATGATGGCCCGAACAATGCTGCTAGAATTACAACCAAATATTAATTAAAGAATATATAACCAATACTTAGAAATATGGAACTTAAAATCAAAGACTTGATACTATACACAATGTTTTAATCCACTAGTACAAAATTGGGATTTAGTCAAACATACCAAATTTCGTGTAGTCACAAATATTTTTTTTGTATGACTGAATTCGCCAGTCATAAATAAATAGTCACACTTGAAGTCAGTCTGTATGACCAATTCGTATTTTTTTGTCATGCATATGAATATTTACGTGACTAGGGCTAACAAATGCTTTTTGGATGAGTCGTTAGTCACTTAATAATTTGAGAGTGTTACCGAATCAAAGTCTGGTTCAAGTAGTAGTCACATTATACGTATACATGTGTGACAAATATTTGCCATACACACATTTAATGTGACCAAAAATCATATATGGTCACATAGACTTATTTTACAAGTGACAAATTGATAAACAAGGTTGTCACACACATTATTTTAATGTGACTAGTATATTTTGTTAAATGTTAACCACACATGAATTTTGTATGTGTGGCAAATTGAAACTAGGTATTGAAACATTTGCCACTATATTTATTTAATTGTGACAAAATTTTATAATTACTTGAAGACTATGATCAAATATAGTACATGATCACACTAAATCATCAAACAATTATGTGACTATAAATTTAGCAATAGTCATAACATTTAAGCAATTTATAACTAAAGTATATTTATGGTCACATTATAATGGGATTATATGTGACCAACACATTGAAAACGTCACACAGTAAAATATTCACGTGACAAATGTTTAGAACCAAATGTAATCTCAATTGTCACTAATCTTGATATGAGTCACATTTTTAAGTGTTTGTATGACTAAAGTCACTACACATAGTCACAACAAGTAATTTTCTTTGTGACTAACTAAGCCCATAAAATAATAGTTTGTCTCAACAAGTATTTTTTTATGTGACTAACTAAGCCCATCAAAAAAGATTTTGTCACACACATTTATGAGTGTGTGTCGAAGCTTCCTTGGTACTACCTGCATGCATTGAGTTCAGACTATTTGCCCTTATGGCTTGCTACTCTTCATTTGCTCCGATAAAAAACTGTGGTCGTTATGGGTTGTATAAATACCCTGCCTGTTGTTACATAATCTATAACGTCACCAACTACCTATCATCTTCCCCAAATCAAAAACACCTTTCTTCTTTCAATTAACAAATCGATCCATGGCAGATTCTCAAGGAAGTACTTCTGATGCAAATGTCACCCCTGTGTTGGACGAGATTATGCAACTCACTGGTGGTGCACCTATTTCGTATGCCATGAGGGTCTTCTTGGAGCAAAAGATGATTGAGGAGAAGGCTTTTAATAATGATATCCGATTTGATTGAACTAGTTAAGGTAAGCCATAAAAGGGTTCGTACTGCACTTGCTGAAATGAAGACCAAGCATCCAACTGTTGAATGGGAGGATTCTATTGAAGCTTTTACTGATTCAAAGAAGAGGTTGGAGTTGAAGCTTTTTCGTTTGAACAAGATTGTCGAGGAACAACTTGAAGGTGTGGATGAGTTGAAAGCTTGGTCCACTTCAATGGAAATAGTTCCACCACCAGAAGAAGAAAATGTTTGATGATTGTTGTGCATCGGCATGTATGTTTGTGTTGTTTTTTACAATCAATATGCAGTTTGGGTATGTTGTGTCTAACCCCGATATTTTGTTTAAGTTACTGCATATGTAATATATGGTGGTCTATGTACTATGTATCCATGTTTTGTTACTGCATATGTAATATATGGTGGTCTAATGGTAAATGTATGACATTTATGTTTAATTTCGTTGAATAGCCTGCTATTGTGTTTATCTTAATTGGTATATATTACATCTTAAATTGATCTTTAACTTATAGTTATGCTTAATATCAGTATCTGTTGTTATTTTTGGGGGTTAAGATAGCAGAATATGTTGTGTGTATGAAATTAAAGAAGGTACATGAACTGATTTAAGTATGAATTTGAGCACAAAGTTGTCAAGTATGAAAAAATTCTGTATTATAGATTATTCAAACTTATTGCAGACACAAACTTATAACCTTGCAGACACAACCTTATACTCATTATGTCAATAGCTATATATATAATGCACTTCAGTAAAGAGTAGATTTTTGCAATACATGCTAATAATAAAATTTGTGAATAAAGACTTAAATTAAAACCAACTTTAACCTATTGTAACTAAACCCTAGGTGTGCAGGCAATATGAGGTTTAAATCATGTTGTCAATAATGGTTTAACATACAGTCCCAAACACCCCTTATGTTGAGCAGGATATCAAATTTACAAAGGAATAATGAACTTTAAGCAATTTCAGGGCATGCAACCAACCTGAAATATAAAGGTGAGCAACAAAAGACTTAAATAAGCTGGGTAATCAATAAAATAAGCATTCATAAGCCAAATCACAAGTGGAGTTGAAAGTTATACCTAGGCTGGTGTACATCCACACCAGCCTTGCAAAATAATGCAATAACTATATATACATTGTGCAGTTCAGTAATTGCAACTCAATCACCAATTTGAACAATATAGTCGAACACAAACGACACAATTACGACATAATTCACTATGACATAGTATGAAAACTTATACGGACACTGCAGACACAAATATAGAGTAAAAAATACTATGTAGTATGTCACTATATAAAAAGATATGCAACTCACCTGACCAACTTGAACACTCTTTTTGAACACAAAGTTTCACTAGTATGACAGAATTTAATATGACCAAGATTATGAAAGCTTACATGTAATTAGCTATATCAGTAGGACACAATTGATATCTAAATTTCTAAAAACATAATTAAAATAACCACTGAATGTTAAAGAAAATTTATATTCAAATAAAAGAGATTACAAGTGTTTTTGTAGAAAAAAGAATGAAAGATTTATGTTTGTGATATGTACACAAACATAAATCCTTAAACAATTACTAGAATTCAGATATTCCTATCCTCTAAAAGAACAAGTTAAATACGATAAAAAGACTGATTGTGCCAACTTGAGCATGTAAGGCTTCACTTGGTTTTTCGTATGACAACTCCTTCACCGTCGGCTCGATAGTAGTCATTGTGTGAATCATCACCTACAGGTACACCTGGCAAAGTGTTATCATTGTTCTGGTGAATAACTGTACTAAATCCCTCATCGACTTTGTCATATGTATCTTTGTAATTCTTGCTAGGTGTCTTGAAGACAATAGACATATTTTTTTGTACCTGGTCTTGGACATAAAACACTTGTCTTTCTTGTGAGCCAAATATGAACGGATCAGCTTTGTGGCCTAAGCTATTCAGGTCTACCAATGTATAACCAAGAAGCTTATATGTTTTGACCGGATGTTTCTTGTGATTAACCCAATCGTATTTGAAAAGAGAAATCCTCTTAAAATGGTAATCTAGTACCCATATCTCTTGTAAAACCCCATAATAAAATAGTTTTTTTTGTTTGAACTTCTTTGGATATATGAGTATCTTCTACCTTAACACAAATCCCACTGTTCTGGTGAACTTTGCCATCAGTTATTTT
Source organism: Glebionis coronaria (assembly GCA_025667525.1). Taxonomy (NCBI): domain Eukaryota; kingdom Viridiplantae; phylum Streptophyta; class Magnoliopsida; order Asterales; family Asteraceae; genus Glebionis; species Glebionis coronaria. The sequence continues at coordinate 580,688 of JANFOE010000830.1, read as the reverse complement.
CGTACGAAATGTATACCCATTGATGTTATATGCATCGTATTTCACTACGGTGACTGATGTGTCGTGATATGTATATGTGATAAATTGATATACGTTATAGGGCAAATTAGAAAATTACCTTTAGGAAAAAGTAATAGACTAATAATACCAATGACGAATTCAATTAAACACGTTGGTGACTCGAGTTCGTTGTACACAAAGATCTTATGAATTTGAGACGTTTCGATTTGATTTGAACAATCGATTTGAATAGGTTTTCGGTTTTTAAACTACAATTTAAATCTACTAATTTTAAACTATTTAATATAAGCCTAAAGTGCATGAATCGTTAACCCCGCAATATTTAAAATCAAAAAGCACAATTAATTACTTAAAAATTAACACTATTTAAAAATTTAATCTATTTAAAAATAAATCTTATTTAATAACTCTTAATCTATTTAAGAATCTAGTTAAGCTTTTTAAAACTAATTTACTATAATGTAAATTACTTAAAATGAATTTATTTAAAAACTATTTTATATTTAATTATTAAAATCTAATTATAAAAATTAACTAATTAAACTTTTAAATAAAAACATTTTTTTATTATTTTTATTTTTATATATTCTTTTTTTTATATATTATATTTATATTTTTTTACACTACTAAAAATATTTGAAAACAAAATAAACTACTTTTATAAAATCATTAATTAAATTTATATTTAAACGTAAATAAAGTAAAAAAACGTTACTAATGTAAATCTGCCAAACTGAGTACACTATATTAATCAATAAACAAGATATAAACTCAAAAGGGCATGAAGCCCAATTGGTAAACACGCTGGTCTGCTAACCAGTAGGTCTCGAGGTCGAAACCCATAAGTGACATATTTTTTTTGAATTAATTCTTTTTGCCAGTTTGTGAAAGATTAGTCTCAGGAGAGACTTTCTGGACAACTTATTTGCTATAAAACTGTGAGGACACAACTTCTAGGCTTATAAGATGAGTAACTCTGATAAGCTAGAAATACAGAACAATGAATCAGAACCCAAACAACTCTTACACAGCAAAGACTATCAAATCATAACACTAAAAGCAGAACTTAGAAATTAAATCTTACAATTAACGCACATCTAAAACAACTTAATTCAGTTATGCAGAATGAAACTAACAACAGTTACAAAATTCAGATCTAAGGATTAATCGACCGAGCAAATAAGCATCATCAAATAAACTGAACCAAACATCCTCTTACCAGATTAACAGATTCTACCCGTTTATCAACAAGTATAAACCGAGCAAAAGTGAAATACAGATCAACTCAAACTAATATTAGCAGATCAAGGGAAATCATTCAACATAAGCCATAATTTTCAGCTACGAAAAATTTCATCAATTTCAACCATTCAATCCAACAAACTTAACATGCTTAAACAGATTTAATAAATAACATTAGTAATAACCAATCAAATCTAACATTCAAATCCCTGACTCTCTTAACAGATTAATGCAAATCAAATAACTTTCAAGCATAATGCATATTACTTACAAATCAGTCAAGTAAATACATAAAGCAAGCTAAACAGTAACTAACATAATTCCTACACTTTTAGCTAAACAGCTTAAACATTAAATCAAACCTTAACATTAAAAGGTAAAGAAATAAGCACCTTTTTGGGATAACCTTTGAGCAGTAGACCTGCGTTGAGCAATCTAAGAACCAAAACTAAAACCACCATTCATCTCACCATTATACCGTTCCACCATCACAATCCAACGAACCATCACAAGCAGATTTGTTTTTCTCTTATCCAGTGGGGATAAGTTTTATCCAATTTTTTACTTTAAATATTAAATTCTAGCTATTAATTAGCTTGAATCTTACATCTCAAACATTATTTTGTTGAAATAGAAAATAGATTTAATTCGTAAATTAATTTAAGCAGTAAAATAAAATAGACGAGACACAATGAACAAGAATGAATCTTTCATTAATTTCCAGAAATAGTACAAAGCTTAAAGAAATACAAATTATCCCCAAATCTATTTCTACAGAATAACTTTAAGTAAAAGAAAAGGATGCATTTTACAAGAGAAATTGGGGGTTTTATAGCCATCCTCAGGGCTTTGCTTGAGCGAATATCCGAATCTCTTAGGAATATTCTTCTCTTCTTCATGGCCCTTGGATCTTTTCTCTCTCTTGATTGTTATCATCTGATGGTTGAGATATCACAACTAGCACACGGATTGCCAACGTGGCATCCGTGTGTGCTAGTTGTGCTTCTTTGAAGCTCTCTGATTGGTGGGATAGGAAGAGTGAGGTGTAGCTTCAAATAAGAATCAGCCACGTAGCACCTTCGTTCCACCCTCTCTCTTCCTTAAAGATTGGGGGTTTTATTCCCAAACGTATGAATTAACCGTGTGAGAAAAAGCCCCATGTTAATTTACTTTTTAAATGATCTAGGGTTTTGAGCACAGTAACTATTTGCAGGTTATTTTTGGAGAGGATGAAAAAGGGAGATGAAGTACATAGAGTATAACGAAGTTTTTTATTGTGTGAAAATAAATAATGAAAACGTGTGGTGAGGGTCGGTTTACATATTTAATGTGAAAGTGATGTAACTGAGTGGGTGAATGAGTGACGTTATTTATTGAGAAACTTGTGTGAGAGAACGTGTTTATACACGTTTGAAACCCTAGAAAGCCCAACACAATGTATGCTAAATTCGTTTCTTCCATATTTGGGCTTGGGCCATGTTTTATTTCCAAATCACATCATAATATTACTTGAAACTTAAATGGGCCTTTGAGCCCATTTACCCCATTGTGGGACCCACTTGGCCATAAACTTGCAAAATTATTAAATCCACTCAAGTCGAGCTTGATTTTGGCTTCTTCAATCTTTTTCTTCAAACTCGTGCAGGTTTCTTGCCGATTTTCGCGATCTTGGTACCTACACACATTCAAACAACAAAACAACATATACAAGGTATATTTGATACATTTCATGCACAATTTCATTGTTATTTGATACAAATGATATGAGTAAATACACTCATATCAAATTCCCCCATGCTAAGCAATTGCCGTGTCCTCACGCAATGATAAAATAAAATTATATCTACACCATTATTCAACTTTTGACATTTTATTTTGCAAAGACATAATGTATTGCTTTCATTATTGAAAAGTAACTTTAAGGATCATAAAACTCAAATAGATTCATCGTCCTCGACTTTTCACTTTTCCATGCCAAGTGCAAAAACAAGATCATTGTTATTATAAGGTAGCAAACTAACACGAATTCATGTGGGCTAATTATTCACTTAGACTCCCTTATTCCTAGGTGTATCTCTTATATTTTATTGTTGTCTTGAATGATCACAAAGATGCATTGTTAACTTATTTCGATAATTTATTAGGCCGAAAATAAAGTGAACGATTTAATCAATAGTTAGCTAAAGGACAAAATCTTTTAAAATTGCTTCTCGGGACCTCATAAAGTTCATATCTTGGCATAACTTGCTTCGCGATTTGAGACCTTTCTCGGACCGATATTTGGCAGCGACTTTATACTTCCAACCTTGAGAGACGTTCATGAAATAATGGTCTTCTCTTCATATAGGAATTTCTTCACTTGAAGTTTTGAGAGATTCATACTTGGACCACGACTTCTTCATTTTTCTCCAATCTTAATTTGGGATTTTGATATACAACGATCCGCCTCCTTTTTGGACTTGGCGTCATTTATCCTCATACCTTATTATGGTCTTTTTGGATAGACTTCTCCATGACTTTTGGGGAGTATTTGCTTTTCGTCGTGTGTCTCGATCCTTCATATTAATTTTCGATAAATGATTCTTCACATCACTTGAGATCTTTAGCAATAAAACATAGCCCTCATGTCTTGTTAGGACCTTTTTGGACTCGCCAATCTTCGCATCCCGCTTCAATAAGTTATGCCTTGGCTATGAACTCTAATCCATACCGAGCAACTTTTAAACGATCTTGGGCTAGAACCTAAGTAACTTTTCAAATCGTTCAACCTTATTTATTAAAAATAAGTTTATTAACAAGTGATGGGAGAATAGGCTTATAATTAACTCACATAAATTCTCGAAAGAATACCAAACTTATAATTGGCTCTATCATCTCTTGTTCTCCATATTGTAAAATTCCAAGAATGTGAAATCAATGGATACTTAGCCTATTAAATCAAAGTTTTGAGTTTTCAAGTCATCTATAGGATCTTGCATCTTCTTATACTTTTTCAAGTTTTAGAATTTGCGTTTTAAAGTTCCCTTGATAGACGACTTTCTAGGATCAATTATAGGAGCTTGCGAAAAGTTCTTGTTCTTAATTCGTATGAATTAAGACTTTCGCGTTTTAAAGCTACCTATATAATAGCCTAGCAAAACTTAATTCAAATACGTTAAGGAAAAGCTAAGGTTAAAAACCAAGTCGAGTCAAAAACTATTCTTATTTTCACTAACTGAAAGCCTACATTCGTGTCAAAAGAACTTATTTTATTTATTAAAACTTAAAAATAACACAAAAAAAAATTAAAATTTTATTGAAAAATGAGAAAAACAATACGTTTGGACACGACAAAAGCAATAGCAAGTGATTATATCGATTGACTCCCCCATGCTAAAAACAAACATTGTCCTCAATGTTTCTTAGCTCAAGAGTAACACCCCCTTGCTAAAACACGAAGAGTCTAATGCAAATCCCTAGCATGGAGAGAGCACGCAAATCTATAAGCCGTTTATTAATTATGCCTCAAGATAAAACGTTAGTCGATAAAAATCAAGGGATAGAAAGTGTGCCCCTTTTTGGCATTCAAAGAATGGAAGATCAAGTGGACCGGCAAAAACCGAACACGAGTCTTCAAATATTAGGGTCATACCTAAGATCACAACACAAAAAATCACGAGCACGAGCTTGAAAGATCAAGCCTTATTAGGTGTTAGAAAATAGAAAGAAGATAGAATGTATGGGACTCCCCCACAAGGCACCTCGTTTTTGTTCACCGAGTCATGAGCTCGACTCGATCCCCGCATTCATTGGTCCTTAGGGAAAATGGTGAAAACCGGCATATTAAGATAAAATCCAACATAAAGCGCGATGCCGGGGTCAAAGATTACATCCTCGTTGTCGGATGACAAACGAAAGTATAAAACTCCAACACGAATCTCTAAAAAGAGATGGTAGTCACAACTAATGGTATGGATAAAGCATGCTCCCCGAGATAAACTCGCACCAAGATGATAGAAAAATCTTTCAATTATTTCATCGGTGAAAGGCCGAGATTTCCCTAAATCAACGATTCCGGGGTCGAATACCTCGTCCTCAGTGGAGAAAGGAATAGACAACATGGTGTCGTCCCCCATGCTAATCCTAAGTCATATGAAGCACATGGTAAAGGTGGTACAAAAGTCTCAACACTAGTGGTTTCAACTTGCATGACTTTGTTGACCTTTTCACTCTTAGGAATGTGAACAAAGGGGTCATGGTACTCAAAACGAGTCGTATGAAAAACCCGCACATTAAGATCAAAGCGAGTGGGAAGGATAACAGGAGCAAAAGTAATTTCTCCCTCCGGGTCAACATTGTCATCATCATAAATCGGGTGATCAAACCAAGAGTCTTTATCACCATCATTAGACTCTTCCTCAAATTCCGAAGGAATGTCTATGGAAAGTAACTTATCAAACTCCCTAATGAAAAGATCATCATCACAAAGGTTGTGAGATGTAGGAGGTATGATGCTCTCAAAATCCTCATGAAACAATGGATTATTGTTCATTGAAGCTTCAAAGAGAGGATTTGAGTAAGTCACAAAAGTATCGTCATCCTTGTCATCACAAGAAATATCCGACAAAGTATCGAGTGTATCACACTCGGATACAAGATCATCATTCTCATTTGAAGGCAATTCATCGGCGAATTCCTCGAGAATGGTAGGTAAAACACAAGAATCACGTTCGATCTCGAGATCGGAAACGTCTTTACTTCCTCGTGGAAGTGGATCAACAAGTTCATCGGCGAACTTATCGAATGAATAATCACTAACCTCACTCGGTGTGAAGCTAGGAATCAAAGGCTCTTCAATTGAAGATTGTGCCTTAGGAACTTCAACATGATCCTTAGAAGAGAGTGAAAATGAGTCCATCTTCAAAGATGGTTCAATTAAAGCAATATCACTCTCGGGATCAAAATTCTTACTATCAAACTCACTAGCATCAAATGGTGCACTAAGGTATTCATCAATTTGTGTTTCAATCTTAGAACTTTCATCCTCGTGTGGAGTGAGTGGAGATGAGATAACATTACGACATGATTCAACAAAATTAGGTCTATCAATTTCCACATTTTCCAATTTCTTAGTAACCAATCTTGGAATTTTTCCGGTTTGAAAATCATATGTTTATTACCATGAAACAATTTAAGCTCCCCTTCTCTCATATCAACTAAAAAATTGGCCGTACACAAAAATGGTCGTCCTAAAATTATAGGCGCACGAGGATTCGGCTCATAATCAATGATAGCAAAATCGGCTAGGTAAACGAACTCCCCCACTTTAACAATGACATTTTCCGCTATACCAACCGGTCAAGTGGTGGTACCATTAGAAAGCTCAATGATCATTCGAGTGGGCATAAGTCGCAAATAGTCAAGAGTTTTCCAAATGGCTAGGGGCATAACGTTAATACTAGCTCCTAGATCGGCTAGAGCTTTGTATTCCCCAAGCTCATCGAAAACACAAGGTATCAAGAATTGACCCGGATCATTATATTTCTTAGGAAATAAATCAAGAAAATCTGAGGTACTAATCACATTTAAAGTAGCCTTGGTGACATTCCAAAAGGTTTCTTTAGGTGGCACATAAAGCTCAAGCTTTCTTTCTAAATTATCATAAGCGGTGATAGCCTTAAGCTCTCCCCTCGGGTTAGGAATAGTATTACTAGGTAAGCAACCCGAAGAAGTAGATGGTTTAGATATGAATCCCTCAAACATCGAAAGCAATTTATTTTGACTTTGTTCCAAATTTTGTTGCATACGATTTTGACCTTGCTCGAACATTTGCTCAAATCTTTGTTCCATTCTTTATTGATTAAGCTCAATCTTATTGTTTTGCCCTTTAATCGTATTTTGAAACTCGTTTTTCAAAGTTGCCATTTGTCCTTGAATGTTATTTTGAAAAGCTTTCAAATTTGCCTCATTCGTTTTCATGTAGCTTGACAAATCATTTTGATTATTCCCTTGAAAACCTTGATTGTTTTGATTAGCATTAAACCCATTTCCTTGATTAAAATTCCCTTTGTTTCCACGGTTAAAATTATTCCCATTGTTTCCATTGTTGTACCTATTTTGAACCGGTGGAAAACCCGGTGGAGCAACATGATTTTGACGAGGAACTTGACCGTTGGATCCATAAGTTCCCGTCGCGGCAAAAGCACTAGCTTGATCAAACCCCTCGTTTAAACAAGCATAATTAGGATGTGCTCCCCCACATGATACACAAGCATTCTCAACCATATTAATCGATCCATGAGGATTCTTCCTAATCTCACTCAACAAAGTCGCAAATCCACTATCAATCTTAGAGTCCAATCTAGCAATCTCGGGATTCACATTGGAAACAACCGATGTGTTTCGTGAATATTGTGCTCTAGACTTATCCTCAATTATTCTCCATGCGTCTCTCGGAGTTTTTCTTAAAAGATTACCACCCGTGGCGGCATTTAAAGAATCTTGTTCAATTATATTTAGCCCATTATAGAAAGTATTTATTTGATGCAATTCTAAGAAACCATGGTGTGGATATTGTCTCAACAAATCTTTAAATCTTTCCCATGCAACCCCAAACGATTCATGCACTTTTTGTTCAAATCTAGTGATCTCATTTTTAAAGTGTGTTGTCTTAGAAGGTGGAAAGAAATAATTCATAAACTTAGACACTAAATCATCCCATGTTAAGATCGAACCCGGTGGTTCTTTCTCATACCAAAGCTTAGCATTACCCTCGAGCGAGTACGGAAAAAGCATGAGCTTAATCACGTCATTCGGCACATCTCTAAACTTGAGAGTCGAGGTAATTCGATTAAAATTCCGTATGTGAGAATGCGGGCTATCGGTCTCATTGCCACGAAATTGGTCGGCACGAATGAGCGATAAAAGATCCGTCTTAATCTCAAAATTATCCGCCAAAATAGCCGGCACAACGATTGCTTCCCCATACCCTTTGGTGGGTGCACGGAGCAATTCCTCCATTGTTCGGTTATCGGCCATCTCTACAACAATAGGTGGAAGCTCGGGCTCCACTATTCGTTGTTGACGATTTCTATTTCTACGAGGAATATTTTCAAGCCTATTAAAATCAATTACAAGACGAGAAGAACGTAATTGCATACACTACAAAGACGAGAATTTAGAGGATTGAAGAAAAGAAATTAGACAAGAAGAAGATTATTTTTGGTATTTATTTGGTATTGCTCAATCAATAATGATCGATAAAAAAAACAAGGAACAAGGATAACTACTATGGAAGTAAATTACCCTCGGTCGACTTTGAAACGATAGGTGAAAACCTAAACGTCTCGAGGTTCAATAAGTAAACAATAAAAAATAAGATTTATTACTACTTGAGTCGGCAAACCAATAATAGGTTGTCCCTCTCAATATACGCACAAGCAAGCGGGGAAACGAGGTGGCACAAAGCACTTAAAAACCTTTTTCCTTGGACGGCCTTTTATAGCACGTCGCCTTATAACCACCTTATAGTTTGTATAAATCGAGTTCAAACTTCTTATTAGTATTTATCTATTCTGCCTTTTATTTTTGTTTTGCATTCGACTACAATAGCTAGGTGATGAAATCCAAACTAAGGCTTATTTGAAAGATATGTAAATTTATTGTGCTACGTAATACAATATATTATTCACAAAAAACGAGAAAATCGATACATACTATATAATAGAAAAATAACAAACTTTCCGAGGACGGAAAGGGTCTTCATGTTGGGAATCTAAACTTGTTAGATTCCCTGATCATCGATTTAAACATAATTAGGCTGATAGATAGTCCCTTGCCTGTGCCTAGGAGGCAGACAAGTTTCGCAAGACTCACAGAGATCCAAGTCTCTGTGAGCAACCTTAGAGGAGTCCATGTCAGAGACATTGTCAGGGAAGTCGAAGATTACCTGAAGACATACTCCTTGGCTGTGATGGATAACAGCCAAGATGTATTAGGGACTCTGAGGGGTTGAGAGTTAACAGGGGTGGCAATACCCTGATAACTCTCAGCACACTTTGGACATGCCATTTGTGTGTTCGAGAATATGAAGAATAAGGAAACTGTTTTTGACAACTGTTCCTTAAAGCATAATGGAAGACTACCAAGAATAGAAGGACATCATGTGACTGATGTGGGAACTTGTAAAAGCTTGTGTAGTCGACATCAAGTACTGTTTAAGTCAAACTCGTAACACTATAAATAGGATGTGTATCCATGCATTAATGTTAAACACTTTGAGATATTAAGAACATTAGTGCGTATAACTTAGTGAATCAAACAGCTACGACTGTATTCATAAGTTAAGGTTTATTGTTGTTCAAAGTGTGCACAACACATTGTCATTAAACGGTGTTATCCATAACACTTGTAATTCTTTATTATACAATAATAAGATTACGTTTGAAAAGTAATACCTTGTGTTGATTAAGTTAAGATTAGGGTTTCTTGCATTGATTAGGGACTTTCAATTGGTATCAGAGCGGTGTTTGATATTAAAACCTTCAAGAAACATCGTTCTCAGTTTTATAATCAAGATCCACCATGCCGGAAACTTCTAGCCCACACTCACCTTCCACAAACCCATCTTCACCAAGACTTAACCCTCCAGCAAATGACGATGATCTACCCCAACTTCTTGACTCAAGAGGTGGATCACACGTAACCAGTGTACCAGTCTTTGATGAAGAAGACTTTGCCAGTTGGAAGAGTCAATTTCTTGTATACCTTGATGGACTTGAACCTTTTCTCTTAGAAATTTTAGAAAATGGTCCATATATTCCCATGGCGCTTACATCTACTGAAGAAAACCCTCTTCCCAAACCTGTCAAACAATGGACCTCAGCTGATAGGAAATTAGCAAACCAAGATAAACGTCTCAAAAGCATCATAATTTCCTGTCTTCCCAAGCACATCATGAAGTCTGTCATTCAGTGTCCTACAGCTAAACAAATGTGGACAGACCTCATTCTTGGCCATGAAGGACCCTCTGAAACAAGAGAGACAAAGATTCAGGCACTCAGACTTCAGTTTATTGCCTTTAAGTCACTTGAAGGTGAAAAGGTTCAGCAAACCTATACTAGGCTGAAGATTCTTCTAAATGACCTTGCTATGAATGATGTCACTATTGGTCAAGCTGAGATCAATGCTACTTTTTTCAACAGCCTTCCAAGAAAGTGGCTGAGCATGAATCAGACTCAGAGAGCTAACAACTCAATCAAAAATGATACCCTTGCTCAGCTCTATGGTAAGTACAATTATGAAGAAGGGCTGATCGATACTATCTACAAATCAGAGACTGAAAGATTTGTTGTCCAAGGAGCAACTTCCAAAGCTCTGATCTCTGCAACACATCCTCATGACAGCGATTCTGACATTGAAGAAGATACCCGTAGCAGCCAAGAATTCTTGTCAGACCTCAATGCAGAATTCCATGAAAGAGCACTGCTAGCCAACCAAAGAAGATACTACAAAAGATCTGGAAGAGTAGGATCAGCTAGCAAACCAACTGACAGGTCAAAAGAAACATGTTTTGCCTGTGGAAAGCTTGGACATTATCAAAAAGAGTGTCCTTCTACCAAGACATCCTCACCCTCTTATCCATCATCTTCATCCAAACCCTACAAGTTCAAACAACATAACAACTCATCTCAATCCAATTCTTCAGACACTGAGAAGAAAGATTACAAAAATAAGTACAAGGCACGTAAAGCTGAGTTCGAACAAATGAACTTGAAGATTGAAGCTATGTCCAAAAAGAAAGGTGGTGAGAAAAAGACTGAGAAAGGGTTGGTTGCTGAAACTTATGATTGGAATGATGAACCATTGACTTCAGATGAAGAAGACACCACAAGAGTCAGGGCTTTTATGGCGATAGCTGAAGATGAACCAGCTGTTGGAAAAGGTGATGCAAGATCAGGACAATGGGTTGACATCACAATGAAAAAGGTACACAGGCTTCTATCTATGTCTGATAGTGATGAACGTAAGCATGTCCTTGATTACACCATTGTTGATTTGCACTTTGTTGAGGAACAAAGGAAGAACCTACTTGATAAGTTTCACTCGGTTAAAACTGAAATGATTAATACTAAGGCTGAATGTGAAACTCTCAGGCGGGTTAACTTAGAGAAAATATCCCTGCAAAATGAAGTAGCTAGATTAACCTTGAAAAACATAGCTTTAAATGATCAAGTCACTGAATTGAACAAGATTATTGAAAAATGGCTGTGTGCTAGGTTTACAATTGATGAATTGCTTAGGGATGAAGTGCCTGCTGACTTAAACAGGGATATAACTGCTAAGAATAAAAAGCTGAGGATTCTCACCAAACCCAAAGACATTGTCTTTAAATCTACAGAGACTATTCATATGTCAGATACCTCTTTGACTAATGACCCTGTCTCTGAAGATGTGGCTGAGCTACCACCTTTGCCCAAACTCTCTGGAGTTGAACCTAGCAGTTCTTCTAGATCTGCTAAGGACGAACTTAGGACAGACATTGAGAATCCTCCAGCCAAAGTTTTTCGTGTGCCTGCTAAACAAACTGGTAAACAAGTAGCTTTTAAACCTGTTACTACTAAAGCTGTGAATAAGGTTGACCCCACCACTGAAGATCGCCTGTTGTCTCTTATGAAAGAAGTAGAACTCTTGAAACAACACATTAAGCCTTCCGCTGAATGCTCTACTTCTCATGAACCTAAGTCAGTCCTAAGTGAACCCAAAGGGGAAAGGTTAATCAAACCTTATTGCAATGTTTGTAAAAATTCTCATCATTCGACCTTAGATCATGACAGACACATGGCAGCTAAAAGAGCTCAGACACCCTCTAGGGACAGACCACAGAGTTCCAAAAGACAACAGGGAAATTACAAATCTTATCCTCCCTGTAAATTCTGTGGGTTCACAGACCATCACTCAGACGAGTGTGGTGACTTCCCTGGGTGTGATATATGTGGGAGTTATAACCATGAAACAATGAACTGTCCATCCCAACGCCAAAAGTTTTTCAGGAACACAAGAGTTGCTAACAAGCAATTCAGGGAACCCACTGGAAAGTGGGTTCACCATAGGAACTAATCTGTTTCTATGTATCTGTGCAGAAATATCTCAAGGAATCGGTATGGTATCTAGATAGTGGCTGTTCTAGACACATGACAGGGATTCAACAATACCTGCACAGATACTCAAAGGAGCCAGGTCCCAAAGTGGTGTTTGGAGATAACTCTTCAGGTGACACAGAAGGATATGGCTCAGTGAATTGCAATGGGATCACATTTACCAGGGTTACATATGTGAATGGTCTTAAACACAATCTTATTAGCATCAGCCAATTATGTGATGCTGACTATAAGGTTTTGTTTACTAAGACTCAGGGAACCATATTCAACAAAAATAATGATGTTGTGCTGGTTGCACCTAGAAGGAGAGATGTGTATGTCATCAACATGGCTGTTTGCTCTGAAGACAGTTCAAATTGTTTTCTTGCCAAAGCCTCTGAAAGTGTCAACTGGCTGTGGCACAAAAGACTGTCTCATCTCAACTTCAAGAACATCAATAAGATAGCCACTCAAAACTTGGTTGCTGGTCTACCTTCAATAATGTTTTCCAAAGACAAAACTTGTTCTGCTTGTGTCAAAGGAAAACATCACAGGTCTTCATTCAAGACTAGGCAATCATTCTCTATTGACGAGTGCTTACATCTCCTTCACATGGACTTGTTTGGGCCTGTCAAACCTCAAACCATTAATCACAACAAATACACCTTGGTCATAGTTGATGAATTTTCAAGATATACATGGGTGTTCTTCCTCAGAAGGAAAAGTAATGCAGCTGATACCATCATGTCCTTCATCAGACAGGTTGAAAATATGAATGATGTTAGAGTCAAAGCTCTAAGAAGTGATAATGGTACAGAATTCAAGAATCATCAACTTGAATCATTTTGTGATGAAAAAGGGATTTCTCAGAACTTCTCTTCAGCTGGCACTCCTGAACAAAATGGTGTGGCTGAAAGAAGAAACAGGACTCTGATTGAAGCAGCAAGAACTATGTTAAATGGTGCAGCCTTACCAAAGCAATTTTGGGGAGAAGCTGTACACACTGCTTGCTACACTCAAAACAGATCAATCATTGTCAAAAGACATGGCAAAACCTCCTATGAAGTTTTCAGAAAAAGATCTCCAGACGTCAGCTATTTTCATGTGTTTGGATGCCCTGTGTTTATTTATAACTACAGGGATAAACTTGGAAAGTTTGATGAAAAAGCTGATGATGGTTTCTTTTTGGGATACTCTCCAACAGCCAAAGCCTTCAGAGTATTCAACATCAGAAGACAAGTAGTAGAAGAAACTTTCCATGTCAGATTTAATGAAGATGATGAAGTCATACAGAGGACAGGAACAGAGGGTGATGAAGTAGATTTCAATGAAAATATTTCTTTCCCAAGTGATGAGTTCACAGAACCCAGACCTACCAGTCATCACCACTCCAACACTCTCACTCCTTATGTTCCTGCTTTTGACCCTCTGTCTACTCACAACATAGAAGTTCCTACCTCTCAGGAACTTGATGAAGAAGAACCTCAAATCTCTGATGGTCCTTCTCATGATATTGATGACTCACCAATTCTTCAAATCTCTGAAGATTCTCCTGCTGATAATGAAATAGCTTCCCTTGATATGGCTGAAGAAGACTCTGACACTGAAGTAGTCTTTGAAGAAAGCCCTCCTAGTCAGCAGGATGAGACTCAAATTGTACCAGCTGTGCCCTCAAGTACCCCTGTTCTTGAATCCCCAGCTCCTCAAAATAAGTGGTCAAGAGATCAACACATTCTTCTTGTCAACATTATTGGGGAACCAAATGCAGGGGTCACAACCAGACAGCGAATCCAAGACTCAGAGTCAGCTTCAGCCAATGAATGTCTATTTGCTGAATTTCTTTCTCAAATTGAACCTAAAAGAGTTGCTGAGGCTCTGGTAGAAGAAGGATGGGTAGCTGCTATGCAAGAAGAAATCAATCAGTTCAAAAGGAAAAAAGTATGGACACTAGTGCCAGCTCCACCTGGAAAGAATATCACAGGCACTAGATGGATCTATAGAAATAAGATGGATGAAATTGGGAACATCATCAGGAACAAGGCAAGACTGGTAGCATAGGGATTCTCTCATACTGAAGGAATTGATTATGATGAAACTTATGCACCTGTTGCTAGACTTGAGGCCATCAGAATCTTTCTTGCTTATGCTGCCTATATGAACATCACTGTCTATCAGATGGATGTAAAGAGTGCCTTCCTCAATGGTGATTTGGCTAAGGAAGTCTATGTTGCACAACCTGAAGGATTTGAGAACAGCGAGTTTCCCAACCATGTGTACAGACTTCACAAGGCAATGTATGGTCTGAAACAAGCTCCAAGAGCATGGTATGAAACTCTTTCAAATTTCTTATCTGAAAATAAATTTATCAGGGGTTCTATTGATAAAACACTCTTTACCTTCAAGGACAAGAGTGATTTCATCATTGTGCAGATTTATGTGGATGATATCATCTTTGGGTCAACAAATGTCAATCTTAGTAAACGTTTTGCTAAATTAATGACCAAGAAATATGAGATGAGTATGATGGGTAAATTAACTTACTTTTTGGGCTTTCAAATTAAACAATGTCCCAAGGGAATTTCTATTTGTCAAGAAAAGTATGTTAAGGATTTACTTAAAAAATATGACTTAGCTGATTGTGCATCAGTGAAATGCCCCATGCTTCCACCCAACAACTTGGGCCCTGATGAGTCAGGGGTCTCTGTCAATGAGACTTTGTATAGAGGCATGATTGGGTCACTGATGTATCTAACAGCCAGTCGTCCAGATATCCAATTCTCAACATGTCTCTGTGCAAGGTACCAAGCTAACCCAAAAGAATCCCATCTAGTGGCTGTTAAGAGAATTTTCAGGTATCTCAAAGGAACACCATCCCTAGGTCTATGGTATCCAAAGGAATCAGGCTTTGATCTCAAGGCCTATTCAGATTCAGATTATGCTGGATGCTGTATTGACAGGAAAAGTACTTCAGGCAGCTGTCAAATCCTAGGAGGAAAATTGGTTGGATGGAGTGCTAAGAAGCAAAACTCTGTGGCTATGTCTTCAGCTGAAGCAGAATATGTCGCTGCAGCCAGCTGTTGTGCTCAGGTGCTCTGGATGAAAAGTTAATTGGCTGACTATGAAATCTTGTATGACAAAGTGCCAATCTTTTGTGACAACACCAGCGCCATTGCCATATCCAACAACCCTATTCTTCACTCTCGTACCAAACACATTGATATCAGGTATCATTTTATCAGGGATCATATAATGAAGGGAGATATTGAGCTGCATTTTGTTCCCACAGAGCTGCAACTAGCTGATATCTTTACAAAGCCTTTGGCTGAACCTTCGTTCAACAGGCTAGTTGCTGAGCTAGGGATGCTCAATATCTCAAAGCCTGTGGCTTGATATTAAATGTGTTCATTAAATGATTGATTCTATATTAAATGTTTTATTAAATGTTTTTCACATGAAACTAGGTAGTTACTTTCCAAGTAAATGCAAAAAACATTCTCACATTTTTAATCATTTATTTTTCGGATAACGAGGAGACAAACTTTTTGAAAGGTCAAGGGGACCCACTTGTGCAGTCATTTTCGCCCTTGCATTTAATACGGTTGAATAACTGTTCACTTAAGTTTGAATATATATTGTCTTCTTTCTTTTCTCACCCACCACCATTCTATAATCAACTTCTCTCTCTAAATTCTTATCTCTCTCAACCATCCGCCATTTTCACTCTCCTTCTACCTCAAATCAATGGCGTTTCCCGTTCCAAAAGCCTCCAATGTGAACTTCGAGATCAACGAGAGCATCATCGCCTCCAACAACGCCATTGGATGGATTAAGGCACCAAACAGCACCTATTTAGATCTGGTAAATTTCATGCAGAAGTGTGACCTAAATGAAGCCTTCACCAAATCTCCATCCACTTTTTACCAAGAATACCTTGGGGAATTCTGGTATTCTGCTGAAGTAGTAGAAGACACCATCACATTTAGCCTCTCATGCAATGAACATCCTTTTGCCTTTTCCCTTAACGACTTTTCTAGTGTGGCCGGACTCAAACATGGAGATGAATGCTTGAAGACTGTTGACAAAAAGGCTGTCAAGGAAGCCCTGGCCACACTAAACCCTTGCCATGATGTTAACCCTGCCCTTACTCCAGCTGAGGTCCTCGCCAAATCACCTCTGAAGATTAAGTATTTTACCCCTATGTGGCGTGTCCTCTTCACCCACATTGTGAAGTCCCTGGGAGGAATGCAGGGATCACAGGATCAGATGTCATCCAATCATCAGGCTATTGCATATGGATTAATTTGGGGAGCTGATGTCGACTTTGGAAGCATCCTGTTCTCAAACCTGGTAGAACAACTCAAGGGAAGGAATCAGGTCAGGGAAAAGAACATCTGTTATGTGCGCTTCCTGTCCCTGATCTTTGAAAGTTTGCTGGGAGATAAGTATCACAACAAGGCCTTGACTGCTCTTAAGCCCTATCGCATCACAGGCGCCATCTACAAGGAGATAGGAGCTGAGGATATCCCTGTCACCGCCCACATGCTGAACGTGGCCAACCAGGTACCCAACGCTGAGAAGCCCTTGCTCCCTTTCTCTGAGAAGGTGAATACTTCTAGTGTCGCTGGCAAGTCTTCGTCTTTGACCTCTGGGCAACACACTACTAAGTCCAAGGCTTCATCTGGCCAACAGCCAAAGAAGAAGAAAATCCCCTATTCTTCCCACTCCAAAGCTGTTAGTAAGGCCAAGGAAAAGAAGATTGACACCGCCTCTGGTCCAGATACTCTTGTGGATTCAGAACCTTTGGCTGACAAACAACAGGCGTCTAGTGTCTCTAGGTCAGTAGAGACAACAGGAAACCAGCCAAACCAAGCTGATATCTCACAGGTAATCAGTGTACATTTTTAGAGGTTCACATGCAACCACTCTCATTATGTCTGTAGGAGAGAGTGGTGAAGTTAGGGTAATCCTCGACCCATAGAAGTCTGTCATTACACTTAGAATACTTTAAGACTTTTGTACACCTTGTCTTTGCACCAGGGAATGATTCATTTGTGTTTATAAAGCACCCCGATGACCCTGAACCCTCTAGACAGTATTCAGGCTAACAACAACCTGAATACATTAATGTCTCAACCTTGATCAGCTGTACTTCACACAGCCTCTTGGTTCCCTCCTTAAAAGAGTCCCAAAGGATTTATCCTTTCAGGGGGAGCTGAATCATCACCTTCAGCTTTCCTAGGGGCAGCGTAACAGGCGACCTACAACAACATATGTTTCACTCTTAAAAGAGTCCCAAAGGTTTTACCTTTTGGGGGGGCTGAATAATCACACTCAGCTTTCCTAGGGGCAGCGACTGGCGATCATTAAACAACATATGTTTCACAATCAAAAGAGTCCCAAAGGTTTTTTACCTTTTTGGGGGGGCTGAATAATCACACTCAGCTTTCCTAGGGGCAGCGAATGGCGACCATTAACCACAATTCATTCACACTTAAAAGAATCCCAAGGATTTATCCTTTGGAGTGGCTGAGTAATCACCCCTCTCTGGGACAACGAAATGGCGACCATTCACCTTATATTTTTTCCCTGTTACTAATTACAACAAACTTGCAGGCTGAAATTGTACAGCCAGTCCAAGAATCTCAGGTACATGAAAAGGAGGCTGAAACAATAACTCAGGATAAACTCAATACTGAAGAGCTTGTGTTAAATGTTGATGAAGAAATGCTCTCAGTAGAAGATTATGTCTCTGAATTTGAGCCCATGCCTGAAGATGAATTCCCTGAGGGAATGTTTGATGAAGAGGATGAAGAAGATGAGGATGACCCGCTGTCAGCCTCTCCTCCTAAAGAAGATGACAATACTTCTCCTCTCAAGGAAGCTTTGGACACTCCAAACTCTGCTACATCTGCAACAACAGTCTTCCAAAGACCAACATATGATCCAACAGCCGAATTCCTCATGTTTGATCATCCTACCCAGACCAACTTCGACTTAATTCCAAGGGGGGATGATTTTGCTCAACAAAGCCTCAATATCAAGAATCTTAAGCCAGTACATCATCAATCTGATATTGAGCGCTTATCAAGGAAGCTGGACGTGATCAAGTCAGAGATGCACAATTTCACTGTCACTTTTCCAGGCATTATAAAGAAGGCTGTGACTGAGGCTGTCACTGAGCCCATTCAAGAGGGTGAAAGAAAAGGCGTGGCCCAGGGACTAAGTCATCTCTCGACACGAATCAAGGATGCCATTGACTCAGTTGTCCCTGCTATGTTCCATGAACAAGAAAACAACATGAACAGGCACTTCAATGCGGTTCGCAACAGGCAATACAACCATGCTGGCTTTATTGTCAAGCGTGTTCAGGCAAATACTAATGCAAATGCCAACCTCTTGCTGAAGATTGCCAGGGCTTCGAGAAAGAGACAACGTGCCATGGCTGCCTCTGTGGAGCAGATTGCAAGACGCTTTCAGGCACGTTCATCCAAACATCAGGGAAGTAAGGATGAACGTGAGGGGGAGAAGAATGCTACACTCAGCCTTGCATCTGCTGAACAAGGCTCATCTTCAGCCAATCCCTCAACTACACCTGTTCCTCTCCAAGTCATCACACCAGTTATAGTACATGATGATGAGGATGATACTCAGGGGGAGCAACAAACACAAGATGGAGCTGACTCATCTAAATCCATGATCTTAGTTAACATCAGCAAGCCTGAGGATGATGATGAGCCAGCGGCCAAGAAACTTAAATTCACTGTGAGCTCTCTCCCAAAATCTATTCAAAATCAGGCTCAGACAGCGTTTCTCAAAAGAGCTGATGATTTGAAAAACATAAGTGTGGAGTCCTCTGTCTCAAAGAAAGGGAAGGAGATAGTTTTGGTTGATACTGACACCAAACTTAAGAAGATAGCTGCGATGCTAGAGACAGGAGGATCCACCACAGACCTTTCCCACTTTTCAACCTTTACACCTTCCGATGAGAGTCCCTTAACTCCTGAAGAAATAGAGCAACAGGCTGAAGAATTCAAAAGACTAAATGAGCTCAAGACAGCCAAAGAATTAAATGAAGCTACTCTGAGGAAGATGACACCACCTGAAAGGGAAAAACAAAAACAAAGGTTGAGGGAAATGGAACTAAAACGCGCTGAGGCCTTAAAGAAAGTCAAAGCTGACTATGATGCCTGCGTAAACAACAGGTATGCTGCTGGCAAGATAACCAAGTTTAAATACACCATTCACAAATCCACAAACACTCCACAGATGATCTTATGGAGGGAAAACCAACAGAGAAATATGGATTTGTTTGACAACTTCAGGTTAAAGACACTTGGGTTATCAGAATGGTTTGAACTCGAAGCCTTAGCTGCCAAAAAGTCTGGACAGGCAAATTTCCTTCTGCTTAAAACTCTTAAGGCTAAGTTTAACTGGATCAAGGAAACAGCTGCCAAACTCAAGATTGATCCCCCACCACAGCTCTTCGAACAAGAACCCCCAAAGACAGGCAACAAAAGAAGAAGAATTTCACAAATTGTTGATGAAACTTTTGTTACTGAAGATGTTCGTGTGGATGGTATGCACAGGGATTTGATCCTTCCAAATGGTATTGTTGGCCCTGTTGATGGTCAGACATACTCAGTGCCTGAAAGAGGAATGGCATTTATGAACAAGGCTTGCCAGTATGCTTTTCAAAGGGAAGATGAGCTGTGCCTGGCTTCAACCATTCAGCTACTCTGTCACAAGAAGTGTCTCAAGATCAACACAGAGTATTCCAAGAAGTTTGCAAAGACTTTGCAGGATGAAATTGATAACAGATTAGATGTGGCCGAAGCTGAAGAAAGAATCAAAAATGATGACTATTGAAGATGGTGTCAGCCCTTTTTACCTTCATCTTTTATTTTACTTATGTAATGAACTTGTAATTTTCTTTAAGTCTTAATAAAATCATGAGGTATGTTTGTTTAGATCTGTTATGTGTAAGAAGAAGCTGTTAAACTCACTTACCTTAACTTAGTTACATCTAGCATTATTTATGTTTAAATAGGGGGAGATTGTTGGGAATCTAAACTTGTTAGATTCCCTGATCATCGATTTAAACATAATTAGGCTGATAGATAGTCCCTTGCATGTGCCTAGGAGGCAGGCAAGTTTCACAAGACTCACAGAGATCCAAGTCTCTGTGAGCAACCTCAGAGGAGTCCATGTCAGAGACATTGTCAGGGAAGTCGAAGATTACCTGAAGACATACTCCTTGGCTTTGATGGATAACAGCCAAGATGTATTAGGGACTCTGAGGGGTTGAGAGTTAACAGGGGTGGCAATACCCTGATAACTCTCAGCACACTTTGGACATGCCATTTGTGTGTTCGAGAATATGAAGAATAAGGAAACTGTTTTTGACAACTGTTCCTTAAAGCATAATGGAAGACTACCAAGAATAGAAGGACATCATGTGACTGATGTGGGAACTTGTAAAAGCTTGTGTAGTCGACATCAAGTACTGTTTAAGTCAAACTCGTAACACTATAAATAGGATGTGTATCCATGCATTAATGTTAAACACTTTGAGATATTAAGAACATTAGTGCGTATAACTTAGTGAATCAAACAGCTACGACTGTATTCATAAGTTAAGGTTTATTGTTGTTCAAAGTGTGCACAACACATTGTCATCAAACGGTGTTATCCATAACACTTGTAATTCTTTATTATACAATAATAAGATTACGTTAGAAAAGTAATACCTTGTGTTGATTAAGTTAAGATTAGGGTTTCTTGCATTGATTAGGGACTTTCACTTCAAATCAACGATCAACAAATCTCCACAAAAGCGAATCGTACACAAGATCCCTGGCAGCGGCGCCAAAATTTTTGATGTGTCGTGATATGTATATGTGATAATTTGATATACGTTATAGGGAAAATTAGAAAATTACCTTTAGGAAAAAGTAATAGACTAATAATACCAATGACGAATTCAATTAAACACGTTGGTGACTCGAGTTCGTTGTACACAAAGATCTTATGAATTTAAGACGTTTCGTTTTGATTTGGACAATCGATTTGAATAGGTTTTCGGTTTTTAAACTACAATTTAAATCTACTAATTTTAAACTATTTAATATAAGCCTAAAGTGCATGAATCGTTAACCCCGCAATATTTAAAATCAAAAAGCACAATTAATTACTTAAAAATTAACACTATTTAAAAATTTAACTATTTAAAAATAAATCTTATTTAATAACTCTTAATCTATTTAAGAATCTAGTTAAGCTTTTTAAAACTAATTTACTATAATACAAATTACTTAAAATGAATTTATTTAAAAACTATTTTATATTTAATTATTAAAATCTAATTATAAAAATTAACTAATTAAACTTTTAAATAAAAACATTTTTTTATTATTTTTTTTATATATTCTTTTTTTAGTTATATTTATATTTTTTTACACTACTAAAAATATTTGAAAACATAATAAACTACTTTTATAAAATCATTAATTAAATTTATATTTAAACGTAAATAAAGTAAAAAAAATGTTACTAATGTAAATCTGCCAAACTGAGTACACTATATTAATCAATAAACAAGATATAAACTCAAAAGGGCATGAAGCCCAATTGGTAAACACGCTGGTCTGCTAACCAGTAGGTCTCGAGGTCGAAACCCATAAGTGACATATTTTTTTGGAATTAATTCTTTTTGCCAGTTTGTGAAAGTTTAGTCTCAGGAGAGACTTTCTGGACAGCTTATTTGCTATAAAACTGTGAGGACACAGCTTCTGGGCTTATCAGATGAGTAACTCTGATAAGCTAGAAATACTGAACAATGAATCAGAACCCAAACAACTCTTACACATCAAAGACTATCAAATCATAACACTAAAAGCAGAACTTAGCAATTAAATCTTACAATTAACGCACATCTAAAACAACTTAATTCAGTTATGCAGAATGAAACTAACAACAGTTACAAAATTCAGATCTAAGGATTAATCGACCGAGCAAATAAGCATCATCAAATAAACTGAACCAAACATCCTCTTACCAGATTAACAGATTCTACCCGTTTATCAACAAGTATAAACCGAGCAAAAGTGAAATACAGATCAACTCAAACTAATATTAGCAGATCAAGGGAAATCATTCAACATAAGCCATAATTTTCAGCTACGAAAAACTTCATCAATTTCAACCATTCAATCCAACAAACTTAACATGCTTAAACAGATTTAATAAATAACATTAGTAATAACCAATCAAATCTAACATTCAAATCCCTGACTCTCTTAACAGATTAATGCAAATCAAATAACTTTCAGGCATAATGCATATTACTCATAAATCAGTCAAGTAAATACATCAAGCAAGCTAAACAGTAACTAACATAATTCCTACACTTTTAGCTAAACAGCTTAAACATTAAATCAAACCTTAACATTAAAAGGTAAAGAAATAAGCACCTTTTTAGGATAACCTTTGAGCAGTAGACCTGAGCTGAGCAGTTTAAGAACCGAAACTAAAACCACCATTCATCTCACCATTATACCGTTCCACCATCACAATCCAACGAACCATCACAAGCAAATTTGTTTTTCTCTTATCCAGTGGGGATAAGTTTTATCCAAATTTTTACTTTAAATATTAAATTCGAGCTATTAATTAGCTTGAATCTAACATCTCAAACATTATTTTGTTGAAATAGAAAATAGATTTAATTCGTAAATTAATTTAAGCAGTAAAATAAAATAGACGAGACACAATGAACAAGAATGAATCTTTCATTAATTTCCAGAAATAGTACAAAGCTTAAAGAAATACAAATTATCCCTAAATCTATTTCTACAGAATAACTTTAAGTAAAAGAAAAGGATGAATTTTACAAGAGAAATTAGGGGTGTTATAGCCATCCCAAGGCTTTGCTTGAGCGAATATCCGAATCTCTTAGGAATATTCTTCTCTTCTTCATGGACCTTGGATCTTTTCTCTCTCTTGATTGTTATCATCTGATGGTTGAGATATCACAACTAGCACACGGATTGCCAACGTGGCATCCGTGTGTGCTAGTTGTGCTTCTTTGAAGCTCTCTGATTGGTGGGATAGGAAGAGTGAGGTGTAGCTTCAAATAAGAATCAGCCACGTAGCACCTTCGTTCCACCCTCTCTCTTCCTTAAAGATTGGGGGTTTTATTCCCACACGTATGAATTAACCGTGTGAGAAAAAGCCCCATGTTAATTTACTTTTTAAATGATCTAGGGTTTTGACCACAGTAACTATTTGCAGGTTATTTTTGGAGAGGATGAAAAAGGGAGATGAAGTACATAGAGTATAACGAAATTTTTTGTTGTGTGAAAAAAAATAATGAAAACGTGTGGTGAGGGTCGGTTTACTTATTTAATGTGAAAGTGATGTAACTGAGTGGGTGAATGAGTGACGTTATTTATTGAGAAACTTGTGTGAGAGAACGTGTTTATACACGTTTGAAACCCTAGAAAGCCAAACACAATCCATGCTAAATTCGTTTCTTCCATATTTGAGCTTGGGCCATGTTTTATTTCCAAATCACATCATAATATTACTTGAAACTTAAATGGGCCTTTGAGCCCATTTACCCCATTGTGGGACCCACTTGGCCATAAACTTGCAAAATTATTAAATCCACTCAAGTCGAGCTTGATTTTGGCTTCTTCAATCTTTTTGTTCAAACTCGTGCCGGTTTTTTGCCGATTTTCGCGATCTTGGTACCTACACACATTCAAACAACAAAACAACATATACAAGGTATATTTGATACATTTCATGCACAATTTCATTGTTATTTGATACAAATGATATGAGTAAATACACTCATATCAGTGACGCGTGGTCCAAATGATATCCACCTAACAGTATCTGATACGCTATCTTTTGATATTGCTAACTCTCTCAAAACCTGAATTTCAACAATTAAAGAATAGTGTTTCAGATAAAGAAATGGTGTGCTGGTGGACCTCTTCCTAGCTAATGACAAAGCTTCTAATTACTAATGAAAGTTGGAGATGGCCTCATTACGTTGTAAGTGCTTATTTGTTATACTCTACTACTAGCTTAGTATTGGTCTTTGAGATGTTAAGTTAACTAATATTTAGCAACAAACAAACAATTATAAACATCATACAAGTAATTAGCTCATCATGTAACCACTTAGCAAAAGTTTTACAATGCTCAGCCTCCACGAATGCTATTCGTTTACCCGGGTTATTTTTTTTAAATAATCCTTGTGTCGCCTGAAACCAAACAATGTATTTGATTAATTTTTTTGTTTTTAGAATATTTATATCAGTGAAATAGACATGTGTTAGTAATACTTACTCGATATAGGGCAAAAGTTCATCTGTATTTTGTAGTACATACAAATGAGCTTTTGCAAATAGTTCCCCATTCATTTCAAATGATGTGCCGGCCGACAATGGCATTCCGTCCTCATTTTCATTGGATACATCTTTATCAGGTGGCAAACTAACATATTTCATTATTTTATGATACTCGTAAAAAAAACTCTATTGTTTCTTGCACAATGGTCTCCTTAGCAATGCATCCCTCTGGTTTGTTTCTGTTTCTAACATGGTTTTTAATAACCTTCATACATCTTTTAAATGGGTACATCCACCGAAAGCATATGGGACCACACAATCTTACCTCTCTAGTTAGGTGCACAGTCAAGTGTATCATAATATTAAAAAATGACGTAGGAAAGAACTTCTCAAGTAGGCACAGTGTCACAACTAGTTCTTGTTACATCGCATCTAGTTCTTCCAATTTGATTTCTTTTCTACATATAGGTTTAAAGAAAAAGCAAAACCTGATAATAGCATATCGTGTGGGTGGATGCATGATTGAACGTATTGCAATTGGTAAAGACTCTTGCATCAGCATGCGATAGTCATGTGACTTAAGGCCAATGAGCTTCCTTTACTTTA
Organism: Glebionis coronaria; assembly: GCA_025667525.1. Lineage (NCBI taxonomy): Eukaryota > Viridiplantae > Streptophyta > Magnoliopsida > Asterales > Asteraceae > Glebionis > Glebionis coronaria. Next base: position 555,343 of record JANFOE010000830.1, on the reverse strand, counting down.
CATTGACTAAACTAGCAAAATTTAAACAATATCCATGTGGTACTCTGAGGTTGGCTAACGTTTCACAAAATTTTTCTTTTTCAGCATTAGTTAACGTGTAGCCTACTGGAGGTAGTGTTGTTTTGTCTTGTTCTAGTCTAGCAAAAAGCTATGGTTTTATACCCAAAGCTGCCAGATCCAATCGTGCCTTCAATCCATCTTTCGTCTTACCAGGAACATTTATCAAAGTTCCAACAAAACTCTCCCCATAATTGTTTTCTACATGCATAAAGTCAATACAATGTGGAACAGGATTATGCCTCCAATACCTTAGCCTTCGATACCAAATATTGTATTTCTTCCAATACGATTCAGTAGGTTGGCTTGAACTACCCTCGTCTTCTGTTGCTTTTCTTTTGTTATTTTGAATTTTCCCACCTCTGCCTCTTGTATCTTCCTAGTTTCTCGATGTGTTATTGTTAGTTTTCTTTACTTTTCCCCACTTATTTTGAATATGTCGAACTTCGTCGTATATTTCTTCCCCTGTCTTTAGTACTGGAGCACGTTCAAGTTCTTGTTGTCCATTAAACGATTTCCTTTGCTTTCTGAATGGATGGGTGTATGGTAGATATCGTCTATGACCAGCATAACTTTGCTTGGCTGCGGCCGAAAGTCTTACATAATGTGTATCTTTCCCACATACCACGCAACCATTGAATCTACTGTATGGGCAGCCACATAATGTACCCAGTGCTGGGTAATCATTTATCGTCCATAACACAACGGAATGAAGCTTAAAGTTCTGTTTCGTTGACGCATCATATGTATCAACACCATGTTCAAATAAGGTATACAGATCATCAACTAACGGTTCTAAGAAAACATGAATATCATTCCCCGGGTATCCCGATATAAGGGTCGAAAGCATGATAAACTTTCTTTTCATACACAACCATGGAGGAAGGTTGTATATGACACATAAAACCGGCCATACACTGTGATGCCTATTACCATAGTTGACGTCAACCCCATCAGCCGATATTCCCATCCGTATATTTCTTGGATCTTCTGCAATTTTGGTGAATTTTCATCTATGGTACGACATGCCTGTGAATTTGTAGGGTGACGTAAAACATCATTTGTTATCCTCCTTGTTGCGTTCCATCTCATGTTTCTGCAATACTTGGTATCTTAAACAATCGTTTTAGTCTTGGTATAATTGGGAAGTACCACATCACTTTGGCTGGAATGTTTTCGTAAACTTTCTTTATCTTATTGTCGACCTTCCATCTTGTTGTCCCACAAGTTGAGCAAGCAGTCAATTTTGAGTTATTTTTCCAGTAAATTATGCAGTTGTTGATACATACTTGTATCTTTTTGTATCCTGATCCCATTTGTCGCATCATTTTTTTGGCCTGATAAGTCCTTTCAACTAGTTCGTTACCAGCAGGTAGCATCTTTTTAATCAAACCAAGTAATTCAGTAAAGAACTTATCACAAGCTCCATACTTACCCTTCAAGTTGAGAATTTGAACTACTGCAGACAACTTTGTGAAGTCAGGACATCCTTCATAAAGTGGCTTCTCCACGTCTACTACTAGTTGTTGAAACTTGGCAATGTCATTCTCATCAAAATCATCTTTTGTAGCGTTAACCATCTCTACTTTTGTTAGGCCATCTGTTGGAATTTCTGAACCAGCATCCGTGTCGACATCCGTGTTGTCAACATACTCTGTTGTATCATCAACTAATATTTGGGCATTTGATGATTGCTCGTCCTTTTCTCCATGTTTTTTCCAATTTGTGTACTTTGGATTAAACCCATGTCTGAATAAATGGAATCCTACTGATTCTACTGTACCCTCTATGTGGTTTAAGCAGCTGTTACAGGGACATAGAATTTTAAGTGGTCCATTATGACTTTCTGGGTGGCGGTTAATCTCCTATCGCGCTTTTTTTTAGCATATTCAATAAACGCTTCTACTCCGTCAAAATATTATTTTTTAGTCCTATTACTTCGTATCCAAGACTTGTCCATCATAGTGTTAAGGGATAAATCGTACCGTATATATCCTACAAATCACAAAACAAACCAATATATCATATCCAAGACAAAACATTCTTAAAGGTTTAAGGCACATAGCATGAATCAATAACGCATAATATAAAACCCCAAAATCCAATCACATATACACTAATTATCTAAACAAATGCATACCACTACAGATTATAATCCTAATAAAAACATTACCTGATTTATAAAGTAATGAAATTAAAACTAGTGTAGATGGCCGAACAGAATAGTTGTTGATATTATTGATGGCTGGAGAATGAGGGATGGCAAAAAATTGTGGGATGAGTTTAAAATTTTTGGGAGTTATTTTTAATGTTCACTAAATAACATTTTGGAGGCAAACAACATAAAATTTTGGAGGCATGTTTTAAATTTCACTCAATAAAAGTTTGAAGTAAAAGGTGTTAAAATTTGACCCGAAAATGTAGGTTATTTATCCTAATAAAAAGTCCTAACTTTATATTTTTGGTCAAATAGGAATATCGGACATAAAAAAGTCCATTGGGTACAATGGATCATTATAAGTATTTGTGTATTTATTACTTATACCCTTTTATAAATATGTTATTTATGATTTATTAAACATAAGTCGAGATGGGCTTATGTGTCATAAGCTTACATTTTGTGGGTTATATCTATTACAAAATTTATATAATGCATGAAATATATTTAAGGAATTATTATTTTAAACAGGCCAATGCGGTGGAGTCGTATTATCAGGTAATCATATAACATAAACAAATATGTTAAAAGTGAAAGTATCAATATTAAAACAAAAAAAATTCAACGACAGACAATTATTATGAAAGACTAAGTATATAAAACATGATAAAAATTATATTAATGAAAATACATTAACTATGTTTTAAATAAGTAATATATAATATATGCAAACGTCTTATACCCCTTTTAAAATGTCGGTGCTTAAACAGTTTTTTGACTTATTTCACCAAGACCACGTCTGAACGTAACATAAATGATGAGTAATTTGTTATCTGACTTACTTTAAAACCTAAACCTTAAACAATTTAACCCTAAACCAGATAACCCTTAAACCATAAACCTTAATTAAACCATAATTAATAATCCTACATACCATAATCCCTAATCCTTAAATATTAAACCCTAAACATTAAACCTCAATAAACCCTAAACCTTAAACTAATGAACCTTAAACACTAAATCATAAACCGATACTTATAAACCTTAAATCCTATTTAACCCTTAAACCACAAACCCTAGCTAATTAAACCATAAATCATAGACCTTAAACCATTAACCAATAAACCTTAAACTCTAAGCCCTAAACCTTAAACTAATGCACCCTAAACACTATATCATACACCTTAAACCTATAAACCTTAAATCCTATTTAACCCTTAAACCACAAACACTAGCTAATTAAACCGTAAATCCTAAACCTCATAAACTAGTAAACCTTAAACCCTAAACCCTAAGCCCTAAACCTTAAACCAATGCACCCTAAACACTAAATCATAAACCTTAAACCATTTAACCTTAAATCCTATTTAACCCTTAAACCACAAACCCTAGCTAATTAAACCATAAACCAATGAACTTTAAACCCTAAACCCTAAGCCCTAAACCATAAACCAATGCACCCTAAACACTATATCATACACCTTAAACCATTTAACCTTAAATCCTATTTAACCCTTAAACCACAAACCCTAGCTAATTAAACCATAAATCCTAAACCATAAACCATAAACCAATGAAACTTAAACCCTCCCTAAACCTTAAACCAATGCACCCTATACACTAAATCATACACATTAAAACATTTAACCTTAAATCCTATTTAACCCTTAAACCACAAACCCTAACTAATTAAACCATAAACCAATGAACCTTAAACCTTAAGACCTAAACCTTAAACCAATGCACCCTATAAACTAAATCATACACATTAAACCACTTAACCTTAAATCCTATTTAACCCTTAAACCACAAACCCTAGCTAATTAAACCATAAATCCTAAACCAATGAACCATAAACCCTAAGCCCTAAACCTTAAACCAATGCACCCTATACACTAAATCATACACATTAAACCATTTAACCATAAATCCTATTTAACCCTTAAACCACAAACCCTAACTAATTAAACCATAAACCAATGAACCTTAAACCCTAAACCCTAAGCCATAAACCTTAAACCAATGCACCCTAAACACTATATCATACACCTTAAACCATTTAACCTTAGATCCTATTTAACCCTTAAACCACAAACCCTAGCTAATTAAACCATAAATCCTAAACCTTAAACCATAAACCATAAACCAATGAACCTTAAACCCTAAGCCCTATACATAAACCACTTCATTAACCCTAAACCATAAACCCTAAATCATAAATCCTAAACTTTAACCCTCAACCCTATACCTTAAACCATAAACCCTAAACCCCAACCCTAAACCATAAACCATAACCCATTAATAAACTATAATGTTGTCACCCTAACCTTATTAAACCGACCTTCAAAATCGACCTTATTCATATTAAATTGCTTGAGATGATTATTCAAGGTGATTGATATAAAGCTCAACTAAATCATACTTACTGCTTAAAAACCAAAAGATATTTAAGGTAAATATTATAACCTTATATATTTAAGTTATTTAACTATAATTTTATGTTTAAAATTAAAGTAATATTTTTATGTTATGTTTAAAATTATAACCTTTTTAAAGTTAGTTAATTTTGACAAAAATGATTTTAATAAAAGTACAACGTATATAAATTTATTTACTTATTATTTATTTATTATTAACTTTTAATAATTAAATGTTAATTATAATTTTATTATTAAGTAATTTTAATATTTACATTTTCATTAAACACAAATAATATCCAGCAACCATCTTGTAACCGCCACCATCTTCGAATCACACATAGGAAGAACAAACCCTAAATCTTCATCCAATACACAATAAAAAAATAAAACCCTCATACACAATAGTCGCCAATCTACACAATCATTAACGACATGAAGAATCAGGAAAACAGGTAATGCAACAATCAGTATTGTTCAATTTAAATATTAGGGTTCATACGAATAGTGTAAGTTTGTTATGGTATTAGGGTTTACACTAATTTCTAATGCATGTATGTGGACCTATGTCATTTTTCATTAACGTGATTCGATTTATAGGACTAGCCCTTCTTAATCTATGTCATTTTTAATTAACGTGTTTATATGGTCTATGTTTCAATCTTGGTTATGGGTTTTGTTAATGTGTCCGGATATGGTCCCATGGTATATTATAATTACAGGTTTTTTGGTATGATATTGTTTTAGGTTTTTTGAAATCAGTTGGATATGGTCCCCTATACAAACATATGCATAAAACACTACATTCGTCGACATATAACTAACATTAATATGTACGTGTTTGCAGAAGTTATTCATATTGAATCAGACACTTCATCATCTACTTCTGAAAGTGCTAAATTTCGCCCACCCCTAGCAATATAAGTCTGATTCAGAGTTTGACCACAAGTTCTTCAAGTACTCCATGTATTCGCCCTCCACTGTTTCAAACTCCTATTGTAGGCATACATAATGTAAGAAGGTTCGGTCAAGGAATGCTGCAGAGGGGAGCAACAACAAAGGCAAAAGGAATGTTGGAAGGTTGGATGATGTCAGTTCTCCCTGTATAATAGATTTGTATGCATTACTATCATTATGAAACAATTATCAGTTATCTGTAATCAATAATACGAGTTTGTTAATTACTTAATTTAAGTATATTAAGGCCATGTACAATTCACTATATGTTATATCCATTTTCTTATAATATATGAATTTAAGTTTTTAGGCAGTGTAAACTAAAGGTTTTTTGTTGAATGTTAAAATGTGTAAAATAATATAACATTTTGTTCAAACTTTATTTTTACCAGGAAACTCAAAGGGAAAAGTTTAATGTTTAATTTGGAGGCAAATTAGAGTTCAAAATATTTTGTTGTTTAATTTTTGTATTTGGAGCCAAAATTTTCACGAAAATTTTGAATGTCCATGCTAAGTTAATGCATATGCAGTTACCATAATTTTCTAACTCCATCTCCATCTCAAATCCTGATTTTTCTCCAAAATCACAAAATATACAAAACTCAATTACTTTTTTATTAGTTTCATACCATTTCCACTTATTGTTCTTGTACACATCGATTTGTGGTCAATAATCATGGACACTGAAAACAATGATCAAGATTATATTGTTAATGATGATGATTATTTGGTTAATAATGATGATGTAAATTACGATAATCAAGGAGATTATGAATCAGAGGATTATGGTGATCAATCAGATGAGGATGAAGACATCAGTAAACATAAGGTTGTTAATAAGAGGGGTATAACTAGGTTATCCAAGTTTCGGATAAAATATGGAAAACCAGATGTCATGAAGATAAATGTGAACTTTGATGCACTGAATAGAATATCAGGGCCAAACAGATCATTGTTTATCGGTTTTTTTAGGAGACACAGTTCGGGAGCAGATAGGATTGAAGATTCTATCGTGGAAAGATGTGAAGGAGGAAGCAAGAGAAAAACTTTGGACTGAAATCACGACACAAATACAAAATTTTTACCCAACTATTAGTCGTATTCCTACATTTACTTTAACATTATGTTAATATGTGCAGCAATACTTTGAATTTGATATGTCCTACAAAAATTTGGTTATGAATAAGCTAGGTGAACTGCTAAGAAATTTCAGAAGTAAATTGGCAGCAAAGCACATAGTTTCCAACCTAGATAATCCTGAAAAACTAAATGTAGTTCCAAAGAATTACAAAGCAATCGTCAATGCCGAACATTGGGTCGCTTTTGTAAACCACACGGCGACAGAAGAATTTAAGGTTGTTAATTTTTATTTCGTTTTACATTTATAAACACCGTATGTATGCATTGTTTTGAAACTCCGTATGAAAAACATAGTTTGTTACGTACTAGCAACTTCTCATCCAGTGATCTTTTTTGTTAGGTGAAATCAGCTGCTAATAAATTATCGCGTTCCAAGTCTCTTTATCAGCATACAATGGGACGTGGTGGTTATGTATATATAAAAGAGCAAATGGTAAGGTTATATTGGTGTAATATCCTAACACTATTGTCCATGTTCGTTTAACTTTTCATCTGTATGTATTTGATGTTCGGAAGATCATAAAAAAAGAAATTACACCAGATCAAGAACCCCCCCGTGGTGTATTGTGGTTTAATGGAAGGGTTAGAAAAGAAGGAAAAGAGACAGATGATGAAACAATCAAAGTTGGCACTAAGATTGTAAGTGTTATTGCAAAATTTTTTATATAATGTTTATATTCGTATAATAAACTATTTACCATTTTTTGTGTGCAGTTGGAAGTAGAGGAACATATCAGAGATGGAACCTTGATGATTGATAGTGGCTCAGATTCATTATCACGTGTATTAGGAAAGGAAAAGGGAGGGTATGCACGAGGAGTGGGAGGCAGAGTTACGTGCAGAAAGTTCTTTGATCCACCTAGAAGGAAACAAGGAACTGATGTAAGGATTGCGTTGCTTGAAAATGAACTTGAGAAGGAGAGATAGGCGCGTAAAGATAAAGAGAATACAATCACTCAATTAAACATCAAGATGTCACAAACACAAGAAACTATTGAAAAAATGTTGAAAGTTATGTCTGCACAAAGGGTTAATATATCCGAGTTAATGCCAAGTCAGTCAAATGTAAGACTAGTTTTCTAATTTTGATTTGATGATTTTCAATCTGTAATACCATTAACAATTAACATACTTATATATTACAGGTATTAACTACAAAACCTAGTGAAGAACAAAGGACGTCGATCATTAGTGGTGGTCTTCAAAAGGGTGTGTTAATTCCAATGTCTAAGTCAACTACAACTTTGAACAAGGATCCGGACACTGCAACTGTATATATGCAGGGACCTGGTAGAACTAGGGGAGCAAAAAAAAAGACTAGATCGTTAGAAAAGAAGTCTTCACTTCAAAATTCCCAATCTCAAGAAGATATTTCTCCAGCTTCTGGTTTACAACAAAATCTGTCTCCCTCGACACAACAAGACGTACCTATTTCATCATTACGAAAGAAGCGTACACCTTCTAAATTGAAAGTAAATCAGTCTCCACCATCACTACCAGATGTAAGTATTTCATCATTTTTCATATAATTACTTGTTTAATTTATTTCTCATTAACGCATGTAAACATATTTTCTTCAGACATTTAAGTGCAAACTGTGGAACATATCTAGGACAAATATCATTGCTAACGGTATGGTATACAAGTCTAAGGAGGGAGACAATGTAATGATTCATAACCAACCACTACCAAAAAACTGCTACAAAGTTTCAGTTGATGAATCCCTAGTGGATGCAGCATTCATACCTGATGACGGAAATAATGGTTTACAAACTGTTAAGGATGTAAAAGGTACTTTTGTGGCATGGCCAAAGGAAAAGGTTATTTTTTTACAAGAGGTACATACACTTGATTTATCATCCTACATATACATAGCTTTTCATATTTAGTTTAATGTTTAATACACGGCTTTTTTCCCTATAGGAAACAACACCACCAAATACCATAAAAGCTGTTGTTGAAAGTGCACCAAAGATAGGGTCTAAGCGCTCGATGAACGTTCCAGCAGGCAGTACATTGACTATTCCTCATATGCAGAAACAAGCTAGGAATAACAAGGCTCAAAAGACTTTACAATACGGTGATTGAAAGTCTTTACAAATGTGATTCTATGTGAAAAGTATGTTACTTGAGAATAATACGACATTACATTTGATGATTTGATTATGTACATTCAACTTTATATATTAATGCAATTGAAATTTGATCTCCAGAATTTTTTTTTGTTTTTATTGAATTCTAAAAGGTTACTAGAAGATGAAACATAGTCACACTTATTCACATTCCAATGTGTGACTACATATCATAAAAATCACACAAACATACAATTCTATGTTACTATTGGATGCATATAGTCACACAAAATACAATTTGTTTGACTTGACAAAGCATACAGTCACACTTATTACTACTATTGGTAACTCTTTGGTTAATTGTATGTGACAAACTTAGTGCCATTAGCATGATTTGTGTAACTACATGTCATGAAAGGTCACACAAACATACAATTCATGTGACTATTGGGTGTATATAGTCACACAAGATACAATTTGCTTGACTTGACAAAGCATACAGTCACACTTATTACTACTATTGGTAACTCTTTGGTTAATTGTATGTGACAAACTCAGAGCCATTAGCATGATTTGTGTGACTACATGTCATAAAAGGTCACACAGACATACAATTCATGTGACTATTGGATGCATATAGTCACACAAAATACAATTTGTTTAACTTGATAAAGCATACAGTCACACTTATTTCCACTATTGGTAACTCTTTGGTTAATCATATGACAAAGTCAGTACCATTAGCATGATTTGTGTGACTACATGTCATAAAAGGTAACACAAACATACAATTCATGTGACTATTGGATGCATATAGTCACACAAAATACAATTGGCTTGACTTGACAAAGCATATAGTCACACTTATTACTACTATTGGTAACTCTTTGGTTAATTGTATGTGACAAACATAGAGCCATTATCATAATTTGTGTGACTACATCACATAAAAGGTAACACAAACATACCCTTCATGTGACTATTTGATGCATATAGTCACACAAAATACAATTTGCTTGACTTGACAAAGCATACAGTCACACTTATTTCTATTATTAGTCACTCTTTGGTTTATTGTATGTGACAAACTCAGTACCATTAGCATGATTTATGTGACTACATGTCATAAAAGGTAACACAAACATACAATTCATGTGACTATTGGATGCATATAGTCACACAAAATACAATTGGCTTGACTTGACAAAGCATACAGTCACACTTATTACTACTATTGGTAACTCTTTGGTTAATTGTATGTGACAAACTCAGTACCATTAGCATGATTTGTGTGACTACATGTCATAAAAGGTAACACAAACATACAATTTATGTGACTATTGGATGCATATAGTCACACAAAATACAATTGGCTTGACTTGACAAAGAATACAGTCACACTTATTACTACTATTGGTAACTCTTTGGTCAATTATATGTGACAAACTCAGAGCCATTAGCATAATTTGTGTGACTACATGTCATAAAAGGTCACACAAACATACCCTTCATGTGACTATTTGATGCATATAGTCACACAAAATACACTAATCACATAGTAAATGTCACACATATTGTATATTCATGTGATAAATTTATAAACAATAGTCACTCTTAAACAAAACTCATGTAACTGTAGAGTGTTTATCGTCACACATATTCACTAAAACACCAAATATTGTACCTAGTTCGTCACAAATTTTCGAGTATTGGTCACATTTTTTTGCTGGTTATCGTCAAAAAGATCAGATCGTGACTATAGTGTACCTACGGTCGTGGGACCTTTGGTCACAAAGACAAAAAACCGTGTGTGACTGTATGCCTACGGTCACTCTTTTTTAGTGTGACGGATACCATTTTTAGTGATCTAGGTTTCTATGAGACCAAGTTATGGTTTGCATGTGTGACAATCAGTCAATTTAAGGTCGATATTTTATTCTCAAGTATTATTTAAAATCATTTTTTATTGTTAATTTATGAACTAACTCACTTTTAGGAAGAAATAAGAGTTTACGTCTTAAAGTTCGACTACGTCAAAACCGGAGAACTCTACGTTACGTGATTACGTTTACATACACCGTTTTTGTGACAGTATGATATTTCAGGAAATAAATGTATTCTTGAATATTATTTTGGAATTTTATTTGTGTTGGTTTATAAACTCACAAATTTACGAGAAGAAATTAGGGCTTACGTGAATAATTTAACGTCTTTTACGATTAAACCGGAAACTCTAGGTTTACGTATTTACGCTTTTGAACTCTGTTTTTGATGAGATAATTTTTATTAGATTCGTTTTGTGCCGCTGATTCATAATTTATAAAAACATTTTTCTTAAAGCGACCCGAGGGCACGCAAATCGAGGAAACTAAAATCGAGGAGTACCCGTAAATTATTGGGGATGAGACAAGTTAACACTTGCCCCACCCCCACTAAGGGGCGGCCAAGCTTAGCCAACACACCCCTTGATGTGTCAAAGTTGTATACAAACTAAGGACACTTGTCCTTAGTTTATACTCAAAACCACTTATGGCATAAGACAAGCAAACCACTAACCATTCTCTCATTTCTTAGATGCAAAACAACTCCAAAACTCTCTCTATCCTCCCCTATTGCCATCCCATTCACCACCACTAAACACCACATTTGACAAAAATTAAACCATGAATCTTGTGTTTAACTTGCACAAGATGAAAACCTATTGAAGACTTGTTGATTTGAGGTGATCCTAACATCTACAAATAAGTTTTCCTTGGATTATAGGGCTGCTTTCCTCAAGGTGTTCATATATTTGGTGATCTTGAAAGTGGTCTTCATATTCCATAAGATTGGTTATCAAAAACCGAGTCTTGTTCTTAACCTTTCACTATATTGGTTGGTAACAAGATCATTTCTTCTATCATCTTGTTATTTTGTAAATATAATCTTGTATTTTCTTTATAAATGAATATGTATATGATGACAAATGATGATCAAAATATTATGTGGGGATCTTGTGTTGATAGATTTGGTTAAAAAGACTAAAATCTACATGTAAAGATGTTAAAATCATGGTTAAATTTATAGGCTGTTGATGAGATGGCATTTATACATGATCTCATCATTCTTTTCGGGCTTTAAATGCATAAAAATGTCATAAAATACCATATATATGCTTGTGTTTGTTTACTTGTGTATTTTAGGTATGGATATCGTGAAAAAGACAAAAGATCACAAAATACAAGGAAAAACGGACACGAGAAACAAAGCCGTACAAAGAACTGAACCCTAATCATAGAATTTTCAACAAATACCCTTGAAGACTTGAAGACAAAACAAGATTGATCCTCCAAGAATGAAGAAATGACACTTAAAACCCTTGTATATTAATAATTACAAGTTTGGTCCCTTAAGTTTGTCAAAATTACAAAAAGGTCCTTCAACTTTGAAGAAATGACAAGATTGGTCCCTCAACAAAATCAATTTGTCAATTATGGTCCCTCATGAAGTAGAAGACACAATGAAGACCTTTGAAGATCAAGATAGTCCAAGATCAGCCCTTGAAATTACTCAAAATGGCAAAAACAACCCTTTGATAACCTTTTTCCAAAGTTTGTGCCAAAAATGTAAAGATTGAAAACTTATTTACAAGGGAGATACGTTTTTAGGGTTGAAATCTTTATTTGCCAAAAAACTCAAAAGAAAAGGACCAAAGGTGCACACTTTGAAACATTTAAAAACAACTCGCGCCAAACACCTTTTTTCCCCCAAATACGGATCAAACAAGTTACTGTTTATCTTTTTCACCTCCAGATTTTTACTTCACTTAAACATGGGTAAAAATCAATTAACCTTGCACACATTTAATTCCCACACGCAGGAACTAATCCCACACATAAAATCCCCAATCCCACGCCTTGTGGACCCTACCCCCAATTCCCCTTTCCACCAATCAGCATACACCTTAGTCCCCAAGCATCATGACGTGTCCACAATCAAAGGCTAATGTTTATTGCTTACTCATAACGCAAAAAGGAACGTCCAGGATTCAATTTGACACCTCAACCTCAAAAACGCGTCAAGGGCATTTTGGGATTTTTCTAGTGATTAGGGTTTTGTTTTTAGGATTCTAGAATAGTCTATGAGTAGTATAAAAGGAGACCCAAGCTTTTGGTGATCCCTTGTTCCAGTTTTTTAGCTTCTCACTTGTAATTCCTTTTTAATAAAATAAAAGTTTGGTTTTTGTTTTAAACAAGTATAATTCCTTTTTAGGTTTGTTAAAAGTTGTGTATTGTGTTGAAAGCTAAGAAACTGAGTTCCATTTGTTATTGGTTAAGTAATTTTGAGTTTCAAAATTAGTTAAAGGTTTTCTGAAATTGAGAGTTTTTGGTAAAATCTGTTTCAGGTTTTTGGTGTTAAGAGGTAAGTTTTAATTGGTGATATAGTGTTATAAAAACGTGTTTTCAAGGTTTAAAAAGCTTTTGGATAGGTTTTAAGAAGAAAGAAAAAGGTAAACAGAATACATATATTGCATATTATTGTGTTCTTGTTTGATTTTTCTTAAACAGGTCTTTGTTGATTGATTACTGTTCTAGCACAGGCCTCCAGCCTTGTGGGAGGTGGATTTACATCCACTAGGGCCTTGGATGTAAGGCCCTAAGGTATTTTCTTTTTCCTTTTGAAAAATTTCAGAAAAAGTAGTTCATGTGATCTTGTTTGATTTGGTGCTATTGTGTGTTTAAGCTGTGTGATTAGTGTTCTTTGGAGTTTGTTTGCATGTTGGATGATATTTGAGTCAATGTGGTAGTGTTTAGAATAGCTTTGGATTGTAAAAAAAGTTGTAATCAGTTTTTAAAGTGGTGTTTGGAAACGGGTTTAAGCAGGGCACAACATCATTATAAGTGTTTGATTAGGTGTTAGAAGTGTTGAAAAAGGTTGAGTTAGGTTTTCAGTTAGTTAATTGGTAAGTAAGTTTGGAGAATTTTGAAACAAGTTTGTTGAGTATAAAGGAAAAAGTGTGTTTAAAATCTGCTTAGGCCTGTTTTGCTTAATTTTCATGTGATTTTGGTGCAAGAACTTGAAATCTGCTAAGTGCTAGTCTATTATAGGATTGCATTTGGTTTGTGTGCTAATTGGTGAGTCTGTGTGCAAAATCTTTGGTTTGGAAAGCCATTAGAGTGCAACCTGTTAGCCTAGAACCCCCACAGACCCTTATTTTTATGTCAGTAACTTGAATTGGCTTTGGTGTGCATTTGTTTGCTAATTTTGTGCTAGTGTTAGTTTTTTGCTAGTCCTTGACTCCTTGTGCTCCAAAGAGCACAAGGGTGCCCCCTCTTGTCCAAAATCAACACCAAGTAAGCCCAGCCAAGCTCCTCTTGGCATTCAGAATGCACAAGTGAAAACTTCACTTGTGTTCTTCAAAAAAGTTTAAAACTGCATACATTTTTGATCTTCAAGCTTGTTTGATCTAGTTAAAAAGGGAATTGGTATTGTTTACAAGTCATACTAAAGTGTCAGTTTGGATTGGAAAGTAAAAAATAAAAAATAAAAAAAGAAATAATTGGCAAAAAGGTCACCCGTAGCAGGACTCGAACCCTAGACCTCTCGCTGGAGGGTTAAGAGCTCTACCGCTAATCTAGATGCCTTTTTACGTTTTAGTTTGTTTTCATATTCTATTTAATACGTTTTTCTTTTCTAGCTTATTATTAAAAGCCGTAGCTTAATTCCTTCTTTTCAGCTTATTTGTTAAGCTATTTTACTTCTTTTGAATTTTCCTAGAATCTTATTAGGTTTTGTGATTTTTCTAGCTTGGTTTGAAAATTTTCCCTTTATTTAATTATTTTCTAGAATTTATTTAATACCCGGTTTTTATTAAATCATTAAAAAATAGAAAAAAGAGTTTTTATTTTTAGGAAAAATAATTTTTAGCTTTTTAATAAATATTTTGAGGTTTACATTAGGTTTTGGTTTTATAAACTTTAATTTTTAATTTTATATTATTTTAAGGTTTTTTATAAACTTTAAACATTTTTATAAAATTATTAAAAAGGTTTTAGGAGTTTTAATTTGTGTTTTTATCTTAGTTAGAATATTTTAAGATTTTAGAATTTTTTTATAATTAATTTTAGAAACTTTTTATTTTTAGTATTATTTTAATATTATTTTATTATTAAAAAATCAAAATTTTATTTTTATTTCTTTTTCATTTTTCTTAAGTTCTTTAGCAATAATTAGGACCTTTTCCATTTTTAGAATATTTTTATAGCTTTTAGTTTTATTTTTATAATTATTTTAAGTTTAATTAGTTTTTAATCATTTTTAATCATTTTTAGAGTTTTAAAAATAGTTTTATTAGCTTTTAATTTTTAGAAAATTACTTTTTAGTCTTTTAATAATATAAGTTGAGTAATAAATCAATAAAATCATATTTTGGACTTTTGTATTAGTTATATTTAATTTTAGGGCTTTAATTAGCATTTAAAATTAAATATTTAATTAATAAAAGGTTTTAAAATATCTTTGTTGGATTTTTAACTTTATTTATATTGTTTAAGATTTGTTTTTAGCCTTTTAATCTTTTATTGATTTTGTTTTTGGTCTTAGTTAAAATTTTTAATTTTTGTAGTTTTTCTACGGCTTTACGTTTACGTCTTTTACGTCATAGTGTAATTTTCACAAAGCCGTCTTCCATTCTTCTCAATATTAATCTCAAATAATTACAAGTTAATTCACAACACATATACCTCCTTGGGAAACGAACTTTCTCAAATTTTATTTGATTGGGTCATTAATACTCGTTTTCCTAAACATGTATTCGATACTTACCGCTCATATACGTTCTTTTGTTTTCACTTAAACAAGAGACGTGTTTTAGACTACAATCATTTGTTGGGTCAAAAAGTTGATGTGGCAGAAACTCAAAATCGAATAAAACATGGTAGACGCTGACACAGTTTATTTGGACGCTGACAGAAGTCAACAAAGGTCAAACGCAGTCAACAAAAGTCAACGTTGAAGATTTGATGGAGAATTCTATTTAGGGAATATATTGGATATATTCTAAATAATATATTCAGTATATATCTATCTAAATAGAAGATTTAGATGTTTATTTGATTTGATCTCTTGTAGATTCTGTTCCTTCCACTATAAAAGGAACAAGAGTCTTAGGTTTTATTCATATCATTCATTCACAATGTAAACCTAAAGTGTGTGTCGCACTAGACGTGGGATTCAATGTATACACGTCTAGTGGTTGTTTATTATTAATATAATGAGCAACCCATTTGTTTTAATTCGTGTTCTTTGTGCCTAAACACCTTGTTCATGATCATTGTTCTTTTCCGCTATGTTATCATATGAACGATGATCAACCTAGATATAATGGTTCATAACCATTGAGCCCAACGATCATAGGACTCATCAATTGGTATCAGAGCCTAAGGCTCTTGATATCTAGGTCCGACGAGGTGTTCGTGTATCGTGAAGAAGAAAAATTCGTATTGAATTTTTCTGGACGTTTTTGTGTGCGCAGCAGTATTCAGAAGGTCATAACTTTTGATTGAACCGTTGGATCGTCACGAAATTTTAGATGTGTGTTCTACATACATAGATCTAAACATCCACCGGAGGGATTGTCGAGTTTTATCCCCAAGCAAAAGTTATTAAGCGTCGAAGTTGGCTGATGGAAGATTTTCAGTTTTCTGCTTTCACATGAAATCATGAACTAGGGTTTCTTCAAACCCTAGATCTACATAAAAAGCAGGATTTTGTGAGATTGGTGGCTGTTAATTCAGGATCTATGGTTAATCTACAAACCCTAAGTTAGGGTTTCGATGTTTAAACTTTCAAAACCCTAGATCCGTCTTAGTTAAAAACATAGCAGCTGTTCTTTATGGTCATCTGGTTTGCTCGTTTGTGGTTGTTCGCTGTGAGAAGATTAGCATTCACATGGTAAAGACTCCATGATTGGTTAAGAAGTTGTGTATTCACACGATCTCTTCATAGTTGCATTCACACGGCCAAACCCTAATTTGTTATAAGTTTGATCCTATACATGCTAGTTCAACAAATTACCGTGAGTCCCTCATTCTGATTGGTGGAAATCGTTATGTTCACACGAAGAGAATGATCTAATTGGTTATATCTTGCGTTAATGGTCATCTTGTGTTCACACGATGAAGCTTTTCCTATTGGTGGAGTAATTTGTGTTCACACGGTGAGTGAATTCTGATTGGTTGTTTAGTTTATGTTCACACGGTTTGCTTAACAATCAATAAAGGATGCGCTATTTTTGGGATTTGCTCTATTTTTGGACGTGATGTATGCATGGATACAAAAGCATGTGTACACAGTGAGGTATTTTATTTAGCCAAATGTCATTATTTACTTACCCACTGTTGAAGAAATTGAAGCCACAGTTTGTGTCAGTGACAAGAGAAAAATTGGCGCTGAGACAAAGCGCTGACATGTATTGGATTGACGCTGACAGGAAGTGTTTAGACGCTGACAGGATTTTAGGTTGGCGCTGACGTTTGTTATTTGGGCGCTGACAGGAAGGGTTTCGACGCTGACAGAATAAGTCAACGCTGATAGGTTGACAGTGTTGTCCGAGATATGTGTTACAAACGCTGATGCGTGTTGTCCGATATTGGGCAATACACATAGAGATTTATTGGACAAAGGAGGATCTCGGGTAACACACTGTTTGCTGCTGTTTGAGAAAACTGGTACGTTTTAAGCACACAAAAAGGAGGAAAATACACACAAAGGTACATGGAATCTCCGTTATAATTTAGAATATCATGATGATATTTATGGCTCGGATATTTTGAAAGGGATTAATGATTTTAATGCGAGTTAGCAACAATTCGTGAGGTAATTTATTGGATTTGATTATGTAATCGGGGTAGCCTTGTAAAAGAGTTATCCGTCTTATCACTTTTACATATGATATGAAGATTAAGTTTCTTCATGAAGAGGTGTTAGCTTAAGGGGAAGAATTCTTATGGTAAGTCTGATGATTGAAGAAGATTTTCATGAGTTTGTGTTCTATCATATCTTAAAGTCGTGCACTTCCAGCCACTGACTTTAAAGGTAACTTGTTTGTGCTTACATGGTTACTGATGAAGTGATACAAGATCTAGGAATATGTGATTTTTCTTATGGTTCTCTATGCACATATTTTCTATCACTTGAAGGAGTTACATTATCGTGCTCAGTGTCTCACAAAGGATGAGGATTTTTGTATCTGCAACACACTTCATCACATTCTACAAGATATGGAACATAGGTTTGGGTTATTTTACTTCTACATCAAGAATACTTTATTAATTGTTCTTCAAGATCATTACACAGAGCCTACTTTTGGAGAATCTTCAAAGATTGCATACATTGTTTACTTCCTTGTTGATGTGACAAAAAGGGGAAGATACGCATGCTACACTTGAGGGGAAGCAATTTGAAGATCATGTACAACTTACAAGAGATATACAAAGAGTTTTGCCGACATCAACTAGGGGAAGATTGTTGGGTCAAAAAGTTGATGTGGCAGAAACTCAAAATCGAATAAAACATGGTAGACGCTGACACAGTTTATTTGGACGCTGACAGAAGTCAACAAAGGTCAAACGCAGTCAACAAAAGTCAACGTTGAAGATTTGATGGAGAATTCTATTTAGGGAATATATTGGATATATTCTAAATAATATATTCAGTATATATCTATCTAAATAGAAGATTTAGATGTTTATTTGATTTGATCTCTTGTAGATTCTGTTCCTTCCACTATAAAAGGAACAAGAGTCTTAGGTTTTATTCATATCATTCATTCACAATGTAAACCTAAAGTGTGTGTCGCACTAGACGTGGGATTCAATGTATACACGTCTAGTGGTTGTTTATTATTAATATAATGAGCAACCCATTTGTTTTAATTCGTGTTCTTTGTGCCTAAACACCTTGTTCATGATCATTGTTCTTTTCCGCTATGTTATCATATGAACGATGATCAACCTAGATATAATGGTTCATAACCATTGAGCCCAACGATCATAGGACTCATCATCATTTTGGCGCCGCTGCCGGGCAGGTGTGTTGTGCTTTAATTTGGAAGCTTTTGTTTTTGATATTATCCATAATAAGTATTTGTGTTAAGTGGAACTCCCTTAACACGTATTATGGGTTTTCTTGGTTTTTTCTTGTATAAATATTATTAATATATTGTATTAAGTATCACAATCAAAATACAATATCTCCAACAGTGTGAAAACACAACCTTAATTGGTATTTGATCTCCTAATTATTGTATTCGAATCTCAAACAAAAAGAAAAGGCAAAAATAGATAAATACTTTCGTGAAGCTCGATTTTGAAAAATACAAACTATAAGGTGGGTATAAGGCGGGTATTATAAAATATACCCTAAGGAAAAAGGCTCTTAAGTGCTTCGCGCCTCCTCGTTTCCCCGCTTGCTTGTGAGTATTTTGAGATTGAAGGCTAATCGAGGGTTTTGCCGCCCAAAGTATTATTACGTATACTATATTTGCTTGGTTTCTTTGTGATTAAACCCTCTTGAACAATTTGGTTTTCACCAAAGTTCTAAAGTCATTCGAAGGCGTTCACTCCACGTGATCGTTTTCATTCCTTTGAGGCTTCTTTAATCAAGAATTTGATTCGAGGAGAGATTTTGTAGATTGTTGTCTACGAAGATACACCATAATCCAAAAAAATTAAATATCATCAAAAACACAAAAAAATTGAAAATTCACAAAACAACCAAAAAGAATCTTCTTTGCTCACCTCCCATTCTTCGTGAAGTTTATGATCACTCGTAATCAAGCAAAACGAGCTCGTAAACGTCTTCAAAAGCAAGCAAATCAAGGATCGTTGATTGTTGAAGAACCTCCAATTGTTGAACCTATTGTAGAACAAGAAGTCGTCATGTCTAATCGTACTATGATGGAGTTGCTACAAGCACCCACCGAGGGTTTTGGAGAGGCTATTGTGATTCCCGCCATCCTTGCGGAGAATTTCGAGATTAAGACGGGTTTAATGTCTATGTTGCAAGCAAATAAGTTTAGAGGTCACGAGAAAGACAACCCGCATTACCACATTAGGAATTTCAACCGTCTCACCGCCACTAGCAAATTTAAGGATGTTCCACATGACGCCATTAAGATGATGTTGTTTCCATATTCGTTGGATGGACCCGCAAAAATTTGGCTCGAGAAAGAACCGCCAAATTCGATTTTGACATGGGCCGATCTCGTTTCTAAGTTTGTGAACAAGTTTTTTCCACCATCTAAAACAACACACTTAAAAAATGAGATTTCACGATTTGTGCAACGTAATAATGAAAGTTTTTCAATGGCATGGGAACGATTTAAAGAGATGTTACATGAATGTCCACACCATGACTTTTCGGAATTGCATCAAATTGATACCTTTTATAATGGGCTTAATGATCATGAACGAGATTATTTGAATGCCGCCGCGGGTGGTAATTTTTTGTGCAAGACGACAAATGAGGCTTTACAAATCATTGAGAATCGATCTAAGGTTTATAGCCCTCGTAACACACCGAGTGTTGCCAATATGGGTTCGTCATCTTCGTCACAATCGTCTCGTAGCATTAACGCCTTACATGATGAAGCTAATGAGGAAAATCGGTTTTTTGATAGATTTGCTAATCTAATGTCCCATTGGAAAGCTCAAGAAGCTTCCAATTCCGCTTCGGTTAAAGCGGTTGCTAAGAGTTGTTTATCTTGTGGGGGAGCTCATGATCTTTCCGAGTGCATTACCGCGGATGGTAACACTTCGAGTGCTTATGTAGCAATGGGAACTTACAACCAAAACGGCCAAGGTTCCCGCCAAAATCAAGCTCCACCAAACCAAAATGTTAACAATTATCGAAACAACAACCAAGGTAATTACCAAGGCAACACACGCAATTACAACAAAGGGAATTATCAAAGTGGGAATGGACAAATCTCTAATCAAAACCAAAACCGTGATTTTCAAAACACTACACAAGGTTTTCAAAATGCTCACACGAAAAATTTGCAAGGAGAATTTTTGGATTATGCAAAAGCAAATGATGCTAAATTTGATAATATGCAACGTGAGATGATTAGCTTAAGATCCGAGTTGAAAAACGAGCTTAAAAATGAACTTGCTAATGAACTTAAAACTCATGCAAACAAAATGGAAGGAAATGTCCAACATCTTCAACAAAACCAACAAAAGATGGAATTAGGACAACATGAGATTAAGCAAGAGTTATTAAAAGCGGATGCTAGGCAATCAAAATTTGAGGACCGAATGGCTAAGATGTTTGAAGCAATCATGTGTAAGCCCTCTTCCTCGGGTGGTCTTCCTAGTGATACCATTAACAACCCGAGGGGAGAATTGAAGGTTGTTGCTACACGAAGTGGTAAAACTTTCAAGGAACCAATCTCTCGTACAAGTACTTCTAAGGAGAAGGAAATCGAGAAAGAACCCGAGGTGATGGTCGAAAAGGAGCATATTACAATCCCACGAAGTACCGCTCAAACCACACCTACGGTTGAACCAATACCAATTGTGGAACCCGAGTTTCCAAGGCCGTTGCCTAATGACCAACCCACACCACCTTTACCCTACCCTTCAAGACGAAACAAAGAGAAGGCACAAGAACGGAACAATTATCAATTTGAGCTATTTATGAAAATGTTTCGTGATTTGCATTTTAACATAAGTTTTGCCGACGCTCTTATCATGATGCCTCGATTTGCCGCAAACTTCAAAAGTATGCTAAACAACAAAGAGAAGTTACAACAATCGTCTAGTTGTTCATCGGTTTTTCTAAGCCGCATACCACAAAAATTCAGTGATCCCGGTAAATTTTTGATTCCGTGTGCTATTCAAGATATGGAGGAATGCTACGCCTTGGCCGATCTTGGCGCTAGTATTAATTTGATGCCTCTCGAGATCTTCAAATCGCTTTCGCTTCCGGCTCTTACTCCTTCGAACATGTCTATCGAGATGGCCGATCATTCTACGATTTTAGCATGTGGAGTAGCCGAGGACGTTTTTGTTAAAGTCGGAAAGTTTTACTATCCCGTTGACTTTATCGTTGTAGACATTCCTATTGATCGAAAAGTTCCTCTCATTTTGGGTCGTTCATTTTTGGATACATCAAGAGCACTTATCGATGTTCATGCTCGAAAAATCACCCTTCGTTTCAATGAAGAAGAACTTGTCATCAATGCAACACAAAACTCCAATGTAACACCCCCACAAATGCTATGTGCATCGGAACTACAACATTGGGTGCTACACAGTATTCATTGCACACAAGATATATCAAACGACGCTAAAAAGACGTCAACTTCAAACTTGAAATTTAAAAATTGTTAGATGATACATGTCCACGGTTTTTCTAATCCCACTTGGTACAACAGAGTTTAGCGTTTTCGGTCCCCATGAATCTCAACCCAAGAATTTCAGTTTCACCACAACATTACATTAAACTTTAAAATGTTTAAGTAGAAAAAGGAGGAAAAACAAGCGGACTCCAAGCCATACACACAACATCCATCCCATGCATGCTCCATTCTACACTTCAGCGGTTACCTGAAACACATGCCAAAATTTTGGTCAACGAAAACGTTGAGTGGAATTCATAGGTTTTACAATCAATTTGAACGTATATAAAATAAAAACCATTCGTGATCATTTATAGACTTGTCGATCAAACAATCTATAATCAGGATACTGACAATTGTGTTTAAGCTCATGACACTAATCCGTTAACCTAATCACCCGCGTAATAAATACCGGCGTGATTCAGATGAAACCAGTGCCCCTTCTAAAGGCATCAGTTGCAATTATACCTTATCTCTCATACAAAATAATCTACCGCAGAACTTACTCAACGTACAGCTTCTCGGCTAGCATTGGGTCGTTAGCCCCGTAGTACTACAAATTGCATAAGCGGCTATTTCCCCCTACTCGAGGGCAGGACAATAGTTAATAGTTCATGAATTTAGGGTCTTTTGCAACTTTGGTACTCAACACAATTTCTAAGGCAACATTCGGGTCTAACAATCATTCATGATATACGTTCCTTTTAAAAACTAGCATGCATTTCCCTCTCGGGTAAAACAATTTGAAATAAATATAAGCGAGGCTATAAATTCACACCTTATATATTAAGTAGTCGGTAGTTCGAGAGATGATCGCTGACGATGTTACGGATGCCCGGGTAAATCAACACCTATCACAAATAACGCGTAATGAGTAATCTCATTTTAAATACCTTACGGTACTGTATAAAATACATATGTACTAGTCACTTAGGACAATTATAACTCACGCCAAAAACAAAACAACAAGCATCACTCATTTTATACCATTCGTTCTTATTACTTACACTATCCATTTTTACTCATTTCCGTCGGTACTCGCCGAAAGTACGGGCTGTTTTACCATATTTAACCATACTTATAAAATTTGACAAAATTCTCAAAAATCCTATAAGACCTGTAGATAACTTGCTTTTAAGCCCAATAAAAGTTTTTACTTTTACGACCCGTTACGCAACGCTTTTCAAAAACTACATTTTACGGGCTGAAATTGTACTTCGACCAATTTTGACCTCTTTGACCTATATGAAAAGTACCTTTGACTTCTTTGACTCCTAAGTCAACTTATAGACTCATTTATACAGGTTTGTGACCAAATTTTGACCCTTGACCATTTACCAATTCATACTTGTGATCCTCGGGATTTGACTAAAACTATACATAAATTCGGATTATGAAAGTCTTCGTCTCCCGGTACTCGATCTTTAAAACCTCATAACTTTTAGCTCGTTTTGAGTCACGGGCTCTACCTTATACCAAATTAAAGATAAAAAGACCCTCTATAACTACATTTAGTTTTCAAGACCTGTAGGAAAAATAAATTTTATGAAATGACCTCAAAGTTTCTGCCCAAATTTGACCATACCAAAAATATGCTTACACTCGATTTCAAACCTTCTAACCACCACTAGGCAACATCCTAAGCTTCCCTAAACATATCCAAACACAAAATTTCAGTCCTACCCCTATTGATCAACCAACCTCATAATCTAACATCAAAGAAATCAAACATGCAATCACTTAAACCTATCTAATACATCACTAAACACTAAACCAAACACAAGAAAATGCTCAAAATTCATCAACCACCATGGCTCCCCAAACACCCCTTGTGCCGTGGGGTTTGGGTGACCCAATCACCACAACCAAATGAATTTTGGTGGGTTTTATTGGTGATTATGCTTCCATTACACATGAATTTAACATGCATTACAACAATTAGCCTCAAAAACGAATTTGGATCATCTTGAAAATTTTTGGAAAATTTTTGTTAGTGCATGTGTAATCAAACCACGGATTAACACTCACCAAGGGATTCTAAGAGGTGGTCTTAAGTTAGTTTTTGTGAAAACTCAAGAAAAAAAAAGTGGATTGTGGTGGTGTTTGTGTTTGGCCGTCGGCCTAAGGACAAAGAGAGAGAGAGTTTGATTTTGTTTTTGTGAAATGTGTTTGTGTGTTTGTGTTTGTGCCATTTTGTGGTATTGGGAGGGACCATAGTGTAAATAAAGGTTTCTTTTGGCCTTAAGTTAAAAACGTCCTCAAAGCTTTGCGGTTTCGACTCACTAGTCAATTTTGAAAATTTTACGGGAGTCGGAAATCATCCCGAACACTCCAAAATATTTTTGGGATACTTTAAATGTACTCGGAAGGCTATAAAACTCACCCGACTCAACTTAACACGAACCGTAAATAAAATTCTCGAAAAATCGCATTATCGATAAATCGTCAAAAATTATATAAAATTGGGCATCCCTCGGAATCGTAATCGTCATCTCCTTCTTGAATCGTCAAACGTAAAAATTATAACCTCGAACATCGGCTTTAACCAAAATTCTTATAAATATAGAAATTAAAATTTATTAAAAATTTCAAAAATTAGTGTAATTTAGGGTAACGTTAATGACCTCGGTTCTAGGGTGTCACATCCACCCCTCCTTAAAGAGAGCGACGTCCCGGCGCTCGCCTCTTCTTGTACTCACATTTCGTTCTACTGGAACAGATGAGGATATCTTTCCTTGAAAAAGTCCTCACGTTCCCAAGTGTATTCCGGTCCACGCTTAGAATTCCATCGGACTTTCACAATAGGAATTCTACTACGCTTCAGCCTCTTAACCTCTCAGTCCATAATTTCCACAGGTTCTTCCACAAAATGCATTTTGTCGTCCAAAGGAATCACCAATTCCTTATCCGCCAAACTCTTCTTCAGGTTCGATACGTGAAACGTGTCGTGAATAGCACTAAGCTCGCTCGGCAATTCTAATTTATACGCTACTGGTCCAATTCGCTCGACGATCTTAAATGGTCCAATATACCTTGGACTCAACTTTCCTTTCTTCCCAAAACGAATTACACCCTTCCACGGCGATACCTTGAGCATAACCATATCTCCAACTTCAAACTCCAACGGTTTCCTTCTGTTATCGGCATAACTCTTCTGTCGGCTTCTCGCAGCAAGTAGTCGGTTCTTGATTTGCACAATCTTCTCTGTCGTTTCTAAAACCATTTCGGGTCCAGTCAATTGACTTTCTCCCACTTCACTCCAACACACAGGCGATCTACACTTCCTTCCATACAATGCTTCGAACGGTGCTGCCTTGATACTCGCATGATAACTATTATTATACGAAAATTCCACTAGAGGCAAGTGGCGTTCCCAACTTCCTCCAAAATCAATCACGCATGCTCGGAGCATGTCCTCCATCGTCTGAATAGTTCGTTCACTCTGGCCGTCAGTTTCCGGGTGATAAGCCGTGCTTAAACTCAATTCAGTGCCCATCGCACGTTGAAGCGATTTCCAAAATTCCGACGTAAATCTACTATCGCGATCCGAAATGATCGATAACGGCACTCCATGTCTACAGACGATCTCTTTCACGTACACGCTGGCGAGTTTTTCCATGCTGTCCGTCTTCTTCATAGGTAAGAAATGAGCAGATTTCGTTAACCTATCCACAATTACCCATATCATATCACATCCACTAGGAGTCCTAGGTAAACCCGTCACGAAATCCATAGCGATCTTCTCCCATTTCCATTCTGGGATCTCTGGTTGTACCAACAATCCGGATGGTTTCTTATGTTCTGCTTGAACCTTCGCGCAAGTCAAACACTTACTAACGTAACGAGCAATATCCGCCTTCATATTCGGCCACCAATAAACTTTCTTCAGGTCGTGGTACATTTTGTCCGATCCAGGATGTATCGAATACTTTGACTTATGTGACTCGTTCATAACCAATTCTCGAACTCCAGGCTTTCCTTCCTCAGATGAACACAGTGGTAACCAAATCCGATTTTCAAAATATCTCAGTCCGTCTGACCTAATCACGAAAAGAGGTTTCAACATTCGTCCCAAATTTTCGGCTTCAACATTCCCTTTCATTAGTCCCTTCTCTTGAGCTTTCCGTATAGTTTCGGTTAAGTCAACGCTCTCAGTCATTACTAAAGCTCTAACCCTCAAAGGTTTCTCCCGTTCCTTCCTACTCAGTGCATCCGCTACAACATTCGCCTTCCCAGGGTGGTAGCGAATTTCGCAGTCATAATCACTCAGTAGTTCAACCCATCGTCTCTGTCGCATATTCAACTCCTTTTGATCTAAAATGTGTTGCAAACTCTTGTGGTCAGTGAATACAACACACTTCGTCCCATACAAATAGTGTCTCCACAACTTCAACGCAAAAACTACAGCTCCTAATTCCAAATCGTGGGTCGTGTAGTTCTCCTCATTCTTTCTCAGTTGCCTCGACGCATAAGCTATCACCTTTTCACGTTGCATCAATACCGCTCCATAACCCTTACGAGACGCATCACAATACACTACGAAGTCTTCGGTTCCTTCAGGCAATGACAATATCGGTGCGGAACATAACTTATCCTTGAGCGTTTTGAAAGCAAGTTCTTCCTCAATTCCCCATTCATACACCCTATTCTTTTCGGTAAGCCTCGTCAATGGTTTTGCAATCAACGAAAATCCTTCAATAAACCTTCGATAATACCCCGCTAAACCAAGGAATTGTCGAACTTCAGTCGGCGTTGTCGGTGCTGACCATTCCCTGATCGCTTCGACCTTGGCAGGATCCACACGAACTCCCTTACTATCAATCACGTGACCCAGAAACTGCACTGATTCCAACCAAAACTCACACTTCGAGAATTTTGCATACAGCTTCTCCTTCTTTAACAACTCCAAAATCTTTCTCAGGTGCTTCTCGTGCTCCTCCTTGCTTTTAGAGTAAATAAGTATATCGTCGATGAACACAATAACAAACTTATCTAGATACGGCTTGCACACGCGATTCATAAGGTCCATGAATACAGCAGGCGCGTTCGTCAACCCAAACGGCATCACTCGAAATTCAAAGTGTCCATATCGCGTACGAAAGGCAGTTACAGGAGTATCCTCCTCTCTTACACGCAGTTGATGATACCCTGATCTTAAATCAATCTTTGAGTATACACTGGAACCTTGCAATTGATCGAACAAATCGTCAATCCTCGGCAATGGGTACCGATTCTTAACCGTCAGCTTATTGAGTTCCCTATAGTCAATACACATCCGAAACGAACCATCTTTCTTCTTTACGAACAACACTGGCGCTCCCCAAGGTGATGAGCTCGGCCTAATAAATCCTTTGTCCATCAATTCCTTCAGTTGATCCGATAATTCCTTTAACTCAGATGGTGCTAAGCGATAAGGTGCACGTGCAACCGGCGCAGCTCCTGACACTAAATCAATTCGAAACTCGACCTCACGGGTAGGCGGTAAACCTGGCAACTCGTCTGGAAAAACTTCCGGATAATCGCAGATAACAGGTACCTCTTCAATCCTCGCACCTAAATCACCATCACTCGAAACTTGCGCCAAAAACACATCGCATCCGCTCTCTACATACTTCATCATTTTCAAACAGGAAATCACTTTCAAACGAGAAGTGCATTCGTCGCCCTTCACTGTCAAAACTTTATTCCTCAACGGAATCTGAACTAATCTCTCGCCGCAGACGATCATAGCACTGTGCGCCATTAGCCAATCCATTCCCACAATCACGTCAAACGATCCTAGCTCTATAGGCATCAAGTCGATTTTAAAAGCGTAATTTCCTAACTTCAAGGTACACCCTCTCAGTATAGAATTCGTACTAACAATTTTTCCATCGGCTAACTCAACGTTATAACTAGTCGCTAATAACACCGGTTTTCTATCAACATGACGACTAAATTTAACATCTACAAAACTCTTGTCGGAGCCAGAATCAAACAAAATACTAGCATAACAAGCGTCTAGCAAAAACGTACCGGTAACCACATTAGGACCCTGTGGTTTATCAGCCGTTCCCATTTGATACACAGCAGCCGCGTTATTACCTCCCCGCTTGTTTCCTGCCTTCGGGCAATTCACTTGCACATGACCCCTTTCTCCACAACCATAACATCCCCTCATCCTGATAGCATTAGCCCCAGTGGCTACTCCTCCCGTTCGGCAACCAGATGTCCTATGACCTGCCTTTCCACACTTGCCACAAGCAGGCGGGCAATTCCCAACATGATACAAATTGCACTTACCACAATGGGGATTCACTTTTACTCCTCTAGGGTTCATCACTGCCCTCATCCCTTCATTCCTTCTTTGGTTAAACTGCTGATTTCGGTTCGGACCATGGTTGTTTCGATTTCCACCTCGGTTCTGGCCTTGGGATTGATTGCTTTGTGCCGCTTCCCATTTCCTCTTGTTGCCTTCAGCAATGGAGTTCTGCTTGTCCTGGAGCTTGACGTCCATCAATGCGTGAGCCATCTGGACCGCTTCATCAAACGATCCAGGTTTCGACGAAGTTGTTTCACCTTTGATATTGCTAGATAAACCCTTAATGTACTGCTTCATTTTCTTGGCATCATTGGCAAAAACATCCGGACACAAAAGGCTTAATTCGTTAAACCTCCTGGTGTAGGCAGCTATATCGTTGTTCTTCAAGGTCAAATGCCTCAACTCATCCTCCAATTGTCCCAATTCCTCTTCCGGGCAAAACTTCTTAGTCAACAAAGCTTTTGTCGCATTCCACGTCCTCGCATTCGCTACAGCCAATCCCACCGTAGCTACCTGGGTATTCCACCAACTTAACGCATCATCAAGAAACGTAGCAGCTGCAAACTTCACTTTGTCCGCTTCTGCACAACCGCTGATTTCGAACGTACTTTCAACCTTTTCCAACCATCGTCTAAGTTCTAAAGCTCCACCCGTTCCACGGAACTGCGTGGGACCGCATTTCATAAAACTAGAATAGGTACACACTCTCGGGGCTTGCTGTCTCCCCGCGTTCCTTCCCTGATCCTGATTTCTCCCGGCTCGGTCCGCTTCCAACGCATTTGCTATAGCTTCCTGAATCATGGTGTTAACACGATCGGCGGTCAACTTTGGAGGCATGGTGTTATCGAATATCTCTTTCTTCAAGACAGGGAAAATAGAAAAACAATGTAAGTATACATATCAAGTTTCCCAGACATAATATACATACAACGACACATCACTACGGAGTTACTAATATTCATCAATTCACATCACAAAAGATCAAATTTAAGACATATCACAGATCATGAAAGGTAACATAGATTGTATTGATAATTAACCAAAATCGTGACAAGTATTGCCACTACAATCGTTCACCACAAAACTCAAGTACTTAAGTTTCTCGTCATAATACCATCATACAAAAAGTCTAAAACAGTTCTATTACAATGATCAAAGAAAATACAAAACAAGTAACTAGGCATGTGGTGATCCACACGGCCTCTTGGATGGCGGCTCGTCGTCGTCTTCCTCGGGTTCCTCATCACAATCGTCCTCATCCACATCATCCATTTTTCTCTTTCCTTTGTCATCCGGCCCACATTCCGTCTCCTTTTTCGTCCCTGATGTGGATCCACACTCAATCGCTACCTGACTTCCCACCGTAATACAAGCACCTCTAGTAGGCGGCTGAATCATGAAGTCATTTGCCTCCATCTCCAAATCGTCCACGAATCTCCAATCCAGGGGCAATGATGCTCTCACACGATGCTCCCAGCTCTACATCCTCGACAACCTCACTTGATCCTCCCTAACACGGTCAAGACTAGCGCTTAAATTTGCAACCATCGATCTTAAACTGTTGATGTCACTTTTGTTCACATTTCCATCATACTCAATTCTTGCAGTCCTTTCCAACAGTCTTTGGTGTTCCCTTTCATTCTTATCAAACCTCTTAATTACCCTGGTCTCAACTACAAACCGCTCATACATCAATCTCTCCATCCTCCTCAAACGACCTGCGGGATCCCAATAGTGTCTTGGTCTCGGAAAGTAGACCCTTGCAATATTCTCATGAATCGATGGCGACTTGGATGATTTGCTGGACTCTCCACCGCTCCCATTACTTACTCGAACAAATCCTGGCACTGTTCTCAAATAGTCCTTACAATTGTCCATCGGGCGATTAAAGGGTTGCTGCTCATATCGACCGGTCGGTGGTACTTCATAACCCTTCGGCGAATTCGGGGATTGAAACAAATCAGGTTCGGTCTGGCCTACGGCATTCTCGGGAATGCCATCATCCATTAGCTCCTCGGGCTCTTCTTCAGAATCCTCACTCTCGTCACTACTAATGCTAAAATTATCCACCTCACTTTCGTCATTGTCGTTTTCCGTCCCTATTTCCTCTTCTGGAGCGATCCATCCATTATCATTGTCCGGCGGGTTCGGAGGAAACGGTCCCCCTTCGTGACCTACGACGTAATCGTTTCCATTATCATTAGGCGGTACCTCGGCCATTCCTGCAATAACAGCGAATTTCGGAGGGTACATAAGTAATTATACAATAGTTATAAATACATGCATGCAAATGCAATGCAAAGGTGGTACATATGCCCGAAATGTAATAATATGATGCTCATGCATGATTAGTACAAAAATTACGATGTCGGATATTCCACGTATAATTCAACGTCTACATATAGTAATTCCATACTTACGTAATAATTACCCACATATATACTTCACTCAAAAGTATACGTCAAATGCCATAAATACAACAATAAATCTTACCGGAGCCATGCAGGATAGTTGTGTGTGCTTGGACCATTTCTTACGACACCAAAAGTTATAGTTTAGGATTTTCAAAAACGACCTAGTTCTCTATAACTCGTGGCTCTGATTACCAATCTGTAACACCCACACAAATGCTATGCGCAGCGGAACTACAACATTGGGTGCTACACAGTATTCATTGCACACAAGATATATCAAACGACGCTAAAAAGACGTCAACTTCAAACTTGAAATTTAAAAATTGTTAGATGATACATGTCCACGGTTTTTCCAACCCCACTTGGTACAACAGAGTTTAGCGTTTTCGGTCCCCATGAATCTCAACCCAAGAATTTCAGTTTCACCACAACATTACATTAAACTTTAAAATGTTTAAGTAGAAAAAGGAGGAAAAACAAGCGGACTCCAAGCCATACACACAACATCCATCCCATGCATGCTCCATTCTACACTTCAGCGGTTACCTGAAACACATGCCAAAATTTTGGTCAACGAAAACATTGAGTGGAATTCATAGGTTTTACAATCAATTTGAACGTATATAAAATAAAAACCATTCGTGATCATTTATAGACTTGTCGATCAAACAATCTATAATCAGGATACTGACAATTGTGTTTAAGCTCATGACACTAATCCGTTAACCTAATCACCCGCGTAATAAATACCGGCGTGATTCAGATGAAACCAGTGCCCCTTCTAAAGGCATCAGTTGCAATTATACCTTATCTCTCATACAAAATAATCTACCGCAGAACTTACCCAACGTACAGCTTCTCGGCTAGCATTAGGTCGTTAGCCCCGTAGTACTACAAATTGCATAAGCGGCTATTTCCCCCTACTCGAGGGCAGGACAATAGTTAATAGTTCATGAATTTAGGGTCTTTTGCAACTTTGGTACTTAACACAATTTCTAAGGCAACATTCGGGTCTAACAATCATTCATGATATACGTTCCTTTTAAAAACTAGCATGCATTTCCCTCGCAGGTAAAACAATTTGAAATAAATATAAGCGAGGCTATAAATTCACACCTTATATATTAAGTAGTCGGTAGTTCGAGAGATGATCGCTGACGATGTTACGGATGCCCGGGTAAATCAACACCTATCACAAATAACGCGTAATGAGTAATCTCATTTTAAATACCTTACGGTACTGTATAAAATACATATGTACTAGTCACTTAGGACAATTATAACTCACGCCAAAAACAAAACAACAAGCATCACTCATTTTATACCATTCGTTCTTATTACTTACACTATCCATTTTTACTCATTTCCGCCGGTACTCACCGAAAGTACGGGCTGTTTTACCATATTTAACCATACTTATAAAATTTGACAAAATTCTCAAAAATCCTATAAGACCTGTAGATAACATGTTTTTAAGCCCAATAAAAGTTTTTACTTTTACGACCCGTTACGCAACGCTTTTCAAAAACTACATTTTACGGGCTGAAATTGTACTTCGACCAATTTTGACCTCTTTGACCTATATGAAAAGTACCTTTGACTTCTTTGACTCCTAAGTCAACTTATAGACTCATTTATACAGGTTTGTGACCAAATTTTGACCCTTGACCATTTACCAATTCATACTTGTGATCCTCGGGATTTGACTAAAACTATACATAAATTCGGATTATGAAAGTCCTCGTCTCCCGGTACTCGATCTTTAAAACCTCATAACTTTTAGCTCGTTTTGAGTCACGGGCTCTACCTTATACCAAATTAAAGATAAAAAGACCCTCTATAACTACATTTAGTTTTCAAGACCTGTAGGAAAAATAAATTTTATGAAATGACCTCAAAGTTTCTGCCCAAATTTGACCATACCAAAACATGCTTACACTCGATTTCAAACCTTCTAACCACCACTAGGCAACATCCTAAGCTTCCCTAAACATATCCAAACACAAAATTTCAGTCCTACCCCTATTGATCAACCAACCTCATAATCTAACATCAAAGAAATCAAACATGCAATCACTTAAACCTATCTAATACATCACTAAACACTAAACCAAACACAAGAAAATGCTCAAAATTCATCAACCACCATGGCTCCCCAAACACCCCTTGTGCCGTGGGGTTTGGGTGACCCAATCACCACAACCAAATGAATTTTGGTGGGTTTTATTGGTGATTATGCTTCCATTACACATGAATTTAACATGCATTACAACAATTAGCCTCAAAAACGAATTTGGATCATCTTGAAAATTTTTGGAAAATTTTTGTTAGTGCATGTGTAATCAAACCACGGATTAACACTCACCAAGGGATTCTAAGAGGTGGTCTTAAGTTAGTTTTTGTGAAAACTCAAGAAAAAAAAAGTGGATTGTGGTGGTGTTTGTGTTTGGCCGTCGGCCTAAGGACAAAGAGAGAGAGAGTTTGATTTTGTTTTTGTGAAATGTGTTTGTGTGTTTGTGTTTGTGCCATTTTGTGGTATTGGGAGGGACCATAGTGTAAATAAAGGTTTCTTTTGGCCTTAAGTTAAAAACGTCCTCAAAGCTTTGCGGTTTCGACTCACTAGTCAATTTTGAAAATTTTACGGGAGTCGGAAATCATCCCGAACACTCCAAAATATTTTTGGGATACTTTAAATGTACTCGGAAGGCTATAAAACTCACCCGACTCAACTTAACACGAACCGTAAATAAAATTCTCGAAAAATCGCATTATCGATAAATCGTCAAAAATTATATAAAATTGGGCATCCCTCGGAATCGTAATCGTCATCGTCCTTCTTGAATCGTCAAACGTAAAAATTATAACCTCGAACATCGGCTTTAACCAAAATACTTATAAATATAGAAATTAAAATTTATTAAAAATTTCAAAAATTAGCGTAATTTAGGGTAACGTTAATGACCTCGGTTCTAGGGTGTCACATCCAATCTTTCTCATGTCTATTCTATTGCTACTTTAAACCATGGTGATTCAACCAAAGTCGTTTGCAAAGAATTTTCACCAAGAGTTTTAGGGAATGTCGCCAAAAACAATTTACCATTTCCTCCGCCGGTGGAGGTTATGAGTGTAAAGCCTACAAAGAAGAAACCATCAACACTTGAATCGAAAAATTCTTCGCCTCATCTCGAACATTCATTCTTGAAAAGTGTTGATAAGTTGCCGGTTTCTACGAAAGATCTTTCGGATGATGAATATGTAGACCCCGATGGGGAGGTTTTCTTCGTCGATAAACGTTTTGAGAACTTGCCACCACCAAAACCAAAACGGTTTCAAAATGTGAGAATTTTTAGTGTGACTAACATCGTCTTAGAAACACCGAATATTTTCGACATAATCAAAAAGGGTTTTCATAAGGAGAGTTTAAAAGATAACAAAGGAAAAGATCTTAAATGTGATTTAATTGATTTTTCTACAAATCTAACTCCGTCATCACCACGTGTTTTGAGTGCTACAAGCTCGTCTACTCCTTTTGACGATGCTTTGTGTGGTCTTAGTATGGGGGAAGCCCCTTATGTTCCCTCATCCTTGTCCACCGAGGACGAGATATTCGATCCCGGAATTTCATGTAAAGGGAAATCTCGGTCTTCCACCGATGCAATAAATGGAAAATCTTTCTATTTGCTTGGTGCGAGTCTACTTCGAGTAGCTCAAACATTTGTCTTATCAATTGTCCCACCCTTCTACTTCTCATCTCTTTTCTTCAAACTCTTTGATTTTATGGCACATGTTGAAGTGGCGTTAATTTGTTTTTCCAATGAAAACGAGAACGCCATTTTCGACCCCGGTATTTTGCATCATCTAAGGACTTAGTCCTTTATACCGGTTGCTTTTTGGGCCTTGTTTATCATGTAAGCCCCACCAAAAATTGACCAAACCATGATTATCCCTAAATGTTCACATTTTAAGGGGATCGAGTCGAGCTCATGACTCGGTAATCAAAAACGAGGTGCCTCGTGGGGGAAATCCCATGCTTATCTTTTATATTCACTAATAAGGGGACTTGTACCCTTCCAACTCGTTGTCTCGTGGTTGTTTGTGATTGTGTTATCTAGATCATCATCATCATCTACGATTGAAGACTCTCGTGTTCGTTTACATGAGCCTCCATCGTTCGTTTGAAGAAGTTTTTCACGAATCCATGACATATCCTTCATTGTTCTAACAATTATCTTTTAGCATAATTAATAAACGGCTTTAGATATATTGTTGATCACCCTTTCCATGCTAGATCCTAAGCATTCGAATCTTCGTCTCTAGTATGGGGGTGCTCCACCTTTAGACTCGAAACATTGAGGACAATGTTTATTTTTAGTATGGGGGAGAGTGAATAGGTACTTGCTTTGCTACGCCCTCACGTTTTCCAACTTTCAATGTTTTGTTTTGCTAATAAGGCTAAAAATGGCCAAATTTTAAAATTTTTCTTAGTTTTCATAAGTGTTTTTAAGACACGAATGTATATTTTCCGATGGATAGAATAAGAGTTAATTTTTGACTTGATGGGCATTTGGAGCCATTTACATTCCTTAACCCGCTCAATTCAAGTTTTGCTAGACTTTTATATAGGGAGCTTTAAAACGCGAAAGTCTTAATTCATTCGGGTTAAGAACAAGAACTTTTCGCAAGTTCCTATAATTGATTCTAGAAAGTCACTTATCAAGGGAACTATAAAACGCATTCTCTAAACTTGAAAAAGTCCAAGAAAGTGCAAGATCCTATAGGTGGCTTGAAAACCCAAAACTTTGATTTGATATAGTATTAATGAAAGCTAATCCAAATTTGGCTTAATTTTGACTTGCATGGCTAAGTATTCACGAGTCTCTTTAATTAGAGGTCTTTATATAGTGAAGAACGAGAAATGATAGAGTTAGACAAGTGATCATGCTAAACGTAGAACATGAAAGTGTTCTTTCAAAAACTCATATGTTTTTAATTGTGGCTTTTTCTTCCCCTAAGATCAATGCATTAGGAATAAAACATAATTGCAATAAGTAAGGTCGTACGATTTGAAAGGTTACTTAGCCTCTAGCGCAAGATCGTTTAAAAGTTGCTCGGGGTTGAATAGAGTTCATAGCCAAGGCATAACTTATTGAAGCGGGACGCGAAGATTGGCGATTATCCAAAAAGGCCCTAACAAGGCATGAGGAGCTCTATTTTTTGCTAAAGATCCAAAGATGATGTGAAGTATCATTATTCCTAAATCAATATGAAGGATCGAGACACACGACGAGAAGCAATTACTCCCCTAAAGAATGGAGAAAGTCTATCCAAAAAGACCCTAACAAGGTATGAGGATAAATATATCCAAGTCCGAAAAGGAGGCGGATCGTTGTATATCAAAATCCAAAGTAAAGATTGAAGAAAAATGATGAAGTCGTGGTCCTATATGAAGAATCTCTCAAAAACGTCAAGTGAAGAAATTCCAATTATATGAAGAGAAGACCATTATTTCAAGAACGTCTTCCCAAGATTTGAAGTATGAAGTACATGCCAAATATCGGTCCGAGAAAGGTCTCAAATCGTGAAACGAGTTATGCCAAGATATGAACTTAAGGAGATACACGAGAAGCCGTTTTAAAAGATTTTGTCCTTCGGCTAACTATTGATCAAATCGTGCTACTTTGCTTTCGGACTAATAACTACTCAAATAAGTCAATATGAATCACTTGTGATCCATGAAAAATAGATAAAAAATGCTAGTAACCCATTTCCTTTTATTAATAACTAGGATTGCGGGGAGAAAAAGTATTACACAATTTGGACGTATGAGTAGTGTTAGCATTGTGACTTGTACCAACAATGATCTTGTTTTTACACTTAGCATGGAATGTATGACAATCAAGGATGACGAAATTTACTCTAAGGGACATTAACTTGTTTCTATTCTTTGACCCTAAAAGTCACATTTTGGTGATGAAAATCATACATTATGTCTTTACACATCATCGTAGTATGTTGCAAGTCTTTTACTCTTCAATAAAGGTTAATAAAATTGAACTTTGGTGATGCTTAGATACTTTATTCTAGCATTGCGTGAGGGCACGGCAATGGCTTAGTATGGGGGAGTGATGAGATGGCATTTATACATGATCTCATCATTCTTTTCGGGCTTTAAATGCATAAAAATGTCATAAAATACCATATATATGCTTGTGTTTGTTTACTTGTGTATTTTAGGTATGGATATCGTGAAAAAGACAAAAGATCACAAAATACAAGGAAAAACGGACACGAGAAACAAAGCCGTACAAAGAAACGAACCCTAATCATGGAATTTTCAACAAATACCCTTGAAGACTTGAAGACAAAACAAGATTGATCCTCCAAGAATGAAGAAATGACACTTAAAACCCTTGTATATTAATAATTACAAGTTTGGTCCCTTAAGTTTGTCAAAATTACAAAAAGGTCCTTCAACTTTGAAGAAATGACAAGATTGGTCCCTCAACAAAATCAATTTGTCAATTATGGTCCCTCATGAAGTAGAAGACACAATGAAGACCTTTGAAGATCAAGATAGTCCAAGATCAGCCCTTGAAATTACTCAAAATGGCAAAAACAACCCTTTGATAACCTTTTTCCAAAGTTTGTGCCAAAAATGTAAAGATTGGAAACTTATTTACAAGGGAGATACGTTTTTAGGGCTGAAATCTTTATTTGCCAAAAAAACTCAAAAGAAAAGGACCAAAGGTGCACACTTTGAAACATTTAAAAACAACTCGCGCCAAACACCTTTTTTCCCCCAAATACGGATCAAACAAGTTACTGTTTATCTTTTTCACCTCCAGATTTTTACTTCACTTAAACATGGGTAAAAATCAATTAACCTTGCACACGTTTAATTCCCACACGCAGGAACTAATCCCACACATAAAATCCCCAATCCCACGCCTTGTGGACCCTACCCCCAATTCCCCTTTCCACCAATCAGCATACACCTTAGTCCCCAAGCATCATGACGTGTCCACAATCAAAGGCTAATGTTTATTGCTTACTCATATCGCAAAAAGGAATGTCCAGGATTCAATTTGACACCTCAACCTCAAAAACGCGTCAAGGGCATTTTGGGATTTTTCTAGTGATTAGGGTTTTGTTTTTAGGATTCTAGAATAGTCTATGAGTAGTATAAAAGGAGACCCAAGCTTGTGGTGATCCCTTGTTCCAGTTTTTTAGCTTCTCACTTGTAATTCCTTTTTAATAAAATAAAAGTTTGGTTTTTGTTTTAAACAAGTATAATTCCTTTTTAGGTTTGTTAAAAGTTGTGTATTGTGTTGAAAGCTAAGAAACTGAGTTCCATTTGTTATTGGTTAAGTAATTTTGAGTTTCAAAATTAGTTAAAGGTTTTCTGAAATTGAGAGTTTTTGGTAAAATCTGTTTCAGGTTTTTGGTGTTAAGAGGTAAGTTTTAATTGGTGATATAGTGTTATAAAAACGTGTTTTAAAGGTTTAAAAAGCTTTTGGATAGGTTTTAAGAAGAAAGAAAAAGGTAAACAGAATACATATATTGCATATTATTGTGTTCTTGTTTGATTTTTCTTAAACAGGTCTTTGTTGATTGATTATTGTTCTAGCACAGGCCTCCAGCCTTGTGGGGGTGGATTTACATCCACTAGGGCCTTGGATGTAAGGCCCTAAGGTATTTTCTTTTTCCTTTTGAAAAATTTCAGAAAAAGTAGTTCATGTGATCTTGTTTGATTTGGTGCTATTGTGTGTTTAAGCTGTGTGATTAGTGTTCTTTGGAGTTTGTTTGCATGTTGGATGATATTTGAGTCAATGTGGTAGTGTTTAGAATAGCTTTGGATTGTAAAAAAAGTTGTAATCAGTTTTTAAAGTGGTGTTTGGAAACGGGTTTAAGCAGGGCACAACATCATTATAAGTGTTTGATTAGGTGTTAGAAGTGTTGAAAAAGGTTGAGTTAGGTTTTCATTTAGTTAATTGGTAAGTAAGTTTGGAGAATTTTGAAACAAGTTTGTTGAGTATAAAGGAAAAAGTGTGTTTAAAATCTGCTTAGGCCTGTTTTGCTTAATTTTCATGTGATTTTGGTGCAAGAACTTGAAATCTGCTAAGTGCTAGTCTATTATAGGATTGCATTTGGTTTGTGTGCTAATTGGTGAGTCTGTGTGCAAAATCTTTGGTTTGGAAAGCCATTAGAGTGCAACCTGTTAGCCTAGAACCCCCACAGACCCTTATTTTTATGTCAGTAACTTGAATTGGCTTTGGTGTGCATTTGTTTGCTAATTTTGTGCTAGTGTTAGTTTTTTGCTAGTCCTTGACTCCTTGTGCTCCAAAGAGCACAAGGGTGCCCCCTCTTGTCCAAAATCAACAGCAAGTAAGCCCAGCCAAGCTCCTCTTGGCATTCAGAATGCACAAGTGAAAACTTCACTTGTGTTCTTCAAAAAAGTTTAAAACTGCATACATTTTTGATCTTCAAGCTTGTTTGATCTAGTTAAAAAGGGAATTGGTATTGTTTACAAGTCATACTAAAGTGTCAGTTTGGATTGGAAAGTAAAAAAAAAAATAAAAAAAGAAATAATTGGCAAAAAGGTCACCCGTAGCAGGACTCGAACCCTAGACCTCTTGCTGGAGGGTTAAGAGCTCTACCGCTAATCTAGATGCCTTTTTACGTTTTAGTTTGTTTTCATATTCTATTTAATACGTTTTTCTTTTCTAGCTTATTATTAAAAGCCGTAGCTTAATTCCTTCTTTTCAGCTTATTTGTTAAGCTATTTTACTTCTTTTGAATTTTCCTAGAATCTTATTAGGTTTTGTGATTTTTCTAGCTTGGTTTGAAAATTTTCCCTTTATTTAATTATTTTTTAGAATTTATTTAATACCCGGTTTTTATTAAATTATTAAAAAATAGAAAAAAGAGTTTTTATTTTTAGGAAAAATAACTTTTAGCTTTTTAATAAATATTTTGAGGTTTACATTAGGTTTTGGTTTTATAAACTTTAATTTTTAATTTTATATTATTTTAAGGTTTTTTATAAACTTTAAACATTTTTATAAAATTATTAAAAAGGTTTTAGGAGTTTTAATTTGTGTTTTTATCTTAGTTAGAATATTCTAAAATTTTAGAATTTTTTAGAATTAATTTTAGAAACTTTTTATTTTTAGTATTATTTTAATATTATTTTATTATTAAAAAATCAAAACTTTATTTTTATTTCTTTTTCATTTTTCTTAAGTTCTTTAGCAATAATTAGGACCTTTTCCATTTTTAGAATATTTTTATAGCTTTTAGTTTTATTTTTATAATTATTTTAAGTTTAATTAGTTTTTAATCATTTTTAATCATTTTTAGAGTTTTAAAAATAGTTTTATTAGCTTTTAATTTTTAGAAAATTACTTTTTAGTCTTTTAATAATATAAGTTGAGTAATAATTCAATAAAATCATATTTTGGACTTTTGTATTAGTTATATTTAATTTTAGGGCTTTAATTAGCATTTAAAATTAAATATTTAATTAATAAAAGGTTTTAAAATATCTTTGTTGGATTTTTAACTTTATTTATATTGTTTAAGATTTGTTTTTAGCCTTTTAATCTTTTATTGATTTTGTTTTTGGTCTTAGTTAAAATTTTTAATTTTTGTAGTTTTTCTACGGCTTTACGTTTACGTCTTTTACGTCATAGTGTAATTTTCACAAAGCTGTCTTCCATTCTTCTCAATATTAATCTCAAATAATTACAAGTTAATTCACAACACATATACCTCCTTGGGAAACGAACTTTCTCTCATTTTATTTGATTGGGTCATTAATACTCGTTTTCCTAAACGTGTATTCGATACTTACCGCTCATATACGTTCTTTTGTTTTCACTTAAACAAGAGACGTGTTTTAGACTATAATCAGCTGTATAAAACAGTAAGTAACTATATGAACCTTTGGTAAAATGACTTGGATTATTGAGTATACAGTTAGATATATGATTTTTACATATGTGGAGAGTTGTCCACTCAATGGAATCAATAAAATGAGCAAGATATGATCAAAATACTATTAAGGTTCAAATATGTATAGTCTGTTTTGGAGGAATTATTAGGAATACTTAGAGGATGAATGAGCAGTATCTATAGTAGAGTTATTTGTAGCACATATTATGTAGTTTGTGCTGCCCAAATTTGAGCTTCTATCTCCTTGTAGAACTCAAGATATGGCAAAAGTATATAATATAAAATGAGCACTCAAGTAATATTATTATAAAATACATATATAAAACCCACTAACTTATGATAATACTTATAAACTGAGTTATATACTATGATAAATAAGTACGACATTTTATAAAATTACAAACTTAAATGTTTTCTAAAGTTAAAAAACTATATATAAGTTTTACGTCTTTTCGGCTAAAACCGAAAGATTAACGTTTTCGCCAAATAAAACTTAGACGGTCGGACCCGTCTAATGTAACATTTTTATAACTCATATACTTATATGTAAGAATATTTGACAAGTAAAAACCGATAAAACCCGAGCTATATAACTTATGGACATTAATGGGCCAAAGAGCCCTATTGGACCATTAACCCACCTAGTTTGGCTAAACACTAATGGACTTACTCATGAGCTTAACCCACTTGGGCCCAACATATGAGTGTAGGCCTGGTATTAAAAGTATAAATGGACTAATAAAACGTATTGGGCTTTTAATAGGCTTATTGGGCCTTAATATGAAAACAAGTTAAAACTAGTGTAACTAGTCTAAAATTTACTAACACATAACACTATAATGTTGAATAGAGAGATAAAATCCCACTTGATCATTATCATACTTATAATATCATCATATATATACATAGCCATTATTTTTATAAATTCATTGGATAAGAGTCTAAGACCGAGTATTATTTGTCTAGGTTCCCGTGATTGAAGCACGTATCGTACATCCAAATCGTTGATAACCCGCCTTTCCCAATCAGCGTGAGTTCATAGCCTCGCACTCTTTTAAATGTTTTATGAAATGTTTTATAAACCCACGAGGATTAACATGTTAGTTTTAATAAAAATAGGACACCAGTTGTCCCGATTATTTGCTTATTGATATGGACCCGAATGATTATATGACCTGATGAATGATTATATGACCCGATGAATGATTATATGACACGATGAATGAAATGAGATGGATTATTATTAGTTAGGTTATGTCATTAAAAGTCCCATTAGCATAAATTGTGAACTACCGGGATTTGGTAGACACTTATGCATATAATAGTACTATTTGGGAAGATCACCCCAGTTCGTGCCTTGACGGTTGATCCCCGTCGTGCCACATTGATTCCTAAGCGAATTTATGTATGATAAGATTTATATAAGCGTGATTATTGTGACGACACACTGTTTTAGATGGGCAAAGGAATTACGGGTTAGCTACCCGTTGTTTGTTATAGTAAGGTAGCAATGTCATGCGGCTTATAATAATCCAATAACGAAAATACTGATATACGCATTGAATTATAATATATAGCCTGACTAGCAATACGGGGCCTTATTACTGATATTGTGTTCGTGTTTTGGTTTTACATAACCATTTTCATATAACGGTTTTTATTAAATTTTATACAACATTATAAAACGTATTATATGATGTTTTTACGCCATTGGTTCGTATAATGATTTTTAAGGCAAAATCCTATATTATAATTTACGACGAAGATTCCTATAAAAGGTCTTTGGTCTATTTTATGGCCTACGACAAAGATTTGTACACAATTATTTTCGGTAATATTTATATACCGATGATATGTTAATGGTTTTTATTAAACTCTATGAATTCACTCGGCGTTTCGCTGACTTTTTAACATGTTTTATCTCAGGTACTTGAAGGTAATTCTCGGGAAGACGACAAGAATTTATGGCCCGCATTTAAATAAAAATTTCCATTCAAATGTTTTGTAAATTTCTATGACATATTATGACCTGAGGACCTATGTAATTTGATATTTATGAATGGAAAATGCTTTATTACTAAACGACGTGATTTTTAAGCGTTGTCTATGATTTGAGTAATGTGCTATCCCGTAACACCAACGACTCTTCCGCTGAACTAAAGTATGAATATTTAGGGGTGTTACAGTTTGGTACCAGAGCTCTCGTTATAGAGAACGAAAGATTTTTAAAAACCAAGGTTTTGAATAAAACATTTCAAAATCTTTTAACCATAAATATTTTTAAATAAATATTTTGAATAAAATGTTTAAAAATCTTTTGACTCTAAATGTGCCGAAGAATTCCCGAGTTACCGACAAGGCCAGACTGAGAAGTGTTATTTTAATATATATATAACTTGGATTATATATATATATATATATATATATATATATATATATATATATATATATATATATATATATATATATATATATATATATATATATATATATATATATATATATATATATATATATATATATATATATATATATATATATATATATATTATATAGGTTTAATTATGACTTGAAACCACAGTTTCAATCCCAGTCATATCCCAGTCACATCTTTTAACCAATAGAATTTGAGTACTTGCTAAAAAATCTCACTTTTTTCCTTTTTTAAGTCATTTTGGGCGGCCCGCAGTTTTTAAAAATGCGTTTTGTTTCAAAATCGCGTTTTCATA
This sequence comes from Glebionis coronaria, assembly GCA_025667525.1. Taxonomy (NCBI): domain Eukaryota; kingdom Viridiplantae; phylum Streptophyta; class Magnoliopsida; order Asterales; family Asteraceae; genus Glebionis; species Glebionis coronaria. The sequence continues at coordinate 511,760 of JANFOE010000830.1, read as the reverse complement.
CCGTGGGTATAAATAAAGCTATACATTTTTATTTTTTCATTTTTTTCCCACAACTACGGGTGAAAACACACACACGCACCATCCATTCTTCCCTGTGATGTAAACCCTAATCCAAAAAACATAAAAAGAACAATCAATCTTGAATCTTTGCTATTTGATTCAGTTTCAATCCTAACACTTATAAACCCTAATCCATTCTTCAAATCACGTCTCAATCTTAAATCATGTCTGATTCTTCGTATTCGTTTTTGATCTGCTGTATATGGTTTCAATCAGGTTTGTTATTTTATGATGTTAATTTTATCAGTATTAATGAAAAGGAATCTAAATTTATGGATCTGATTTTTATTAACAAAACCCAGACCAAACCATCTTCATCCGAATACACGTTTGATTCCAAACCCTAATACCACATTGCTCCTTATTAATAGGGTTTTTTTCAAATCTAAAGATCCTTGATAAAACACATCAATAGATTCAATCTCATTAATTTTTTTTAGTATGCAGGTTATAAAATAAAACCATTCAAGTAAAATTACCAATAAGTTCAATGCGTTTGAAGTTAATTTTCTTATTTTCGCTAGCAATTTAGTATGTTCAAGTGATAATAAGCAATACATAAGCTGTAACAAAAGTCGATAGACTGGAATCAATTTTTGTTATTTTGGTGTTTACAGGACCCATTCAAGTCTTACCAATAAAAAAGATATTGATATGGAGGACCAGTCGCCAATTTACACCAGTTCAAACCAAGTCGCCTCTGTTCAAGCCAACGAGGTTTATTACCTTTCAACATGAATTCCCGAAAATCTAAAGAGTAAGTTGGTTTGCTTATTCCAGTAAGTAGAGTAAAATAAGCAAAAGTCAGAACCATCTTCAGTTGGAATGCTCATCAAGTATTTGTGAAAAAAAATGATGCTCTGAGTTGGTCGATTTTGGAATTTAATACGAAACGTAAATGTTAATTTATTGGTCGATTTTGGCTAATTGTTTAGGACATAGATGTAGCTTATTGCTGCCTGAACTAATATGACCTGACTTATGGCATATGCAGGTACCACTCACAATATTGGAGGACATGAGGAGTATGTTTTATACAAGTTGCATGACGTAGATACAAAAGAGGAAGCACGAGGCAGTGTTGATGCCAATATAGAAGATAGGGATCTTGCACATCAATTTATCTAACTAGTAGCGAACAGTTTGCCCAAAATAATCAAAATAGTTATGTTTATTTTATTACCTTTATAGTTCTTACATGGCAGCCCCATGTTCTTTTTTGGAAATTTACATGGCTCACAAAGCTGATACTATTGTGTGTTTTGGAATTATTATGACTGTAGATCAAATAAACACAGCAAGACATGAGGGGTTCTTGAAGAAATTTAAGCTACCATATGGGCGCACAAAGGTATCACATTGCAGCCCTTAAAGATGCTTTATTTGTATTATCTTACTACTTTGATTATTTTTAAACCAGAATAAACTTTGCTTTGGTTGTAAACAAACTGATCTTCTGATAAAAATGATAAACAATAGCCAAACACCTTTTTGCAACTGCTACAACATACACAAACACGCCATTGGCGGTATCACGTAATCAGCTGACCATTTTAGGTGATAAGTACTACTTTAGGTGGGAAGAGAAACCCATTTACAGAGTGCTTATATGTTTGCAGATCAAAGAGCTGAATTCATATGTGGCGTTGAAAAAACATAGGTACTATTATCCTTAGAAACTATTTTTTTTTTCATCTTCGTATTTTTAGATACATATGATTGTCTGAACACCCTGTTAATTTCTGATCATGTTTTTTTTTGTGTTGTATGACTGCAGATACCAAAGCACTCTAGGAAATAAGAGGGTTAAACTATTTGACATGGTAGCAGGTGTCAGTGAACCTATGGCTGAGGAGAATGCACATATTGCACCAGGTGAGTCTTCAATACCTTTAAGTGGTTAAAGATTTCGGGTTCTAACAGGTTGCATTAAAATTAACATCTCTTGAAGAGCTGGTTACTGTAAAATAAAGATAAAAACTTACTTCAAATTGTCCCTTTTTAGCGACTTTCGACCTATCTTTAGCAGCCAAGCCTGATTTCCAGTTGAAATCAATTGACAGGGACTTCTCGGGAGATTCTTCAGCTGCCCAGAAACAAGCCACATTCTTGGCCACTCAAGTTCATGGCTCCTTAGACCATATTTATTGGTGCTCTCCAACAACTGGTTGGAGAGAAACAAGACAAAAAAAGAGAGCACAAAGCAATATAAAAAAGATAAAAAGTACAGGTTGGGTTCATGATCTAAGAGTCACAAGATGACCAGTTTGTAGCTCATATCTCTTTCTCTTCCAATTTGTCATCCTTTTAACGTGATTGTATTACTATATCACTAAGCCACATTCATTTTTGTTTAGAAAATTTTATACAGCGTGTGGGCGTAAGTGGCCATTTTATGACGTCTTCAATCGACTATGTACTCTGTGTTGGTCGTTTCCTTCCAAAGGTATGGCTGTGATGATTTATTATTGGATATTTGGAGATTTATAAGCTGAGTAAGAGACAATTAGAAGTACGTTGATCAATTCCTGCTAGCTAAGAGGGTGTTTGGCATTGGTTTTTATAATTGATTATAGTATTCTCTCTAGGTGAATGATCAGATAATCAAAATCTGTATTCTTGCACCTAATATGGTTATTTGATTCCTATGTTGTCAGATAATTTGAATGAGTTTCATTACAGAAAGAAGGAAAGGCCAAGTGGTCCGTAAGAGTTTATGAGACTCGTGCCTCTCTTTGACCCACCAAGGCATTATAGTACAGAGACAATTAGAAGTACGTGAATCTCGGACCGAACTTTAAGATGATTACAGGTGTGGTTTCTTCTGTTATTTACAGCTGTAAATGTATTATAGAAATATTGAAGCTACCTTATGACATATGACAAAAAGTCTAATTTTCAGTAATTTTCATGTTACTTAACAATAAAAAAGACACATCATCGTCTGATGAATGACGAATTAGAGTGTAGACAGCTGCAACATCAATAGTTATAGATTTAGGAGAGAGATAGTGCCAGGCAGATACGGTGCCATTGATGCAGGTTAACCCGTCAACAAACAAAGCATTTGTTGCTGACATCTTACTCGAACAAGGGGTACAAGTGCTTGAGTCAGTTACTCAGTCAATGGAAAATGCTCTTTTACGAGGTACTTTTGAAACCTTGATCCAATGGTGGATTAAAATGTCACAACTTTGTATGTGATTCAGGTACAGATGGGGATAGTATTTGCTGCAACCGGATGAGTGTGCTCTACACGCAACTGCCATTGCAGCAATCAAATACACAGGTGAAGCCTCCTATGTATTCATTAAAATTTGTATTGTATGTACTTATTTGGTGTGTTGTTTCGGGTTGTTTATCGTTTTTCTTCTCTGGCTTCAGTTGGAGCCGTTTACAGGGTGCTCTTTATGGTGAACTCAGTGCATGCGAGGCCTCAATACACACACATGCTTCAAAAATATCAGCAAGCCATGGTTAGCAGACTAATTTTCCAAATGGCTCAATTTAGGATAGGCATAGGTAATTTGTTAACTTCGACTTTTTAATACCATTGGATGGTCTGATACCTGATATAGCCCACAGAGACTTCTTCTTGAACGTTCTGAAGTCTTCATAAAAATCCAATCTATAGAATTATTTTTCAGTCAGCTTTTCTAATTATATTTCCATCCAATAATGTTATAGTTGTTTGACCATCCACATAAAAAAGTATTTTTCATGTACAGCTCAAGGTTATTCAAGGCATTGAATATGTGATTTGTTAAACACCATGTCTGATCTCTATGGTGGCTAAAGTCATGCATCTGATATTGACTCGCTTATGTTATTGCTATCTCTATCATCCGTAGCTAATTTATGTTTGACATTCACTCATGTCACAATTTTTAATTTTTCAATTAATTAAGAAAGATCCTTTGTTGGTGCAAGTGGCACAATTTGATGATATGTTGGTGAGTCAGGTGCCATACTTTGATGCTATTAAAATAGTTAAGTTGGCAGGGTATTGCTGTATGAGTTTGGCATGTTCATTAGGGATCTAACTTCTAATCGGTTCTACTTTATAGTATTCTAATCGGTTATACGTTTATACAACTAACCCTTGCTTTAAGGGTCTGATTCATAAACATCATCTCAATATGTTTATATAATGGAGTCCAAATGAGTAATCTTCAATATGGGTCACATATATAATTTTGCAAGTCAAAACCAGATGGTTCATTTTCTTTATACTAATTATTTAGTAAAGAGTCTCTTTATTATTTGTTCTTTCTTTAGTAGATTCAACATGAGTCCTCAGCCCCAATATCACATGCAACTTTTTCATGTGACAGGCAGCTAATATACGCAAGTTTCTTGGATTCAACCGTCTGTGTGTTCACAGCTTCTCACCTTTGCTTGCGGGGTGTCGCATTAATCCATCTGCATATCTTACAAGGTAAAACATAACCCAAGACCATAACTGTGATGACGATAAAGAAATTTTAATTGTCCTCTTTGACAAGAACTCATGTTTCTTGTAGTAACCCGAGTGTGCACCCACTGGTCATTGCTGCTCATCCACAAGAACCAAATCAGTTTCCTTTAGGATTTTCAGATGGTAAGATACTTTTCTAACATTTTTTTTTGGTATTCTTTTATCACCTAGGCCACCATTGAGTCTTGCATCCTCTAAATGCATAGTCATTCTGACTTTTTGAAAAGTAAATCAATTTAAATGATCTGATATGTTTAATCTGTAATGATTTTACATGGATCATTACAATCAGGCTTTGTAGAATATTTCCGTTGTTCGTCAGTTGCTTTCTCTTAATTTTTCTTCAGTTCGTAAACGTTAGCAAATTTTGATAAATCGGTGTATTTATTCATTGAGAAGAATCGCATTAGGTAGACGTATGTGTTAGGACTTAGGAGTCATGGAGGAATTCATCAAGTTGTGTCTTACTGTTTAGATAACAACTGCTGGTTAAGTTTACTACTATATCTATATCTTCTTGTTTACTGAATAAGTAATGGATTTTTATGTTTTTGATGTGGAGTTATTACCTTAAAATGCATAAACTTGCAGACCGGTGAGTGATTTTGTTTAGATCACACATAAGTTGGAGTAGCTTCTTGTTGAGGTCGTTAAGCTGACAATTCACATAAAAATAAGCCAAAACTTTAGAAACTGTCCCGTATATTTAAGGGGTTATCGCCAAAATAACTAAATTTTGTTTTGGATTATGTAATGGGCACTCGTCCTCCAGGTTATGATTTTGACCATTATAAGAGTTTTTAAAACTTCCAATGGTTTTTATAGTTTTTTCAGTGGTTTATATGTTTTTCTTCACGCAGAAAGAGATGGTGAGTCGTGGCAGTGGGAGTCTTTCTTGTGACTGATGATGGTCCTCATACCAAGGTACTTAATATATTGTCATCCTTAACCTTTTTCTGTAACATGATACATGATCCAAGAATCATTATATATCCATTTTGTTTAGACTGTGTACTTAAAGTTTTTATTCACTTCCGCGTGTGTGAAAAAAAAGTACGCGAAAGAAATTATCCCTACATTACTGTAGACCAACTCAATATTCCCCCAATATAATGTTAACCCTCCTTTCTAGAGTTAAATGCACAATAGTTCTTATCACAAATATTCCATTATACATTCCCTTTTTGCCTACTTTTGGATAACCGACTCTTACTCGGCTACTGCAAAAAGCATTGAAAGCAAATATCTTTTTGAAGTCTTAATTCTTGCTGGATCAATTGCAGACGCACTTCAAATAGGATGGGTTGCTTATGATATTCTGGAGTATTTAACAAATAAACCAATTGTTGACTGCTGATTATTATCATCCGTAACTTAAAACTTTGCTAGTGTGCTATTTGATGCAATGCAATGTAATTAAATTTCATGTCGATATGAGTAGAATGCCTAAGACTGGAATACGGGGATTAATTCGATTTAGACTCGTCTGTTTACAAGTTTCTTTTTTTTTGGGTAACCGGTCTGTTTACATGTTTTAATAAATGCATAGCTCGCAATACATTGAGTCACCGACATTGTGCTACTACTGTACTAGCAATTGCACTAAGCACATTGCATACGGTGAAAATGTAGGAGAGATACACATGTAGAATGCTAATATTGACAGGAAACTAGGTGGGATTTAAGTAGCAGTCCATCGAGGCTAAAACTGTATAAGCATGTGGAGCCTTTACAAAGTAATCTCGATATAGTGTTTATCACTTATAACTAAATCATATAGGTTATGTTATTACTATTTTACTTATGTATGTTGGAATTATTGTTATGCTTATGTGTTATTAGTTGCGTGTTATTTATGCTGATTATTAATGCGCTGTTTATGTAGTTACATGAGCTTTGCTTCTTCTCTTATGCCATCACACATAACTAACTTAAATGTCACTCCTCAAGCTATACAAACAGATATAATATATGATATTTTTATCAGACAAAATTGCATACCGGGCAGAGTCACGATAGCGGCTAATACTATAGAACCGAGGCTTCGATCCAGCCAGGTAGGGGTCAACAAATTACTCTCCGCCTACTTCATCAGAGAAATACATTACCCAGATTTATTGATTTGCCAACATGGTCATGGTTAAGAAGTCCAATGGGAAGTCATGAATGTGGGTAGACATTAACGAATCTTAACAAGGCCTGTCCTATTGTCGTGTTCGAGCAGAAAACCGCTTGTCATCTATTATGTAATTAAATTGTATCATTAAATAATTTGTTGGTTTACTCCTGAATGGGACCCGTCTGATGGCCTCACTTGTATGGCAGGCCAGATTGGGATCATAGAACTCAACTGAACAATTGGAGGCTAAGACCAAAGTGGTGATATGTGGAAGGGCCAAAACGCTGGAGCAAGTATGGACATGAAACCGGGTCCCAGGAAGACTGTTATTTGGTTCAAAGGGAAACTGATGAAATGTGGCAAGGTCATGCCGGTTAGACCCTGCACCAAAAGGATTGGAAACACATGATGCAAGGTTAGATTAATGAATAAGCCTAAGCTCTTTTTGTTATATCCAAACACTTTTAAGGACTTATTGTGTTTTGAAAAGGACCCAAGCTTATAACCTACTTATTTCCTGATTCTGATTTGATACAGTAGATAACCAAAGTTAGATGACATTATGATGAATAATACATTCATTAGTCGTGATAGTGCGTCGTAACAGAGAGATATCATCAGTTGGTGTGACAGTGTGTTTATAAGAATTAGATGATGAAAGTAACAGTTAGAAGTTTGATAGATAAAAGCAGTTTTATTTATTTATTGTTTAAAGACGTTCCTAATTGGAGAGTATTATAAAACCAACTTTGTTGAATGACTTTAGCTAAGAAATATGAGGATTTGATATCATGTAATAGTAAAATGGCAAACTACTCAAGAAAGGGGGGCCGTCAAATGGGTCCGTGTATGTTTGTAATTTGCCTCTTGGCACCACCGGTTTGCTAAATGTAAAGGTTCTAAATAGTATTTCTTTACCTGCACATTTACTTAGTGTTTGTGTTTTAATGTACAGAAAGATAAAAGAATAGGCCCGCATAAGACATAGATATACCGAGACAAGCTAACAAATGAACCTAAAGGGGAAGCTACAGAGGATCCGTATGATGCACAAGTTGCTGCAGAATGGTTTAACAACAAGAAATTTCATGGGACAATAATTGAAGTTTTAATAGCAGGGTAAAAAAACTCACCTAATGTGATAGCACTACTTGCTAAACCAAACTTATTCGTTGATATTGTACCTGATGAATGTGGTTTGGACATGAGTGAAAGTGGTGGAATGTGTAGAGGCCGTGGTGATGCTTTTGCAAACGCACAACCAAAAGCATGGCAGCAAGATGGTGACTGGATCTGTCTGAATACAAGGTCTGTGATATGACATTAGTGAGAAACTTATTCTGGCTATAATTTTTAAGCATTGTTTGTTATATTTTTTATGTTTGTCGGTTATTTATCATATGTTGTTTTTTGTGACAGTTGTATGAATGTAAACATTGCAATTCGTGGTGTGTGCAACAGATGTGGAAGTGCGAGACCTTCTGGTGCATCTGGTGGCAGTGGTGGTCGGGGTTGGGGCCATGGTGGACTTGATGCAGGAGGTGGTCATGGTGCTGCTGGTAGTCCCACTGGTCTCTTTGGTACTAATGAATGTTCTTGTACAATGTAAGCATATAAGAATTAAAATAGTGTTTTTGGTTTTGTTAAGACATTCCACATTGTAGGAACTCTATTTGATAGTCTATTTGCTTCTAAACGAGGTTCATTTTTAAAGAAGCCTCTATGAGATTGCAACTTCAACACTGAATTATTGCGAATAATGCCCCTTATAAAGTCTGTTCCATTAAGAACAAATAACAATGCCCCTCAAGTATATACTTTTAGAAAACTTGATTGAAAATTTTAAGCTCCTATTTATTTGTGTCGTGAAATGCTTCTTTCGAAGGAAGTGACAATTATAAAAAGATCAAAATGTAATTAAAACTTTACACATCTCTTAACACTTGAGCTATAGTTTTCAGACAAAATTGTAGATGGAATTATATTGTGTTAATATATAAACACCAAGGTTTCACTAAGTGGTTTCCTTGGGGGAGGATTCCTGGAGGTCTTGGGTTCAAGACCTGCCAAGGGGTCTTTCAGGCGAAGCGGATAAGAAGTCTAACATAACTAGGCGAGGGTTCGAAGAAGACATTATTCAGGTTGGATGTCATTGAAAGACTCGACCCACTAACCACAAACATTTGCCGTTTTAAAAAAACGCACAAACAATAAACCTTTTGGAACAACATAAAAAGCGACCCCGCCCATTGGGCGGGTTACGACGCTAGTATATATATATATATATATATATATATATATATATATATATATATATATATATATATATATATATATATATATATATATATATATATATATATATATATATATATATATATATATATATATATATATATATATATATATATATATATATATATATATATATATATATATATATATATATATATATATATATATATATATATATATATGTATATATATGTTGTAATTTGATTATATGATTGTTTGATGATTATTTTAATACGTATACGAGATATTTATACGACGTAGATTGTCACAGGGAACCCTAACTCCCCTAGAAAATCAATAGAAGCTATTCCTGTAGGAAATCTAGCTATTCTGGATCTAAATCAAGTTGTAGGTGTTCATAGTCCCAACAAAATGGTTGATATACATAGAAATGTTGGTATTAGTTGATTATGATATTAAAGAAGAATTGGCAAAATTAAATCTGATATCGATGTCATGACGATCTTTCCTTATAGAGTGGAGTTTGACAAAACCTTACCACCTGGAAAGGAGTCATCTGAATCGGTGTCACCCAATTCTTAAATTTGAAATCGAGAAGGTAAATGTTGCACTTGAGGTTGTCATTGGAACCATTACCCAAAAGCCTCATGCCACTAGTATCTTTCCGAGAAGTCTAATTGAATGTGTGAGTCATTTCATACTAGTAACTCATTTGATAACTATTGTTGTAAGAGCTATAGGATTGGAAATTAAGTGTTGTTCATATCGAGCTTTTATTGCCCATTCAAGGTCTAAGAATAAGGTTGAAAGAATTGGAGAATGAGGTAGGATGTCGCATTGAGTATAAGTTGATTGAAACTTGAATGAAGTAAAATTTATCTCGTATGGAATTTGAGATTGTTAAGAGGCATTCGCTGAGTCCTGTGATTGAATTATAAGCTTTTAAATGATTTTTGGTTCGTGTTAAGGGTTGTTCCTAGGCCATTGTCCAATGACGAGGATGCCTAGTGTCCAAGAAATAAATCGAAGAAATCTTCTTCTGAATTGGGACCGATGGATCTTCGGGACAGGTGGAACACTTGATGACTCTTGTAGATTAGTATTCATTGTGGTATCTTTTAAAATCCCTAACTTAACTGAGACATCAGTGGTAGGATGAGTCCTTGGAATTGTATGACATGGCGACACGTAATGTGTTACGGTAAAAATTTTGACATGTTTGTGATTAATGAAAGGACTATCTTTGATTGCTAAATTCTACATGTATCGATGTTATCTATCCTTTATTGCTTCATCTTAATGTTTGCATTAGTGATGCAACCATTGAGCAAGTACTCATTTCGGATAGAGTTGTGTTGTAGATTCTTCTCTTTGTGTTCCTGAGTGCCATCGAGGTCACGAACCTCATCATTATTTGGGTAAGCTCATTCCTATCATATTGTAGTTAGTTCTTGGTGAACAACTCTTCATCACTCCTTTTGCAGATCACTCATTGTTTTATAAGTAATACGATACCATCTGGGGAAAAATATGAAATTCTTGTTTTATATGAGTTATTTAATTTGGTACTATTAGTAGTTATTGTCGAAATAAAGTTTTTATTAAACCTCTTGTAAAAGGGAATGCTTTCATAATGATGAACATTTCGGTAAAATCATTTTTATTTTTATTTCATAATTAAATATGAATATATATTTTAAACATGATGACAAAGTTTTGACGAACTGAGTATTGCATCGTTAATCCTAAAATTGTATATAGTTGCGCGCCTACGTACAATTTGGAAGGGACCATGAAAGGCTGATTAGTAGTCACCATGAAATTGTTAATAAACATTACATTTTCCTTGTAATTGTGAAAAATTGAATTTTTATGAGATCTGCAAGAAGTGCAAAATAGGGATATATTGTTAGAGACACCTACATATGTGCCCGTACCATTTATTTTTCTAAATCGAATTTCCTCATCTGTGGATATTGTCTGAATTGACAATTGATATCCCCTTTTGTCCAATTCTTTCATGGGAAGATTCTTTGGAAACTTTACTAATTATCGAGTATTAATACCCGACTGGGTGTATCGGTATTCCTATCATTTCTTTGATTAGATTTCATTTGAATGACATGGGTAACGATCCGAAATGCTTTCGAATGCGTACTCAATTCATGAAAACATGGGATATATTCATATTCGTTAATGTTTTCGTCTGTATCTGATTTGAAATTCTCTCGCGTAGATTATGCGTTGACCTTACTCTTTTAATGGTAGTTATGTCTCCATATATCCTTGAATTTGTGGAGGATTACGAGTTATTAGTAGTCTTTTGAGAAGTTCTCATCTTATCAACGGCAATAAGACAGAAAAGTTGGTAGTGCCATTAGAATGGATTGGTTGATTATGACATGATATCATTGTCTAAATTGATGGGAACTCGAGTGGAATTCCCATAAAAGATAAGATGTTGATTATCAAAGGTGATTTAAATAATTCCCGATAGGTGACCATATCCTGCATTTAGGCTTGGAATTATACCTTGAATGGTTATGAGTTAGTCATGGATCTTGTAATCTAGAAAGAACCTAAAGTAAATTTATTAAAAGATGTTATTGATATCTAAAATTTTCGGAGGTATTTGCTAGTGAATTACCTAGACTTTCGCCATTAAGGCAAGTTGAATTTGGTATTGATTATATTCCCAGTGCTGCACCTGTAGCATGTGCACCATACGTCAGCATCATCTGAATCGAAAGAGTTACCGTACAACTAAGAGAGTTGTCGGAGAAAGCTTTTATTTTACCAAGCTCGTCATCATGAAGAGCTATGGTATTATCATTCCTTATATTTGTTGATTACCGTGAACTAAGTAAATTAACGATCGAAATTGATATCCATTACCCAAGATGAAAGATTTGTTCGATCATTTACAAGGTTCTAGCGTATATTCAAAAATTTGATCCATGATGAGACTGTAATTATACATAGTCTCATCGTTCAAATCGGGCTTAAAACGCTAAAAATATCATCAAAATACCCAAATATATGCTTGTGTTTGTTCATTGTGTATTTTAGGTACGGATATCGTGAAATCAACAAAAGATCACAAGAATGAAGCAAAAACAAACACGGGAAACGAAGTCGCACAAAGAACCGGGCCCAAGAATGGAATTTCCAAAAATACCCTTGAAGAATTGAAGATTGGCAAGATTGGTCCTTCATCTTTTGAAGACTTGGCAACTTATACCCTTGCAATACTCACTATTTTCATTTGGTTCTTACAAGATCAACCCTTGAAGAATGCAAATTGTGCATTAAAAGCCCTTGATAAAAGTTTGGAAATGCATTGTGCCATAATTGACAACAAGGGCAAACTTATTATAAAGAAGAATGGAGTTTGGATATGTTTAAAGTAAAATGACAAAAGAATGGGAGTTCAGGGGCCATAGTTGCCAGACATCCAAACACCATCAGCCACTCCCAGGCCGCCACATCACACCTCCCACCAATCATCTCCCACCACCTCAACAAGGTCTCCACGTCACATCCCACCATCCCTTTATTAAAACTAAATTAATCAGTTTTATAATTTCCCACTAAACACCATTTCAAATTAAATCCCCCCTAAACAGATTAAACCTCCCGTTTTTTACCCCATAAACCCTAAACATTTCCAGGATCAATCACCCTAAAAACAAAGGGGTAATTATTTAAACTTTCCAGAACCCAAATTAAACCCATCCTAATCCCATCCCACATCCCAAAATACCCATCACTTTCACAAACTGACCCCCCCATGGTCCCTTGCTTCTTGGTTTTCTCCTTTTTAGCAATATTCGAATCTTACAGTCATCCAACGGCTCCAAATCTTTTCTTTCTCCCAAAGACACAAATATATGGCTCAGATTGGTCTTGATAACAGCTGGCTTCCAGAAATCACATGGGACGATTTGACCATTTGAAGATTTTTGCAAATTCAAGGTTAGAATTAGAATTAGCATGTATTAGGGTTTATTGTTCTAGACATTTCTTTTGAGTTGTATAAGTAGAGGGTGCATGTACCCCTACTTCCCTTGGTTCCAGTTTTTGTATATTTTTTAAAAAGTAATGATAATGAAATTTTCTTAGTATACACAACTGAGTTCCAATTTTATTGAGTTTTCTAGTTTAAGTTTACCTTTAATGCAAGTTAGTTTAAAAGATTCCAAAGATTTCAATTTATAATACGTTTTCAGAAAAGTTCATTTTTCTTGTTTTGAAAGAGATTTTTAACAGCTTGATTCCAAACCCCACTTGAAGTGAAAGTGGATTGGGGATTTGGTCTCAGCTTAGTCAAGATTCTTGTCAAGATTTTAGGAATTTTTAAAGCTTTAGAGTTTGAAAAAGTAATTTTCCATTTCTGTTTGTCATAAGCTACACGCCATAAGCTTTCTTATTCAATATGCCTAGCTTATAGCTTATAAGCTATTTGTTACAGTTCACTTTCACTTGTTTTTTTTGGCAGGTTCACAAGAACATAAATATCTTGTTCTCCATTTCATTTCATGACTGACATTTGAATAAATTTGTGTTTCTCTCTACATCAGCTTATCACCAAGTCAAGCATAAGCTTACAGCTTATAGGAGAAGGCCTCAACTGGGCCTTTGTGTGGTTGGAAGTTAACCACACCAGGTAACGGGCTTGAACCCTCCTAGAAATAGGTTTTTATGTGATTCTTTGTGATTTTGAGTGATAATGTGTATGTCATGAGTATTTGGTGTTTTACTTGCTTAATTATGCTTATTTGATGTTTGTATGCATGTTTAGACCACTTACAATCAGTTTAGATAAGTTTTGATAGGATTTGGTTTGCCAAATTTCATTTTTAGAATTATAAAGGAGTGTTTGGAATTGGGTTTTAACTGAATTTGGTGACAAAAGTTGAGTTTAAAAATCAATCCTGCTTATTCTGTTTAGGTTGGTTAGGAATTTTTAGTCATTATTTACAAGTTTCGTGTGTTTTTAAACAAGTTTGCGTGTTTAAGTGTTAAAACGTGATAGAAAATCAGTAGGCCTAGAATCTGTTTTGTCTTAGCATAAATTTTCTTGGAAATTTGGATTCTGTTAGAAATCAGTGTAAGTCAGGTTGGTATCTAGCTTATATGTGATTTGGTTAGGTTGTGTGCGAGTTTGTAAGCTTTAAAATCCATTTCATTGCATATTGCACCAGCATAAAAACACCCCCAGACCTACAGTGTATACAGTGACTTAATAAGGCATTTTGTGTGAGACTTTTTTGAACAACTTGGCTATTTTCTTGTTTATTTGACTCCCCACAACCCAACTTGTTGTGGGGGTGCCTTTGGATCCAAATAAAACCATAAAACGAGCAAGTTCTAATCACTTCATTGCCCAGACCTGTTTTTATAACTAACAGTGGGAACTAACTTCCCCTTGCTAGTGTTAAACTTGGTACTGCTTGGCTAACAGACAAAGCAACACAAAGTGTCATTGTCAGATTTTCCTTTTTTGTCTTTATTGGACTTAAATAGGAATTAGATCTCCATTTTTGTTTCATAATTTTTCTTATTTTATTTTTGATTTTTCTACCCAATTTGATTTTCTGTCACTGTTCATTTAGTATTTTTTAGATTTAATAGCTTTTTAATTCGTTTTATTTTATTACCCTTTTTGTCTTTTAGAGCAAAAATTTGGTATTTTTTAGTTTTAAAAATTTTCCTAGATTTAGAAAAATAATTTAAGATTTTTAGTCTAAAAAGTTTTTACTGTTCACCCTTTTAAGTAATTTTCAGATTTAATTTAAGTTTAATTACTTTTTTATTACCCTTTTTGTCTTTTAGTGAAAATTTTTACTTTTTTAAAACTTTTTCATTTTCTACTATTCAATAAGTTAATTTAGGATTTTTAAAAAAGTATGTTTAATTTTAGCATTATTTTAATATTTTTAATCATTATTTTAGTTTAAAAATAGTTTTTAGTGATTTAAAAATAGAAAAATAATTTTGAAAATTTAGGAAAAATACTTTTTAGTCTTTAAATATTATAAGTGGGTTATTTTTTCAATAAAATAATATTTTGCGCTTTTTCTTAATTATATTTAATTTTAGGGCTTTAATTAGCATTTAAAATTGAATATTAAAATAATAAAAGGTTTTAAAATATATTTGTTGGATTTTTATTCTTATTTATATTATTTTAGACTTAGTTTTAATTTTTAATTACTTTTTAAGTCTAATTTTTAATTTCGTCACGTTTTACGTATTTACGTTCGCGTTTTACGTTAAATCGTCGTAGTGTAATCGTAGTCGTAGCTCGTCTTTACTTTTTCTCTTCTAAACCAAAAACGTCACTAATCCAAACTTTGATTTTACATATTGGCACATTAATCCACACACCTCCTTCGAGAACGAACCCGCATGTGTTCGACTTGTCGGTTTTCCTAAATCGTCGAGTTTAATACTTGCCCACTATACGCTCTTTTTCCTAAAAGACGTATTTCTACACCTATCATTTTGGCGGCGCTGCCGGGGAGGTGTTTTTAGTGTTCCATTATTAGTATCGTGTTTGTGTGAGTAGTGCGTTTTTGCTTTTCAATTTTTGAAAAGCGTAAATATCGTACATACTCATTTTTGTTATTTTTCTCTATTATATTATAGTATCCAAATAAAATGTGTTTAATTTTCCTAAATTAAACACAAACCAATCTTTACTATATTGTAGATATCCAGTATCGTTTTCGTTTTTCTTGTGAATATATTACTATATTGTACTTACGTAGAACAATAAATTTACAAGTACTCCAAAAGTGTGAAAACCAACCTTGATTCGGGATTTCATCACTCGATCATTGTATTCGAATCCAAAGCAAAAGTTTAAAGGCAAAATAGATAAATACTTTCGTGAGGCTTAATTTCAATTAACACAAACTATAAGGTGGGTATAAGGCGGTTGTATTTCACGACCTAAGGGAAAAAGGCTCTTAAGTGCTTAGCGCCACCTCGTTTCCCCCGCTTGCTTGTGCGTGTTTTGAGAAAGAGGGCTAATCGAGGGTTTGCCGCCCAAGTATTATCTACGTATCATATATATTTTCTTGTTTTCAAGATTAAACCCTCTTGAACGTTTTGGTTTCTCACCAACGTTCTAAAGTCATCGAAGGCGTTCACTCCACGTGATCGTTTTCATTCTTTGAGGCTCCTTTAATCGAGAAATCGATTCGAGGGGAGATTTGTAGATTTCAGTCTACGTAATACATTCAAAAATAAAAAAAAACTAAAAACAATCAAAAACAGAAAAAAATTGAAAAATCAAAAAACCCCAAAAAGAATCTTCTTTGCTACCACCCATTCTACGCTTATTGCATGCGCACTCGATCGAAGGATTATTCTAATTCTAGCAACGCTTCGAATCGACGCAATCGTAATCGAAGGAATCGACGACGTAGACGAGAATTAGAAACCGACGTTCCTAATATCGTTGTTGAAGAAACCTTAGACGAGATGGACGACAATCGTTCGATGATGGAATTGCTCCAAGCGCCCCACCGAGGGTTATGGAGACGCGATCGTAATTCCCGCTATCGAAGCGGAGAATTTTGGGATTAAGAGCGGAATGCTTTCGTTGATTCAAGCTACTAAGTTTCGAGATCGTGAAGCTGATAATCCTCACGACCATATTCGGAATTTTGATCGTCTTTTGGCCACGAGCAAGTTTAAGAACGTCGACACCGATGTCGTCAAGCTTATGCTTTTTCCGTACTCGCTCGATGGTGCCGCCAAGGATTGGTACGAGAAAGAGCCACCTAATTCGATAGTTACGTGGAAGGATCTCGTTTCCAAGTTCGTTAATTATTTTTTCCCACCGTCTAAGACGACGTTTTTCAAAAATGAAATTACGAAATTTGAGCAAAAACCGAATGAATCTTTTAGAGACGCGTGGGATCGTTTTAAGGAATTGCTTAGGCAACGTCCACACCATGGTTTTTCCGAGTTGCACCAAATCGATACGTTTTACAACAGTCTTAGTTTTCAAGAACAAGATTCATTGAATTCCGCCGCCGGTGGCAACTTTTTGTGTAAGACTCCGAAAGATGCATTGATAATTATCGAGAACCGATCCAAGGTTTACCAACTCCGCAACGCACCGAGTGTTGCCAATGTCGCCAATGTTAGTAGTTCTAATCGCGACATTGAGAGAGTTGATGCGAAAGTCGACAAGTTGACGAATGTGTTTACGTCTTTTCTCGTTGAGATGCAAAAGAAAGACGCTCCCGCTATGGTGAAAGCGGTTGAGGTTTCGTGTACGTTTTGTGGTGGACCTCATAATTATTACGAGTGTGCGGCTACCGATGGCCAAACGTCGAATGTGAGTGTGTTAAATGGAAACAACAATTTTCAAAATCAAAATAACGCGGGTCTATCACAACAAGGAAATTATAACCAAGGCAACAATTTTTCGAATCAAAACCGTAACAATTTTCAAGGAAATAATCAACAAGGAAATTTTTCCGAATCAAAACCAAGGTTATAATCAAGGTCGGAATTTGAATTGGCAAAATCGAGACAATAATCAAAACTCGAATTTTTCAAACAACAACAATCAAGGAAAAAAAATTTCAAGTGGGAATCAAAACAATTTTCAAAGAAGTAATCAAAACCAAGGGAACTTTAATTCAAATCAAAATAGTTCGTCAAACGATTTTCAAAATTACATGAAAATGAATGAGGCTAATATGAGACGATTAGAGGGGGAAATTGGTACTTTGAAAAACGACTTTACAAATACTTTGAAATTGCAAAACACCAAGATTGAGCAAGGACAAATTAACATTAAAAAGATGTTTTCGGCTATTATGAACAAAGCCTCGGGTGCTTCATCGAGTTTGTTACCTACTGACACCGTTGCAAATCCTAAGGAACAATGTTAAGCCGCCTCGTCTCGTGAGAAAGGTCGTGTGATTACCCCTAACCTTGAAGGATTTCGGGTTGTTCCTTCTTCTCAACCCTCGACTTCTAAGACGTCTTATTGTTCTAAAGTTGATGGGGTGAACGTGGCGACCAAGGAAAAGAGTGCACACCCTCGTGTACCTCAAATTCCATCCACGGTTCAAAAAGAGAGTTTTATCGACCTTACCAAAGTAACCCTTGAAGAAACTTATGCATCGATCCTTCTTAAAAAACCCAAAAGGCATATGCCGAGAAAGGAAGAGGATCCGGGCCAATTTCTATTACCTTGTGATTTTTCCGAGATTGAGGGATGTTTAGCCCTTGCCGATTTAGGTGCTAGCATCAATCTCATTCCTCATTCTCTTTGGCAATTGATGAGATTGCCTTCACTTACCCCCATGAACATGACAATCGAGCTTGCAAATTGTACTCCACTTATACCAATTGGAATAGCCGAGGATGTCTATGTCAAAGTTGGAAAGTTTGTTTTTCCCGCAGATTTCGTTATATCCGATTACGAGTGTGACCCTAAATGTCCCATTATTTTAGGCCGACCGTTCTTATCGACGGCTCGAACCGTAATCGGCGTTCACGAGGGGAGACTTACTATGAGATATGGGGATGACAAAATGGACTTTCTCGCTCGAAAATCCCAAGTGTTTAATGATAATGAAAAAACCGAGGTTTCAAAACCTAATGATTCAAATCCTAATGATTTCAAAATGTTCACTTTAGCGGAAAGAATGAGGCTTAATGCATGTTTTGAAAGAATTAAGAAAAACGGTTTTAAAGATGATGATTTTAATGATAAAGAGTACATGTACCTAATTCAAAGGGTATGTGTGAATTTATGGATGAAAACTCACTTTGGGATGTATTTAGCGAAAAAAGTGAAACACCAATTCCGAAGGGCGACGTTAGTGCCATCACGACAATGACCAAAATGGGCTCGTCTTCACCACCTTCGAAGGACCACGTCTTTGAGGCTTCAACTTCTAACTCCATCGAAGTGCCTCCTTTGCCTAGCCCAACACCCGTTGAGGCTAAAGGGTTTATCGACATCGATCCTCTCGTCTTATAAAGTCACCTAAGCATAGTCATTCGACTTGTAAGACCATGGTTGTGAGTGCTCACATCGATTCTTTCTTTGACGATGACGATGGAAAATTTGCCGAGATTGATCACGTACTTCGAAATCCACATGAAATTTTTGATTCTCCTAAAAAGATACATGCGAAGTACGATGATTATGAGTTTGATCCCGAGATTGAGGAAATCATTGAACGAGAGCTAGCTCTTATGCCTTCACTCCCACCTACGAGTGAGGTCGATCTTTCCAAAATCGAGGATGAACTAAATGAGTTAGAACGTCTTATTTTCAATGATGAACCAACTCATGTGACCAAAAATCCAATTCTCGAGGAGTTACCTAATCAACACTCCTCAAATGAGAATTACGTTTACCACATTCGTGAGGATTTAACTTATCAACAATCCCCACAAAAGGATGATGGCTTCGTGCTTGATCGTGATCTTTTCAAGAGAGTTTCTAAGATACTCAAGGAGGGGAATGACAAACCTTGGTTTGACAAGCCTATCTTTGATGAAGAAATAGATGAGATCGACGTTCATGAGGATGACAAGTATGTTGACCCCGAGGGGGTGGTGTTCTTTATTGATCGACGTTTTGAGAACTTATATAGTACGCCACCCCCTCCTACCAAAGACTTAAATGTGAGGATTTTTAGCGCGACTAATTTTGAATTTGACACGCCAAATATTTTCGACATTAGCAAATCGGGTTTTCATAAAGAGTTTTTAAACGATGAAAAAGGAAAAGATTTTAAAAATGTTTTAAAAGAATTTTCTACATGTTTAACTCCGTCATCACATCATTTTATGAGTGCTACCACCTCGTCTACTCCTTTTGACGATGGTTGTGTGGTTTTAGTGTGGGGGAAGCCCCTTATGTTCCCTCACATTTCTCCACCGAGGACGAGATTTACGATCCCGGAATTGCTTGTAAAGGGAAATCTCGGTCTTCCACCGATGCAATAAATGGAAATCTTATCTATTTGCTTGGTGTGAGTCTACCTCGAGTAGCTCATTATGTTGACTTACCAATTTCCCCACCTTTCTATTTCTCATCTCTTTTCTTAGACCCCTTTGGGGTCTTGGTTTATGCAATGGTTGAAGTAGCGTTGTTTCGTCTTTCATCTGAAAACGAAGACGCTATCTTTGACCCCGGTATACGTGTATCGGGTTTTTAAAGTACTCCACGTACTTTTGGGCATTGTTTATCATGTAAGCCCCACCAAAAATGACCATACCAAGATTATCCCTAAATGATCACATTTATGGGGATTTGAGTCGAGCTTTTGACTCGGTTATCAAAAACAAGGTGCCTCGTGGGGGATTCTCATGCTTATCCTTGTACATATTATCGCTTTCTTAGTTAATGTAACGAGGGGACTTGTGCTCTTCCAACTTTTGTTCCGTGGTTGTTTGTGATTGTGATTTATTAGGTTCATCGTCATCATTGAAGCCTCTCGTGTTCGTTTTACGGATCACTCGAGCTTCGATCCTTGCCTTTGGAGATTCCGATATCTGATGATATCCTTTTATGTTCTAACGTTTATCTTATTAGCATAATTCATAAACGGCTTTTAGGTTTTTCGTTTTACCCTTTCCATGCTCGAGATTAAGCATTCGACTTAGTCTCTAGTATGGGGGTGTTTACACCCATAGACTCGAAACATTAAGGACAATGTTTAGTTTTAGTATGGGGGGGGTGAGTAGATACTTCACCTTGCTTACATCAACACGCTATCAAAATTTCATCTTTTTGCTATCGTTCTGTTGCAAAATAAGGCTAAAAATGGCCAAATTTTAAAATTTTTCTTATTTTTCATAAGTGTTTAAGACACGAATGTAGGTTTTCCGATGGTGAGAATAAGAGTAATTTTTTACTCGACCGTGCGTGTTGAGCACTTAGCTTCGATTCCTTAACTTTTTAGGCTAAGTCTCTTAAATGAGGACGAGAAATGATAGAGTTATTTATAAGTCTCGTAATCGTCACGATCTCATGTGTAGTAATTATTAGCTTATTCTCCCCACGCTTTTGTATAATAAATTGTTAATAAATATTGATTTAGCGGTTTAGTCACTATTGTTGGATTCTAATTTGTTTTAGTAGCTTCCATGTAATTAAATTGGGAAAACATTAAGGTATCGCCAGCGTCACGGTTTTGAAGTATTGGCACCCGAATAATAGAAAGCTTCACCTAATAATAATATTTCAAGTGCTCACCTAAATTAAGCAAAAATTTGAAGCTCACAAGGCTGAAAAAATCTATGCCCAAATTGAAAGTGAATCAAGCCCTAATCTTTGAAGCTTTAAAGATCCAAAATTCGCTTTAGCATGAGGATATACGTCTTTGGCTAATAAAACCACCGATGAGGCGGATAATAAAAGGCAAGGCAAGACCGAAGTCATAATAAAAGCTTCATGGCGAAGTTGAATAAAAGATGGAGGTAAACCATGATAATAAAACCATTGATGATGGGGGATAATAGAAGTCACGGTAATAAGTCTCATGTTCAAAACCGTTATAAAGTCGTGTTTATCGATCCTTCTTGTTGACTTAATTTTTTGACATCGTTGTCTATTAGGATGAATTATTAATTCGATGATTTTGGTTACACCGTTAAGACTCTATTTTTAGACTTAATCTCTATTCACGCATAAGTCAATGATGTATCCTCGTGATCATTAAGACAAAATAAAATATAAGAGATACCAAGTAGGAATAAGGGAGTTTAGGTTCGTAATTAACACTCATGAGATATGATCGTGTTGCTAACTTGTAATAAGAATGATCTTGTTACACGCGTAGCATGAAAATAGGTGAAAAACGAGGAAGACGAAATTATTTCTAACGAAGCATTCACGTGTTCTTATTCTATGATCCTAAAAGTCACTTTATCGTGATGAAAACAATACATTATGTCTAAAACACGTGTAGTGGTTTATTTAAATTTATGTCTTCAATAAATGTCATCATAAAATGAATTTTGGAAGTGATATGATACTTATTTCTAGCATTGCGTAGGGACACGGAAATGGTTTAGTATGGGGGAGTGATGAGACTGTAATTATACATAGTCTCATCGTTCAAATCGGGCTTAAAACGCTAAAAATATCATCAAAATACCCAAATATATGCTTGTGTTTGTTCATTGTGTATTTTAGGTACGGATATCGTGAAATCAACAAAAGATCACAAGAATGAAGCAAAAACGAACACGGGAAACGAAGTCGCACAAAGAACCGGGCCCAAGAATGGAATTTCCAAAAATACCCTTGAAGAATTGAAGATTGGCAAGATTGGTCCTTCATCTTTTGAAGACTTGGCAATTTATACCCTTGCAATACTCACTATTTACATTTGGGTCCCTAAATTATCAAGATATTACAAGATCAACCCTTGAAGAATGCAAATTGTGCATTAAAAGCCCTTGATAAAAGTTTGGAAATGCTTTGTGCCATAATTGACAACAAGGGCAAACTTATTATAAAGAAGAATAGAGTTTGGAACTGTTTAAAGTAAAATGACAAAAGAATGGGAGTTCAGGGGGCATAGTTGCCAGACATCCAAACCCATCAGCCACTCCCAGGCCGCCACATCACACCTCCCACCATTCATCTCCCACCACCTCAACAAGGTCTCCATGTCACATCCCACCATCCCTTTATTAAAACTAAATTAATCCGTTTTATAATTTCCCACTAAACAACATTTCAAATTAAATCACCCCTAAACAGATTAAACCTCCCATTTTTTACCCCATAAACCCTAAACATTTCCAGGATCAATCACCCTAAAAACAAAGGGGTAATTATTTAAACTTTCCAGAACCTAAATTAAACCCATCCTAATCCCATCCCACATCCCAAAATACCCATCACTTTCACAAACTGACCCCCCATGGTCCCTTGCTTCTTGGTTTGCTCCTTTTTAGTAATATTCGAATCTTACAGTCATCCAACGGCTCCAAATCTTTTCTTTCTCCCAAAGACACAAATATATGGCTCAGATTGGTCTTGATAACAACTGGCTTCCAGAAATCACATGGGACGATTTGACCATTTGAAGATTTTTGAAAATTCAAGGGTAGAATTGGAATTAGCATGTATTAGGGTTTATTATTCTAGACATTTCTTTTGAGTTGTATAAGTAGAGGGTGCATGTACCCCTACTTCCCTTGGTTCCAGTTTTTGTATATTTTTTAAAAAGTAATGATAATGAAATTTTCTTAGTATACACAACTGAGTTCCAATTTTATTGAGTTTTCTAGTTTAAGTTTACCTTTAATGCAAGTTAGTTTAAAAGATTCCAAAGATTTCAGTTTATAATATGTTTTCAAAAAAGTTCATTTTTCTTGTTTTGAAAGAGATTTTTAACAGCTTGATTCCAAACCCCACTTGAAGTGAAAGTGGATTGGGGGTTTGGTCTCAGCTTAGTCAAGATTCTTGTCAAGATTTTAGGAATTTTTAAAGCTTTAGAGTTTGAAAAAGTAATTTTCCATTTCTGTTTTTCATATGCTACAAGCCATAAGCTTGCTTATTCAATAAGCCTAGCTTATAGCTTATAAGCTATTTGTTACAGTTCACTTTCATTTGTTTTTTTTGGCAGGTTCACAAGAACATAAATCTCTTGTTCTCCATTTCATTTCATGACTGACTTTTGAATAAATTTGTGTTTCTCTCTACATCAGCTTATCACCAAGTCAAGCATAAGCTTCCAGCTTATAGGAGAAGGCCTCAGTTAGGCCTTTGTGTGGTTGGAAGTTAACCACACCAGGTAACGGGCTTGAACCCTCCTAGAAATAGGTTTTTATGTGATTCTTTGTGATTTTAAGTGATCATGTGTATGTCATGAGTATTTGGTGTTTTACTTGCTTAGTTATGCTTATTTGATGTTTGTATGTATGTTTAGACCACTTACAATCAGTTTAGATAAGTTATGATAGGATTTGGTTTGCAAAATTTCATTTTCAGAATTATAAAGGAGTGTTTGGATTTGGGTTTTAACTGAATTTGGTGACAAAAGTTGAGTTTAAAAATCAATCCTGATTATTTTGTTTAGGTTGGTTAGGAATTTTTAGTCATTAGTTACAAGTTTGGTGTGTTTTTAAACAAGTTTGCATGTTTAAGTGTTAAAACGTGATAGAAAACCAGTAGGCCTAGAATCTGTTTTGTCTTAGCATAAATTTTCTTGGAAATTTGGATTCTGTTAGAAATCAGTGTAAGTCAGGTTGGTATCTAGCTTATAGGTGATTTGGTTAGGTTGTGTGCGAGTTTGTAAGCTTTAAAATCCATTTCATTGCACATTGCACCAACATAAAAACACCCCTAGACCTACAATGTATACAGTGACTTAATAGGGCATTTTGTGTGAGACTTTTGTGAACAACTTGGCTATTTTTTTGTTTATTTGACTCCCCACAACCCAACTGGTTATGGGGGTGCCTTTGGATCCAAATAAAACCATAAAACGAGCAAGTTCTAATCACTTCATTGCCCAGACTTGTTTCTATAACTAGCAGTGGGAACTAACTTCCCCCTGCTAGTGTTAAACTTGGTACTGCTTGGCTAACAGACAAAGCAACACAAAGTGTCATTGTCAAATTTTCTTTTTTTTTGTCTTTAGTGGACTTAAATAGGAATTAGATCTCCATTTTTGTTTCATAATTTTTCTTATTTTATTTTTGATTTTTCTACCCAATTTGATTTTCTGTCACTGTTCATTTAGTATTTTTTAGATTTAATAGCTTTTTAATTCGTTTTATTTTATTACCCTTTTTGTCTTTTAGTCCAAAAATTTGGTATTTTTCAGTTTTAAAAATTTTCCTAGATTTAGAAAAATAATTTAAGATTTTTAGTCTTAAAAGTTTTTACTGTTCACCCTTTTAAGTAATTTTCAGATTTAATTTAAGTTTAATTACTTTTTTTATTACCCTTTTTGTCTTTTAGTGAAAATTTTTACTTTTTTCAAACTTTTTGATTTTTTTACTATTCAGTAAGTTAATTTAGGATTTTTAAAAAAGTAAGTTCAATTTTAGCATTATTTTAATATTTTTAATCATTATTTTATTTTAAAAATAGTTTTTAGTGATTTAAAAATAGAAAAATAGTTTTGAAAATTTAGGAAAAATACTTTTTAGTCTTTAAATAATATAAGTGAGTTATTTGTTCAATAAAATAATATTTTGGGCTTTTTCTTAATTATATTTAATTTTAGGGCTTTAATTAGCATTTAAAATTGAATATTTAATTAATAAAAGGTTTTAAAATATATTTGTTGGATTTTTATTCTTATTTATATTATTTTAGACTTAGTTTTAATTTTTAATTACTTTTTAAGTCTAATTTTTAATTTTGTCACGTTTTACGTATTTACGTTCACGTTTTACGTTAAATCGTCGTAGTGTAATCGTAGTCGTAGCTCGTCTTTACTTTTTCTCTTCTAAACCAAAAACGTCACTAATCCAAACTTTGATTTTACTTATTGGCACATTAATCCACACATCTCCTTCGAGAATGAACCCGCATTTATTCGACTTGTTGGTTTTCCTAAATCGTTGAGTTTAATACTTGCCCACTATACGCTCTTTTTCCTAAAAGACGTATTTCTACACCTATCAATCCACGGCATGGTTACCATCAACTTTGCGTCCGCAAAGAAGATTATCCATTCCAATCACTACATCCCGAACTCGTAATGAACATTATGAGTTTCATGTATGTCGATTGGATTGACCAATGCACATGTAGCATCCATAAATTTGGTGAATCACGTGTGTAGACTGTAATTTGATAAATTCATGCTTGTGATCATTAAGGACCATCTGTTTGTTTCTAAGATTAAGAAGGAGTTAGTAATTATTTGTAGACTGCCCTACGTTGGCCGAGCAATGAAAACCTATAACCTTGAGTATTTAACATGTGATTTAAGGCTTGATCCTTTACATTCTTTGACCGTGCGATTAATGGTAGTAGAATCTATGTTGACTTTTCAAAAACTAGAGTCATTAAGGCTTTGGGTTATATCAAAAAGAAAGTGCAAAAATGTTTTGACAAATATTTATCAAAGGATTTTTAAGAAATTATTCCCTTATACCCATATCATTTAACTAAACTCCCTTAGGAGTAAATGTTTGTGTATACCTCAAGACAACCTAGGAGGAATTGAGGAAACCATTTAAACCATGACTTGGAATTTGAAACGACAACTATGCTTTTCAACTAACAAAATTTTGATCAAAGTATAAACAAAGATTTTTCGAACATTTACGGATCTTATTAATTATTTTCGATTAATCAACAAAGATCGTGTTAACTAAATTCAAATTTATTTGGAACGTTTTTCTATAATTGGACGAACTGAGAAATTTAAAAATTTTTACGTTTACGTTTCATAAAAATTAAATATTTATTACTTAATTACTAGTAATATTTATCGACGCTTTAGATGTCGGATTGAGCAAAACTAATAAAGATAATAGTTGAGAAGAAACTAAAACTTAGAAAATATGAAGAAAGAATATCTGAGTGATTATGGTCATGATATTTATTTCATCAGGGAAGGTGAATGTAGATACTGACACATTACGTAGAAAGGATAAAGAACCAATTAGGATATGCTCCTTAGTAATGACCGTGCAGAATAATTTTCCTGAGCAATTTAGAAATAACTGATGCTTGCAAGAAGGATAATATAGATAATGAAGGGTCTCGCGACTAATATGAACCATTAGAAATGAGAGCCGATGGCGTTAAATGTTTAAAAGGCCGCTTGTGGTTGCCTAAATATGGAGGATTTTGAGATTTAGTCATGTTTGAATCTCGTAAGTTTAAGTATTCTATTAATGCCATCTTTGATTAAATATATCTTTATCTGAAGAAGTTGTACTGATGACCAAATATGAAAGCAGACATCGCAACATACGTTGGCACATGTCTAACTTTTGCGAAGGTCAAGGCTGAACGCCAAAATCCATAAGGATTACTTCTACAACTTATAATTCTTGTTTGAAAATGAGATAGAACCACCATGGATTTTTATCATGAATCTTCCAAGGTCATCATCTGAATTTTATTCGATTTGGGTCATCGTCGACAGACTGACAAAATCTGCTAATATCATTCCCTTTAATGATAGATTCTCGATAAAGAAATTGACTCCTTTGTATTTAAAGGGGTGGTGTAAGCATGGTGTGCCTGTATCGATCATCTCTATCAGGATCCTCGCTTCGCATCGAATTTCTAGAGATTTCCTCAGAAGTCATTGGGAATGAATCTTGATGAGAGTACTGTTTAGCACCCCCAATCGAAGGGAGAGGGTAAAGTAACGATACAAATACTAGAAGTCTTGTTTTATGTTTGAATGATTGACCTTTGGTAATGAACCATATAATCACTTTCCTTTGGAGAGATTGTCATTAATAATTATCGTATTAGGATCAAGATCGAATCTTGTGAGGATCTAAATATAATAGTATCTATAGTCATGAGTTGGGATGAAGATACCCGATGTTGGAGCATAGTTTGGCTAGGCCGGTCTGACGACTCTCCTGGGCCGTTCGTCGTCTTCCCGGGTCCTGAGTAATGCTGCAAACAAAGGTAAACCGGTTAGACGTGGACCCGAGGCCGGAGCCCCGGGGTCCACCTCCGACGGTCAAGTTAGTATTCGGTCGATACATTGTATATGAGGTGTGGTTAAGAGAGAGAACCTGTTGTAGAATGAGACCCCTAGCTTTGTTTATATAGTGCTAGGGTTTCTTGAAGGATAAGTTAGGTGTGTGTGGGCCACGGGCCTGTTGGGCCAGGCCGAATACCGACTGTACGTCGACATGTCCCCCAGTCTAGTATGATATGGTCCATGATCATGTTATGCTAGACTCATTCGTGTATCATGCTCACTAAACAACCGCGTGCGACTTTCTGCTAGGACATCCTCGTGGGTTGTCCGTAACATATGGCTCCACTCGTAGATGGGCTACCTTTAGCAAAAAGATGATGGGTTGGGGTTGCGAATAGTGAGCGAAGCCACTATACGTCATCATGTCCCCCCAGTCTAGTATGCGAGGTTGTCACCGAGGTTACTAGACTTTACACCATATCCGCTACCTGTAAGCATATCCACGTCGAAAGAAATGGGAAAACATGTATACGTAAGACGGGTGGTGTGTGCTCGAATGCTTGGTTTCCCGTGTTTAGACGGTAAGGACCCCGTAAGGAGAAAGCATGTTCTATAGCCGGGGTAACACTGGCATTGGCAAGGTATCATTCTTATTCATCTCTAACGTGAGGATGATAAGAAGGTTTTATGAAGGTGAAGGTCGAACCCGTATGCTGCATCGTGAACATTTGAAGACGTACTTCTAATACCCACTAATGATGCAGCATAGTGCGAATATTGCATTCGTCTTAAGGCCAACAGAATTCGTACTTCTGTGGCAAAGTGATGCGAATATTACATCCGTCTTGCGGCCACGACATTTGATAACCACTTCCAAAATTTGTCACGGTTTTTCCTGGATTAAACATAGTTGTTCAGGCTCCATCTAATTAAGTAAAAACGATATAAATTTTTGAAATTCACTCTTAGCCGGGCCAAGTAATTCATCACGGAAGACGTACTTCCGTAACAAAGATATGAACCAACAGAAGACGTACTTCTGTGGCAGAATGAACCTATGGAAGACGTACTACCACGACAAAAGATGATGATGCGCTGTGGAAGAATACTTCCACGGCGAAAATAATGAGCACGTGGAAAAGATACTTCCACGGCGAAGATAAGAAGCATGTGGAAGAGATACTTCCACGGCGAAAACAATGAGCACGTGGAAGAGATACTTCCATGGCAAAGATAATGAGCACGTGGAAGAGATACTTCCACGGAGAAGATAAGAAGCACGTGGAAGAGATACTTCCACGGCGAAAATAATGAGCACGTGGAAGAGATACTTCCACGAGCGAAGATAATGAGCACGTGGAAGAGATACTTCCACGACGAAAATAAGAAGCACATGGAAGAGATACTTCCACGGCGAAAATAATGAGCACGTGGAAGAGATACTTCCACGGCGAAGATAATGAGCACGTGGAAGAGATACTTCCACGGCGAAGATAATGAGCACGTGGAAGAGATACTTCCATGGCGAAGATAAGAAGCACGTGGAAGAGATACTTCTACGGCGAAAATAATGAGCACGTGGAAGAGATACTTCCACGGCGAAGATAATGAGCACGTGGAAGAGATACTTCCACGGCGAAAATAAGAAGCACGTGGAAGAGATACTTCCACGACAAAAATAATGAGCGCGTGGAAGAGATACTTCCAAGGCGAAAATAAGAAGCACGTGGAAGAGATACTTCCACGGCGAAAATAATGAGCACGTGGAAGAGATACTTCCACGGCGAAGATAATGAGCACGTGGAAGAGATACTTCCACGGCGAAAATAATAAGCACGTGGAAGAGATACTTCCACGGCGAAGATAATAAGCACGTGGAAGAGGTACTTCCACGGAGAAGATAATAAGCACGTGGAAGAGATACTTCCACGACGAAGATAATAAGCACGTGGAAGAGATACTTCCACGGTGAAAATAATGAGCACGTGGAAGAGATACTTCCACGGCGAAAATAATAAGCACGTGGAAGAGATACTTCCACGGCGAAGATACTAAGCACGTGGAAGAGATACTTGCACGGAGAAGATAATAAGCACGTGGAAGAGATACTTCCACGGCGAAGATAACGAGCACGTGGAAGAGATACTTCCACGACAAAGATAACGAGCACGTGGAAGAGGTACTTCCACGGCGAAGATAATAAGCACGTGGAAGAGGTACTTCCACGGCGAAGATAACGAGCACGTGGAAGAGATACTTCCACGGCGAAGATAAGAAGCACGTGAAAGAGACACTTCCACGGCGGAAATAACAAGCACGTAGAAGAGATACTTCCACGGCGAAAATAAGGAGCACGTGGAAGAGATACTTCCACGGCGAAAATAATGAGCATGTGGAAGAGATACTTCCACGGCGAAAATAATAAGCACGTGGAAGAGATATTTCCACGGCGAAGATAACGAGCACGTGGAAGAATACTTCCACGACGAAGATAAGAAGCACGTGGAAGAGGTACTTCCACGGCGAAGATAACGAGCACGTGGAAGAGATACTTCCACGGCGAAAATAAGGAGCACGTGGAAGAGATACTTCCACGGCGAAAATAAGGAGCACGTGGAAGAGATACTCCCACGGAGAAAATAATGAGCATGTGGAAGAGATACTTCCACGGAGAAAATAATAAGCACGTGGAAGAGATATTTCCACGGCGAAGATAAGAAGCACGTGGAAGAGATACTTCCACAGCGAAGATAACGAGCACGTGGAAGAGATACTTCCACGGCGAAGATAACGAGCACGTGGAAGAGGTACTTCCACGGCGAAGATAATAAGCACGTGGAAGAGGTACTTCCATGGCGAAGATAACGAGCACTTGGAAGAGATACTTCCACGGCGAAAATAAGGAGCACGTGGAAGAGATACTTCCACGGCGAAAATAAGGAGCACGTGGAAGAGATACTTCCACGGCGAAAATAATGAGCACGTGGAAGTGATACTTCCACGGCGAAAATAATAAGCACGTGGAAGAGATATTTCCACGGCGAAGATAGTAAGCACGTGGAAGAGATACTTCCACGGCGAAGATAACGAGCACGTGGAAGAGATACTTCCACGACGAAGATAACGAGCACGTGGAAGAGATACTTCCACAGCGAAAATAATGAGCACGTGGAAGAGATACTTCCACGGCGAAGATAATAAGTACGTGGAAGAGATACTTCCACGGAGAAAATAACAAGCACGTGGAAGAGATACTTCCACGGCGAAAATAACAAGCACGTGGAAGAATACTTCCACGGAGAAAATAAGGAGCACGTGGAAGAGATACTTCCCCGGCGCATGAATAAGCCAACGGAAGAGATACTTCCGTGGAAAAAGGACAAACGCACGGAAGGAGGACATCCGCGGCGAAGGAAAAAGCCAATGGAAGAGATACTTCCATGGCAAAGGAATAAACCCGAAGAAGGAGGACTCCTGCGGCAAAGGAATAGATCCAAAGATATTTGCGTGTCATGCACGAAAATAGTGGTATTATTATACCCTGGTATCCCCCCATGTTTACTGGTGCTAAACTCGATTAGTAATATTAAACTTAATCAAGTATTCAAAAAATTACGGTCGCGTAGACCAACGCGAATGGACGTACCATAGCCGCGTACAAAAGATAGAGATTAGGTTCGAACGTGCAAACCAACGCGGATGGATCTTGCCATAACCGCGAATTGTCACATAGTATAAGACGTATCTTAACTAACTTATGGGATGCGTTATGCTATTACATGCGGCGTACCGTTACTACCATAAGGACGGTCAAAGTTTTGACAAAATTTTGTTAGACGTGCACAGTGTGTCTTTTGCAAGTCCATCATGAGTCATGTGGTTTGCGTAACTTACTACAACGTCTTGATGGTAAGGTGTCTAACAAGGATACATGATTCATGGTCGTTGGGGTTGCATCCCTCTTACACGACAAGTTGAATTATTAGGTTCACTCAATCCTCTTATTCCACCTAGGAACGATGTGTACATGTACGCCCATAGGCTAAAGATGTCCGAATGTACGAACTAGCGCGGATGGACGTACCATAACCGCGATAAAAAACATAAAATATATTATTCAAATTATATGTAATAATAGATGAATGTGCAGACAAGTGCGGATGGATGGACCATGACCGCGAACACGATATTACTACGTCGGGTCGCGACATATACGAAAAATATATTTAATCAAATAAAAAAAAATTAAAAATAAATGTAATATCTCCTTGTCAATTTAAAAGATAACCGTAATATCTTTTATTAATATGACAAAATATCGATAATATATTTTTGAATATAAAATATATAGGTAAATATCTTGTTACCTATTATAAGGATAACATCTCTTATGAATTAAAGAAATATGATAACATATTGTTACCGAATAAGATAATGACTAAAATTATCAAATTTTATGAAATTCGGATGCATCCGAACTCCGCACATGCGTCTATGATTTTTAAATCGACGACGCTTGTAAGTAACTTTTATTGACTAACATGTGCATATTGACTAGATAAAAAATTGCTATCAACCTGTTTGATATGAATTTGGTTTCCATAAAACCCTTTTTTTGTTTAAAAAAAACTTTGTATAGTTCGTAGACTGATTGAGTTCATATGTGTAGCATCAAACTTATGTGTTTGTGGGAAAATGGGCTACCTTTAGCAGCAAGCCGTCGTCGACACCCGACATACACCCATTGTGAGTTGGACATGCCTTTTAGGTTTAAGTTGCCTATGATGACAAACCTAACCCTACAAAATACACCCATTGTGAAATGTAGATCTTGAAGTGCAGGATAGGTAGCGAAGTTATGCCTTTTGCCATGGAAAAGTGAATTGATGATCTGAAGGATCATGGGAAATAAGTCCCCGTTGTATGGGACCATTGAGATGATGTAAAGATATGGACCGAGAGGCATATAAGCTGGATCTACCCCAGGACTTCAAGGGCTGCATAAATTATATTCGTATATCGAAATTGATAAAATGTTTATCAAGTGAAAATCTGATTGTTTCTTAATGAAGTTTGGATCGGCGAAAAGTTGCATTCATCAAAAACCCGTGAACATCATGGATAGAGAAAGTAAGTCAACATTAAGCCTGATCATATTCCCGTAGTTATGTTTGATGAAACTCGTGTATTGTAATGAATTACACTTGAGAGAAAAGACCGAATGTGGAGGATTTGCCAACATGCCTTTGATTCTATAAGAAGCGAGTAGTAAGATAAATCGATATTTGAGGACAAAGATCCTCTTTAGGGCTAACTGCTGTGATAATCTGTCAATTTAAGGTCGATATTTTATTCTCAAGTATTATTTAAAATCATTATTTTATTTTTAATTTATGAACTCACTCACTTTTGGGAAGAAATAAGAGTTTACGTCTTAAAGTTAGACTACGTCTAAACCGGAGAACTCTACGTTACGTGCTTACGTTTACATACACCATTTTTGTGACAGTCTGACATTTCAGGAAATAAATTTATTCTTGAATATTATTTTGGAATTTTAGTTTGTGTTGGTTTATAAACTAACTAATTTATGAGAAGAAATTAGGGCTTACGTGAATAGTTTAGCGTCTTTTACGATTAAACCGGAAACTCTAGGTTTACGTATTTACGCTTTTGTACTCTGTTTTTGATGAGAAAATTTTTATTAGATTCGTTTTGTGCCGTTGATTAATAATTTATAAAAACGATTTTCGTAAAACGACCCGAGGGCACGCAAATCGAGGAAACTAGATCGAGGAGTACCTGTAAATTAGTGGGGATGAGACAAGTTAACACTTGCCCACCCCCACTAAGGGGCGGCCAAGCTTAGCCAACACACCCCTTGATGTGTCAAAGTTGTATACAAACTAAGGATACTTGTCCTTAGTTTATACTCAAAACCACTTAAGACATAAAACAAGCAAACCACAAACCATTCTCTCATTTCTTACATGCAAAACAACTCCAAAACTCTCTCTACCCTCCCTTATTGCCGTCTCA
Organism: Glebionis coronaria; assembly: GCA_025667525.1. NCBI lineage: Eukaryota > Viridiplantae > Streptophyta > Magnoliopsida > Asterales > Asteraceae > Glebionis > Glebionis coronaria. Next base: position 478,168 of record JANFOE010000830.1, on the reverse strand, counting down.
TTCACCACCACTAAACACCACATTTGATCAAAAATAAACCATGAATCTTGTGTTTAACTTGCACAAGATGAAAACCTATTGAAGACTTGTTGATTTGAGGTGATCCTAACATCTACAAAGAAGTTTTCCTTGGAGTCTAGGGCTGATTTTTCTCAAGGTGTTCATATATTTGGTGATCTTGAAGGTGGTAATCATATTCCATAAGATTGGCTATCAAAAACCAAGTCTTGTTTTTAACCTTTCACTATATTGGTTGGTAACAAGATCATTTCTTCTATCATCTTGTTATTTTGTAAATATAATCTTGTATTTTCTTTATAAATGTATATGTATATGATGATAAATGATGATCAAAGTATTATGTGGGGATCTTGTGTTGATAGATTTGGTTAAAAAGACTAAAATCTACATGTAAAGATGTTAAAATAATGGTTAAATTTATAGGCTGTATAAAACACTAAGTAACCATATGAAAACTTGGTAAAATGACTTGGATTATTGAATATACAGTTAGATATATGATTTTTACATATGTGGAGAGTTGGCCACTCAATGGAATCAATAAAATGAGCAAGATATGATCAAAATACTATTAAGGTTCAAATCTGTATAGTCTATTTTAGACGAATTATTAGGGATACTTAGAGGAAGAATGAGCTGTAGGTATAATGGAGTTATTTGTAGCACATATTATGTAGTTTGTGCTGCCCAATTTGAGCTTCTATCTCCTTGTAGAACTAAAGATATGGCAAACATGGTGAAAGTGATTTTGATAATCAGATTTGTAAATAAAAGTATATAATATAAAATGAGCACTCAAGTAATATTATTATAAAATACATATATAAAACCCACTAACTTATGATAATATTTATAAAATGAGTTATATACTATGATAAATAAGTATAACATTTTATAAAATTAAAAACTCAAATGTTTTCTAAAGTTATAAAACTATATATCTTTTTGGCTAAAACCGAAAGATTAACGTTTTCGCCAAATAAAACTTAGACGGTCGGACCCGTCTAATGTAATATTTTTATAAGTCATATATTGATATGTAAGAACATTTGACAAGTAAAAACCGATAAAACCCAAGCTATATAACTTATGGACATTAACGGGCCAAAGTAGCCTTATTGGACCATTAGCCCAACTAGTTTGGCTCAACACTAATGGACTTACTCATGGGCTTAACCCACTTGGGCCCAACATATGAGTATAGGCCTGGTATTAAAAGTATAAATGGACTAATATAATGTATTGGGATTTTAATGGGCTTATTGGGCCTTAATATGAAAACAAGTTAAAACTAGTGTAACTAGTCTAAAATTTAGTAACACATAACACTATAATGTTGAATAGAGAGATAAAATCCCACTTGATCATCATCATACTTATAATATCATCATATATATACATAGCCATTATTTTTATAAAGTCATTGGACAAGAGTCTAAGACCGAGTATTATTTGTCTAGGTTCCCGTGATTGAAGCACGTACCGTACATCCAACTCGCTGATAACCCGCCTTTCCTAATCAACGTGAGTTCATAGCCTCGCACTCTTTTATATGTTTTTAGAAATGTTTTATAAACCCGCGAGGGAGATAACATGTTAGTTTTAATAAAAATAGGACACCAGTTTTCCCGATTATTTGCTTAATGATATGGACCCGAATGATTATATGACCCGATGAATGAAATGAGATGGATTATTATTAGTTAGGTTATGTCACTGAAAGTCCAATTAGCATGAATTGTGAACTACCGGGATTTGGTAAACGCTTATGCATATAATAGTACTATTTGGGGAAGATCACCCCAGTTCGCGCCTTGACGGTCGATCCCCGTCGTGCCACATTGATTGGTAAGCTAATTTATGTATGAGAAGATTTATATAAACGTGATTATTGTGACGAAACGCTGTTTTAGATGGGCAAAGGAATTATGGGTTAGCTACTCGTTGTTTGTTATAGTAAGGTAGCAATGTCATGCAGCTTATAATAATCCAATAACGAAAATACTGATATACGCATTGAATTATAATATATTGCCTGACTAGCAATACGGTGTCTTATTACTGATATTATGTTCGTGTTTTGGTTTTACATAACCATTTTCATATAAAGATTTTTATTAAATTCTATACAACGTTTTAAAACGTATTATATGATGTTTTTACGACATTGGTTCGTACAATGATTTTTAAGGCAAAAGCCTATATTATAATTTATGACAAAGATTCCTATAAAAGGTCTTTGGTCTATTTTATGGCATACGACACAGATTTGTACAAAATGATTTTCGGTAATATTTATATACCGATGATATATTAATGGTTTTTATTAAACTCTATGAATTCACTCTGTGTTTCGCTGACTTTTTGACATGTTTTATCTCAGGTACTTGAAGGTAATTCTCGGGAAGACGAAGAATTTATGGCCCGCATTTAAATAAAAATTTCCATTCAAATGTTTTGTAAATTTGTATGACATAGTATGACCTGAGGACCTATGTAATTTGAAATTTATGAATAGAAAATGCTTTATTATTAAACGACGCGATTTTTAAGCGTTGTCTAAGATTTGAGTAATGTGCTATCCCGTAACACCAACGACTCTTCCGCTGAACTAAAGTATGAATATTTGGGGGTCTTACGGTATGACCAAGCGGTTTATCTATGAATGAAATATATCTGATTATAGCTCGGATTCTATAGACATAAGGTGAGTTCCAGCCTCACCTTTTATTTGAAAACCCATGGGGGGATATATGCTAAAACTGGATTACAAGTGCTTTTAAATGATTGTATGGTATGATTATTGATACTATGTTTACTACTGCCGTTAAGTCCCTTTTTAATTATGAACCGCTAATCATTTCTAGAAAAATGAGCGCTAATATTGTGAATAGTACTATTTGGGGGTTGACATCCCCTATCTGGGCAAGTCGCGCTTGCCAGCAGCTGAAGGTTCCTACCTAGGCTAAACAGATATACTTTGTTTTGCTAAACTAAGGTTAGTTGGCAGACTACCTTATTATAAGGGCATTTGGTTGGTTATGATATTGTCTAGCAGCGGGGTCATGAGCATAGTGCAATATGATGATTATTTATGTGGGTGTATAACATTGTAACCCGGATGATATACTTGTATTCAAAATAAGTTTAAACCAATGAATTCACTCAACCTTTATGTTGACTTTAAGCATATATTTCAGGAAATTATGACTGATAACATGCAGCAGCACGAGGATGGCATGAAAAGGCACAAGGTTGAAATTATTAATATAGATTTTGGGAACCTCATATTGTAAAACTCTGATTTTCAATGATATATAAAGAAAGTTGATTTCATCACTCTTTTAAGTTGTTTTCTATTATTATGACTTGTGTTCTATGAAGTAATACCCCAGATCAATGTTTCGCTGCGTAAAGGTAAAATGGCGATGTTACAGATGACCTCTTAGTGAGTGAGATGTTAGTCTCAAAATATTGTATCATCAAGAACGATTCGGTCATAGATTTGAAGATCGCAAGATTAAAGACAAAGTCGAAAGACAACGACAAAGGCTCAAAGATGACCGTATGAAGGAACAAGACTACTATTACACGTTCCTGACTCATTTATGGCAAGATTAGTAATCTCTATAAATCTCCAAATGTCGAAGAGGAATGACCTCTCATTGGGGGATATTGTTAGCCTTAAAATATTGAGTCAAACAAGAATGTTCGGGAATGCCAAGAATTTTGGAAAAAAAATAAATACATTACAAAACCTAATTCTCTTCACTATGGGCGATTGTCTAGTCCTCCACTCTTGACATCTTTGATCTTCCCTGATATTCATCATTCCTTGAATAGCGTTCAATTATCTTTCTTGTATATTGTCATCCCTCATCAACGGATTTTTAATAGGATTTAGGGCTTCGATTCGTTCACCCCTTTATCTTTGTGATCAATTCACTCGTGGGTATGGCAGTGTCCTTCTTGGTTATTCGTATCATTGCATCAAATGATTTATGATAAGTGGTAGGAATTGATCTGATCATCCCTACTATCTTTGTGATCAATTGGCTCGTCGAGTGGTGCAAATATCCAGGGTTTGATAATTTCCCACTATTTAATTCGACGTGGCATATAGGGTGTAATCATTGGTGTCGTCTAGGGCTTGTAATTGCTTATAGTATTAGGCTTTTTTTGTTATTGATCATTATGGAGGCTAGTTAAAGGGGAGTCGTAACGTCGTGTGATTAACCCTCGCTAGGGTTTGTCTTTTTAGGTTTTATTGTTTGTTTTAACGTGCTATTTTTGGAGAGATGGATACGGAAAATCTGAACGTTAAGTCTTAGAGTTTGCTGGGTAGAATGAGGAAAATCAAGGAATCTAGAGAGGTTACACAACATGGTGATTTGCCAAACCCAAATGTGGATAATGCAGCTACAGTGGTTAATAAACAAAACCCTAGAATCCCAACTAGGGTTTCAACTTCAGTAGTAAATGATTCGTTGGGCCACGATGAGAATGGCAAGGAGACTGGTGTTGAATCGGTTAATGATCACACAGGTTGGGAGGATGGGGGAATTCAGGGTTTGACGGAGACTCAAACTCTGATGTCGTTTGTGCAAGCAGTTGCACAAGAGGTTCAAAACCCTAAAGTAAAATTTAGGGCATTATTTAATGGGGACAAAGTTGAAGATACTAATTTCGTCTTACCTATTGCTAATGTCCTAGCTGCGCAAAGAAGATTTGCTAATTCACTTGTTTGGTTCTTCGGTGGCAAAATAGTGGCGTTTCCATTGTAACACTGCCATTTTACCTTTACGCAGTGGAACATTGATTTGGGGTATTACTTCATAGAACACAAGTCATAGTAATAAAAACAACTCAAAAGAGTGATAAAATCAACTTTCTTTATATATCAGTGAAAAAAATCAGAGTTTTACAATATAAGGTTCCCAAAATCTAGAATAATAATTTCAGTCTTGTGCCTCTTCATGTCATCCTCATGCTACTCCATACTAGCAATCTTTAAAACCTGAGATATATGCGTAAAATCAACAGAATGGTTGAGTGAATTTGTAACACTCTCATTTTTCGTATCGGTACAGCGGAAGGGTCTTTCAGAGTGTTACGGGATAGCACAATAACTCCAATCATAGACAACACATAAAAATGGTTGTACAAGGTTTAACAAACATTCATTCGATAAAAAGGTTTAAAAGTGTACAACAGGTCCCAAATTATACAGGTCATTAAGTTTACAAAACACAGATCGAATGAACATTTTTAATATTAAGTGTGGGCCATCAGAGTCGATCTCCATCCGGATTACCTTCAAGCACCTGAGATAGAAAACATGCAAAAATCATATCAGCGAATGCCGAGTGAATTCCTAGAGTTTAATGAAAACCGTTATATAAAACAATCATTTACAATCATTTAAAATCAGAACACAAGTATAATATCGGAAGTAAGTCCACATATTGCTAGTCAGGCAATATATAACTCAAGCATACATCTGAAACCGTCCATGAGACCGTAGTCTCTATATTACCATGATAGGTAATATGTTCATCGTAACAGCGTCGTTATCGTTTATTATAGGATTATTATTAGCCGCATGACATTGTTACCTTACTGTGAAAACAGCGGGCCGCGAACCCGACAAACAATTTGCCCATCTAAGTTAGCGTGTCGTCACAAAAATCACGCTATGGAATCTTCTCATACATAAATTCGCTTACCAATCAATGTGGTACGACGGGGATCAACCGTCAAGGCGCGAACTGGGGTGATCGTCCCCAAATAGTACTATCAAATGCATAAGCGTCTACCAAAACCCGGTAGTTCACAATTCATGCTAATGGGACTTTAAGTGATATAACCTAACTACTAATAATCCTTTTAGTCTCGAATATAGGGTCATAGCATCATTCGGGTCCATCTCATTAAGCATACAATCGGGACTACTTGTGTTCTATTTTTATAAAAATCTAGCATGTTATCTCCCTCGCGGGTTTACAAATCATTTTATAAAACATTTAAAAGAGTGCGAGGCTATGAACTCACGTTGTTAATGAAAGGCGGATTATCGGCTACGGGCGTGCTTCGGTCACGGAAACCTATATAAATAATAATCGGTCTTAGACTCGGTCCAATGACTTTTATCAAAATAACAATATACATATATATGATTATTGTACATATGATGATGATCAAGTGGGTTTATAAATCCTCATTTACTCATTTTAGTGTTTACGTTTTAGTATCGTCTTACTAGTTCACTAGTTTTACCGATTTTACCTATTTTAAGTTCATTAAGTCTTTTATAAGTTCTTTTACTTGTTTTTACCCATTATATACTTATATGATCAGTATATATACTTTTCATGTTGGGCCCTATTGGGTTAATCCCAAATAATTCTTTTTACAAGTATTTATCTTATTAAGTCCAATTATTAGTCTAATAGGTTTAGTTAGCTCGTAAATGTCCGTAATTCTTATAGTTCGGGTTTTATCGGTTTTTACTTGTCTTAGTTACTTATACATCAGTATATAACTTTTATAAACTTTACATTAGACGGGTTTTGTCGTCTAAGTTTTATTTGATGAAAAACGTTAATTTCACGGCGATAGCCGAAAAAGTCGTAAAAATCAAGTTTATAGTTTTTATTACTTATAAATATTACTTTTACCACCATTTATATATTTTACCCATTTAATTAACCTTTTATACATTTATATAAATAAGTTTTATAAGTTAGTGGGTTTATACTTTACATTTTATAAATTATAAAGTGAGTGCTTATATAATAATAATAAACATTATTTCCAAAAATCTGATTTTTAACTTCACATTCACCATTTTTATCATATATAGAGTTCTACAATGACTTAGAAGCTCATTTTTGGATGACAACTTCTTCATAATATGTGCTAAATATAACTTAGTTATAGCTACTGCCCATTTTGAGTCTAAGTTGTCTTAACAGTCCCTACAAAACTGCTTATTCAGATTGTACCACCTAACTTGTTTTTATCATATCTCACTCATTATTTTGATTCCATTGCATGGCCAACTCTCACATGTGTATAACATCATCTACTTTACTGTAAATAGATCAAACCATGCATTTTTATCAGTTCTTCATTTATTTATCTACTGTTTTTATACAGCCAACTAATTAGACATGATTTTAGCTTCATTTCTTATGGTTATCATCATTTTTAAGCATGTTTATCAACACTTGATCCCCACACAACATTTTTATCATCATATATACATCATATACATATACAAAATGAAAGAAAATACATTTGTTCTTTACAAATTAATAAGAGAAAAATGTAGAGGATGATCTTCTTTACCAATCCAAGTGGATTTCTTGTTTTAGGAAGGCAAGAACTTGATGAATACAACAAGTATCTCCAAGACCATCAAATATCAAGATCATATGTTGGAAAATCAGCCCTAGGACACAAGCAAATCACCTCCAAAGTTGGTTATATGGCCACCAAATGATCAAGGCTTCAAGGAAACACCTTAATAGGACTAGTAAACATGTGGTTTGTAGTTAGAAAAGATCAATGAGGGTGTTTGTGGCTTGATTTGGGACGGCACAAAGATGAAGGTTGAGAGAGTTTTGAGAGTGAATTGCATGTAAGAAATGGTTAAATGAAAACCATTAGCTAGTTTTGTGTAGTGGTGGAAGGTTTAGCTTAAAGTGTAAGCATAAGCTTACACTTGTATAAGCTTAGCTAGAATGTGTGCCACCTAAGTGTGGTGGTGTCCTCCTTGCCGTCCCATGTAAGCTAGTGGGATGGGGTAAAGTGTTTTGTCCCATCTCACTAGTTTACGGGTATTTCTCGATTCTAGTTTTCTCGATTTGCGTGCTCTCGGGTCGTTTTACGAAAAACGTTTTTATAAATTATGAATCACCGTCACAAAACGAATCCAATAAAAATTGTCTCATCAAAAACGGAGTTCAAAAACGTAAATACGTAATCCTAAGGTTTCCGGTTTAGTCGTAAAAGACGCCAAATTATGCACGTAAGCCCAAATTTAAATCCGTAAATTGTGAGTTCGTCAACCAACATAAAAATAAGTTTCAAAATATTATACGAGAAAATATTTAACTACCTGAAAATGTTAGATTTGTCACAGCTTTTCCTCCTAAAAGGGATCAACGTCCTCGTGATCCATTTCATTTGGATGTCCGTTTCTTATTGAAATCGAAGAGGTGCGGATATTTCTTCCACATTTCATCCTCTCGTTCCCAAGTATACTCCGGTCCATGCTTTGAATTCCATCGGATCTTGACAATAGGTATCTGACTTTGTTTCAGTTGCTTTACCTCACGGTCCATAACTTCTACGGGCTCTTCGATAAAATGCAACTTCCCATCTATTCGAACCTTACCTAACGGAATTTTCTCATCACTCACTGCTAGACATTTCTTCAGATTAGATACATGGAATGTGTTGTGAACACCATGAAGTTCTGGGGGTAACTCTAGTTTGTAAGCCACCGGACCTACTCTAGATAAAATCTTAAAGGGTCCAATATAACGGGGATTCAATTTCCCTCGTTTTCCAAATCTTATAACGCCTTTCCATGGCAATACTTTCAACATTACTCGGTCACCCACTTCAAACTCCATTGGCTTCCGCCGCACATCCGCGTAACTTTTCTGTCTACTACGGGCAGTCAACAACCTCTTCTTAATCTGAACTATCATCTCCGTAGTCTCCCGGATCAATTCCGGTCCCGTGAGCTGGGTATCCCCAACTTCACTCCAACATACAGGAGATCTACACTTCCTACCATACAAAGCTTCAAACGGTGCAGCCTTAATACTAGAATGGTAACTATTGTTATACGAAAACTCTGCTAACGACAAATGTTTATCCCAATTCTTACCAAAGTCTAACACACAAGCTCTCAACATATCTTCAAGTGTTTGTATCGTCCTTTCACTCTGCCCATCAGTCTGGGGGTGATAAGCAGTGCTCATATCGAGATTCGTTCCCAAAGATCTTTGGAGAGATTTCCAAAAATTCGATGCGAATCTAGGATCTCGATCTGAAATGATCGATACAGGCACTCCATGCTTGCATACGACATTATCCAGGTATATTCGAGTCAGCTTCTCCAGTGAGAACTGCTCCTTAACCGGAATGAAGTGTGCTGATTTGGTCAGTCTATCGACAATAACCCAAATCGAATTGTTTCCAGACGATGTTCTAGGAAGCTTGGTGATAAAGTCCATTGTAATTCGCTCCCACTTCCATTCAGGAATCTTTGGTTGTTGAAGTAGTCCTAATGGCTTTTGATGTTCGGCTTTAACTCTAGCACAAGTCAAGCATTGAAGAACATACATAGCTATGTCAGCTTTCATATTCGGCCACTAATACAACTTCTTCAAATCATGGTACATCTTATCAGATCCTGGATGAATGGAATACTTAGATTTATGGGATTCTAACATAATCAAATCTCTTAAGCCTCCAAACTTAGGTATCCACATACGACCTCTTAAACATTTCACTCCATCAGCTCTAACCTCTAAAGGATCTCCTTCTCCTCGGAACCCTTCATTAACAAAATTCTCCTTCTTACAAGCTTCTATTTGCGCATTTCTAATTTGCTCAGGCAAATTATTGTGCACGGTCAAGACTAGAGAACGCACCCTGATAGGCTCTCTATCTTTCCTACTCAACGCATCAGCAACAACATTGGCTTTTCCTGGGTGATATTTTATATCACAGTCATAATCACTTAACAACTCTATCCATCTTCGTTGCCTCATGTTCAATTCCTTCTGGTCGAGAATATACTGTAGGCTTTTGTGATCGGTGAATACCGTACACTTGGTGCCATACAGATAATGTCTCCACAACCTAAGAGCAAAGACTACAGCTCCTAACTCAAGATCATGAGTAGTATAATTCTCCTCATTCTTCCTTAATTGCCTAGAAGCATAAGCTATCACTTTCTCTCTCTGCACCAAAACAGCTCCATAACCTCTAAGAGATGCATCACAATACACTACAAAATCTTCACTCCCTTCGGGTAATGATAAGATTGACGCACTACATAATTTTTGCTTCAATGTCTGAAATGCTCCATCTTCATCACTTCCCCAAACGAAAGGTTTATTCTTCTGAGTAAGCTTAGTCAAGGGTTTAGCTATCAAAGAGAATTCTTTAATGAATCGCCTGTAATAGCCAGCCAATCCTAAGAACTGTCGCACTTCCGTTGGCGTTGTCGGTGCAGACCAATTCTTAATAGCTTTAACCTTTGTAGGATCAACATGAATTCCATCTCTGTTAATCACATGACCAAGAAATTGCACAGAATCTAACCAGAAATCACACTTCGAAAACTTAGCATACAACTTTTCATCCTTCAACAACTTCAAAACAATCCTCAAATGTTCTCTATGCTCATCTTCATTCTTAGAATAGATTAGAATATCGTCAATAAACACAATCACAAATTTATCCAAGTAGGGCTTGCACACTCGATTCATTAAATCCATGAAAACCGCAGGTGCGTTAGTTAACCCAAATGGCATTACTTGAAATTCATAGTGTCCATAACGAGTTCTAAATGCAGTTATAGGAATATCTTCTTCACGGACGCGAAGTTGGTGATATCCTGACCGCAAATCTATCTTAGAATACACACTAGATCCTTGCAGTTGATCAAACAAATCATCAATCCTAGGTAAAGGATATCGATTCTTAATTGTCAACTTATTCAGTTCCCTATAATCAATGCACATACGAAAAGATCCATCCTTCTTCTTAACGAACAAGACTGGAGCTCCCCAAGGCGACGAGCTCGGTCGAATAAAACCTTTATCAGACAACTCCTTATGTTGCTCAGATAACTCCTTTAATTCAGAAGGGGCTAATCGGTAAGGCGCACGTGCCACCGGTGCAGCACCAGGAATTAAATCGATTCGAAACTCTACTTGCCTTATCGGTGGAAGTCCTGGTAAATCTTTAGGAAATACCTCAGGAAATTCAAAAATAATAGGTACATCTTCCAATCGTTTCTCCCTAGACTCATTCCCGGTCACTTGAGCTAAGAATAACTCACAACCGTTCCTGATGTACTTTTGGACTTTAATACATGAAACGATTTTCAAACGAGATTCACCTCGACTACCATCAATTACTAACGTTCTATTCCTAAGAGGAATCTTAACCTTCTTCTATCCACATAAAATAGTAGCATTATTCAACGACAACCAATCCATACCAATAATAATATCGAAACTACCTAATTCTATCAACATCAAATCAATCGGAAAGGAATGGTTCAAGAGATTTAGAGAGCATCCTTCTAATAGCTTATTAGTTTTCACTAATTTACCATCAGCCAATTCCACCTCGTAACTGGTACTTATCTCAACAGGTTCAATATCAATAAGGGCACTAAATTTAGTGGATACAAAGCTCCTATCGGCACCCGAATCGAATAAAGCAACAGCATAATGATTGTTGAGTAAAAACGTACCGGTAACGACATTCGGATCCTCTTTCTTCACCTCAATTGTTCCAAGTTGGTAGATACCACCCTGGGGGTTTCTTCCAGGTACAATCGCTTTCAACTTGGGGCATTCCGATTTCCTATGACCTTCTTCATTACAGTTGAAGCAAATCGTTCCCTTCTTACACCTTTCAACCTTGTGTCCAAGCTTTCCGCAATTTCGGCACTTCCAGCAGTCGCCAGGATGCCTCTTGTTGCCACACTTAGGACATCTATCATCGTTGCGCGGTGCATTGTTGGTAATAGCATTTGCATTCCCCTTTCTCTGGTTCTGACGGCGATTGAAATTCTTCCTATAATCACCTCTATCTACACGCTCACCGTCTCCCTTTCTTTTCTCACCTACACGGGCTTCATCTTCCTTATCCTGAATTATCTATCCAATGAGTTGGTAAGCCATTCGAACAGCATCATCAATGGTCAGTGGTTTCGATGATGTCACGTCCCCCCGGATATTCCTGGTCAACCCTTTCACATATTGCTCAATTCGGATCTCTTCGGGTTCAACCAATCGAGGACATAGCAAGGCCAACTCATGGGATCGGTTCGTGTAACTATCAATGTCCACACCTTTCATTCTCAAATGAATCAACTCTTGTTCTAACCTAATGATCACACTACGAGGACAAAACTCCAAAGTCATCCACTTCTTGATTTCAGCCCAAGGAGTAGCATTAGCAGCATCAAGACCCATGAAAGCAATTCTCCCGTTCCACCAAGTCAACGCACGACCTTTAAGAGTAGCCATAGCAAAAGTCACCTTATCTTCCTCCTTACACTTACTAATCCTAAATACCGATTCAATCTTCTCAATCCACTGGCTTAGTCCAACAGCACCTTCAGTTCCATTAAAAGGTAGAGGTTCACACTTCATGAACGTCACATAAGTACAGCCACCAACTTCAGGTGCATTCGTTCCAAGTCCTCCTACATTTCCTCCAGCATTAGCATTCACATTATTAGCATTCACATTCACATTAGTACCGCCAATTCCACTACCTCCAGCTCCACTACCGCCAGCTCCACTACCGCCAGCTCCACTACCGCCAGCTCCACTACCGCCAGCTTCATTTCTAGCATTTGCCATAAATTCAGTCATAGATGCGGTAACTTGCTCCGTAATAATCCTACGTACATCATCCTTAGTCACAGCCTTCTTGGGCGGCATAGTTCTATAATTCCACAATTTCAAAGTATTGAGCATTAATCCAACAAAGGATTCATATAATATGGATCGAATTCATAATCAAGATACAAATAAGGCACAATATGGAATTCAAGACAAGATACATATTTCATTCGATCTGAAACAAAAGTATTGTCTTAGTACATCCATATCAAAGTTCTAACACTATATATACTCAAAATTCGTGCCAAGTCTACTACTAACAAGTCGGTTCAGTCAAAGCTACAAACACAAAAGATATAAAGGTCACTACTAAATACAGACTGGTCTACTGAGAACCGCTAGATGGTCCATCATCCATCGTCTTCTGGATCTTCGCTGGACGATCACTAGACACATCTTCAGCTGGGCGCTTACGGATTACTCCTCTTTCAACCATGTCTGCATAAAATCTACTGTTCCATCCGTGGGATATATTCAACTCCTTTTCGGCTTTCTCACGCATCGCACGAGCTACACTCAACTGAATCTCCATAGTATTCACCGTTCTCTTCATGGCAGCATACTCACCACTTTCCAACACCGATAACTTCCTAAAAGCCTCATTCAATCCACGCTCTACATCACTCAAATCCAAACTAAGCAATTCTCGCTCTTTCTCGCCAATCTTAGCCTTCGACTCCAAATAAGCAACCTGAGTCTGAACAACACCTAATCCAACCTCTGTCACACAACTCTTAACACGGGAAGCATCTAGATCACGTCTCAAGGCCCATGGTGCAAGACCATCAATATGAGTACCCTCTCGAGTACTAGACGACTCTCCTATCTCACGTCTACGAGTAGCAATACCATCAGTACCGTCAGGTGCATCGTCATCCTCATCCTCCTCTGATTCAGAATCAGATTCAGACGATTCATACATTTCATCCCTAGGTAACTCATCCTCAGAATCAGACAAACAAACTGGTGGGGGCAAAGGCTCGCCCTCTGGAACATCATATGGATAAATAAGCTCAGCTTCCTCATCGTCATCAACCTCAATATCTATACCTACATCCTCCTCAACATCCTCGTCGTCAATCTCGTCATCTAAATTATCTAACCCAATCTCATCATCGTTCTCAATATCCACATTCTCAATATCCACATTCTCAATCTCATTCTCTACTAAGTCTTCCTGAGGGGAAATCTGATCTCCTAGTCCTAACTCGGGCTCGGGATCCTCAAATGGTTCCTCCTCATCATCAATATCAAAATCTACTAAGTCTAAATAAGGATCATCTTCTATATTAGGTTCGGGAATAGCATGGTTTTCTACAGGGATATTAGGGTCAGCCATGACAATCTGCATTTATATATATTTATCTCGTATTAGGATAACATACTAGTTAAACAATTACATAATGAAATCACGATATATACATATATATAAATTAAATTATATATATCAAAATATATATCTTCTCAATAGGGCTTGTTGGTAACGTCGGAGATCTCTGGCACCGTTATAGTCAAAAGATTTTTCAAATATTTTCTCAAATGTTCATTGTCAAAAGATTTTGAAAAGTTTTGTTCAAAACCTTGGTTTTTTTTTTTTTTTTAAATCTTTTGTTCTCTACAACGAGAGCTCTGGTACCAAACTGTAACACTCTCATTTTTCGTATCGGTACAGCGGAAGGGTCTTTCAGAGTGTTACGGGATAGCACAATAACTCCAATCATAGACAACACATAAAAATGGTTGTACAAGGTTTAACAAACATTCATTCGATAAAAAGGTTTAAAAGTGTACAACAGGTCCCAAATTATACAGGTCATTAAGTTTACAAAACACAGATCGAATGAACATTTTTAATATTAAGTGTGGGCCATCAGAGTCGATCTCCATCCGGATTACCTTCAAGTACCTGAGATAGAAAACATGCAAAAATCATATCAGCGAATTCCGAGTGAATTCATAGAGTTTAATGAAAATCGTTATATAAAACAATCATTTACAATCATTTAAAATCAGAACACAAGTATAATATCGGAAGTAAGTCCACATATTGCTAGTCAGGCAATATATAACTCAAGCATACATCTGAAACCGTCCATGAGACCGTAGTCTCTATATTACCATGATAGGTAATATGTTCATCGTAACAGCGTCGTTATCGTTTATTATATATGTCTTATATTGTATTATAGGATTATTATTAGCCGCATGACATTGTTACCTTACTGTGAAAACAGCGGGCCGCGAACCCGACAAACAATTTGCCCATCTAAGTTAGCGTGTCGTCACAAAAATCACGCTATGGAATCTTCTCATACATAAATTCGCTTACCAATCAATGTGGTACGACGGGGATCAACCGTCAAGGCGCGAACTGGGGTGATCGTCCCCAAATAGTACTATCAAATGCATAAGCGTCTACCAAAACCCGGTAGTTCACAATTCATGCTAATGGGACTTTAAGTGACATAACCTAACTACTAATAATCCTTTTAGTCTCGAATATAGGGTCATAGCATCATTCGGGTCCATCTCATTAAGCATACAATCGGGACTACTTGTGTTCTATTTTTATAAAAATCTAGCATGTTATCTCCCTCGCGGGTTTACAAATCATTTTATAAAACATTTAAAAGAGTGCGAGGCTATGAACTCGCGTTGTTAATGAAAGGCGGATTATCGGCTACGGGCGTGCTTCGGTCACGGAAACCTATATAAATAATAATCGGTCTTAGACTCGGTCCAATGACTTTTATCAAAATAACAATATACATATATATGATTATTGTACATATGATGATGATCAAGTGGGTTTATAAATCCTCATTTACTCATTTTAGTGTTTACGTTTTAGTATCGTCTTACTAGTTCACTAGTTTTACCGATTTTACCTATTTTAAGTTCATTAAGTCTTTTATAAGTTCTTTTACTTGTTTTTACCCATTATATACTTATATGATCAGTATATATAAATTTCATGTTGGGCCCTATTGGGTTAAGCCCAAATAATTCTTTTTACAAGTATTTATCTTATTAAGTCCAATTATTAGTCTAATAGGTTTAGTTAGCTCGTAAATGTCCGTAATTCTTATAGTTCGGGTTTTATCGGTTTTTACTTGTCTTAGTTACTTATACATCAGTATATAACTTTTATAAACTTTACATTAGACGGGTTTTGTCGTCTAAGTTTTATTTGATGAAAAACGTTAATTTCACGGCGATAGCCGAAAAAGTCGTAAAAATCAAGTTTATAGTTTTTATTACTTATAAATATTACTTTTACCACCATTTATATATTTTACCCATTTAATTAACCTTTTATACATTTATATAAATAAGTTTTATAAGTTAGTGGGTTTATACTTTACATTTTATAAATTATAAAGTGAGTGCTTATATAATAATAATAAACATTATTTCCAAAAATCTGATTTTTAACTTCACATTCACCATTTTTATCATATCTAGAGTTCTACAATGACTTAGAAGCTCATTTTTGGATGACAACTTCTTCATAATATGTGCTAAATATAACTTAGTTATAGCTACTGCCCATTTTGAGTCTAAGTTGTCTTAACAGTCCCTACAAAACTGCTTATTCAGATTGTACCACCTAACTTGTTTTTATCATATCTCACTCATTATTTTGATTCCATTGCATGGCCAACTCTCACATGTGTATAACATCATCTACTTTACTGTAAATAGATCAAACCATGCATTTTTATCAGTTCTTCATTTAGTTATCTACTGTTTTTATACAGCCAACTAATTAGACATGATTTTAGCTTCATTTCTTATGGTTATCATCATTTTTAAGCATGTTTATCAACACTTAATCCCCACACAACATTTTTATCATCATATATACATCATATACATATACAAAATGAAAGAAAATACATTTGTTCTTTACAAAATAATAAGAGAAAAATGTAGAGGATGATCTTCTTTACCAATCCAATTGGATTTCTTGTTTTAGGAAGGCAAGAACTTGATGAATACAACAAGTATCTCCAAGACCATCAAATATCAAGATCATATGTTGGAAAATCAGCCCTAGGACACAAGCAAATCACCTCCAAAGTTGGTTATATGGCCACCAAATGATCAAGGCTTCAAGGAAACACCTTAATAGGACTAGTAAACATGTGGTTTGTAGTTAGAAAAGATCAATGAGGGTGTTTGTGGCTTGATTTGGGACGGCACAAAGATGAAGGTTGAGAGAGTTTTGAGAGTGAATTGCATGTAAGAAATGGTTAAATGAAAACCATTAGCTAGTTTTGTGTAGTGGTGGAAGGTTTAGCTTAAAGTGTAAGCATAAGCTTACACTTGTATAAGCTTAGCTAGAATGTGTGCCACCTAAGTGTGGTGGTGTCCTCCTTGCCGTCCCATGTAAGCTAGTGGGATGGGGCAAAGTGTTTTGTCCCATCTCACTAGTTTACGGGTATTTCTCGATTCTAGTTTTCTCGATTTGCGTGCCCTCGGGTCGTTTTACGAAAAACGTTTTTATAAATTATGAATCACCGTCACAAAACGAATCCAATAAAAATTGTCTCGTCAAAAACGGAGTTCAAAAACGTAAATACGTAATCCTAAGGTTTCCGGTATAGTCGTAAAAGACGCCAAATTATGCACGTAAGCCCAAATTTAAATCCGTAAATTGTGAGTTCGTCAACCAACATAAAAATAAGTTTCAAAATATTATACGAGAAAATATTTAACTACCTGAAAATGTTAGATTTGTCACAGAATTCATAGGTTTAAAATCATTTTGAATACAAGATCCTTTTCCTGAGCTACATTATTATTCGCCCGTAAAATTTATAAATTAATGCACTAAGCTGATGATACCGCGACTAGACATATCAAAAACCCACAATTGCCCTTATGAGGAAGTCTGCAAAACTATCCTTATTAGCAAAATAAAGTATGCATGTTTGACCACTGAGGTGCTAGCAAGTGCGACTTGCCCAGACAGGGGATGTCAGTCCCCAAATAGTACTATTTACATTATTAGCGCTCATTTCCAGGAAAATGATTAACAGTTCATAATTAAAAAGGGACTTACAAGGAAGAAGTAAATATAGTGTCAATAATTATATTTGAGAAGCATACCAAAAACACTTGTATTCTAGTTTAACATATACCCCCCTCACGGGTTTCCAAATCATTTATAAATTATATCTAGTGAGGCTATGAACTCACCTGTGATCCATAGAGTCTGAGCTGTATAAGATATATTTCATTAACATTTAAACATCTTGATCACACAAACCACAACTTGGTCTTATAAACAACAGCTTGATCTCACACAAACCTGGAATAACACATTTTTTATAGTATCAAGTCTTTAATATTTTGTTCAATATTTCTAAGTATTTGGTTATATATTCTTTAGTTATTATTTGGTGGTAATTCTAGCACCATTGTTCGAGCCATTATACTCAGAAGCCATTCTATAAATATTTGAGGAGCGATGGCACTTTAAATCATAAACCCAACCACTCAGTCAGAACATAATATCGAGATGGAACATATTTGTACAAAGCTCTCTACTAACATGATACCTTTATTACTTCCTTATATTTATAATTAATTTTCTTTTGTTTCAAAATTGGCAAAAATAGCCCTTTTAGTTATACTTTGGTATAATTACACTTTTAACCCCTAAAGTATATAGTTTTAGTATTAACATTTTAAACCCTCAATATCTAACCTTAGGGTCTCAAACTTTCAAACATTTATTATTATAGCTTATACTTTCGTAAAATGACACCTTTGGCCCAAAATGTTAAATAGTTTCAAAAATGATAGTTTTAGTCCCTATGCTTGTAAAAATCACATAACAACCTCAAAAATAGAACTAAATGATTTTAAAACAAAGTTTCAAAACATGTTTATAATCATAATAAAAACATTCATTCAGAATTATAGCTTTTGAAATAGGTTTTTGCTTATTATTTCATGTAAATTACAAAACTAGGGTTTTAAGACATCTTTAACTTATAATTTTTATTTAAATTGATGAAATGACTTAGTTATTTTTATATTATCTTTCTAACAAAATTTTGGCATTATAAAAACTCTAATAATTCATTATAGCAAGATCAAATCATAGCTAACATAGAAATTACCTAGGTAGCTCCAAAATGGCTCCTAATGGCTTCCTATGAGCACTACTTGCTATCAAAGCTTTAAGAGCTTCAATGGCTTCCTTCTAGACTTGGTTTATGGTCTTGGTGATATCCTAAGATGTTTATAGTAGTGGAAATGGATAACGGGTAGGAGATACAAAGGAAACAGGGTGCAAGTTCTAACAATGGGAGTTCGCCTCTATTTATAGTTTTTCTAACCCTTAGGCTCCAAGGTAAAGCCTAGGATGTGTCATGAGGATTTATTAGTTAATAAGGATGGATAGTGAAGGTCTATGAAAGTTCCTAGAGTCTAGGATGAAAATATCTTGGTCTTGTGGCTAGGAATAAAGTCACAACAATATAAGGATATGAATTATGATATGTAGCTTCAAGTAGGTGATGCACCTACTTGAAATAACATGGAAAATATCTTACATCATGTAAATATCTGATTTTTAAACTTAGAATGGGAGGGAATGCTTTGAAATGGGATTTTGGAGGGAAAACATAAAACCGGGTCTAAATTAGGGCTTGTAACTTTATAATTTGTGACTTTTGTGATTAAGGGCTTAGGAATGTGATGAGTGATGGATTAGGGTTTATATAGGGTATATAAATTGTAATTAAGAAGTTTGGGTCTTTGGTTTTAAGTTTAACAATTGTTTGATGTAAAAATGGGAAGAAAAATTAGGCGGGTTAGGGTTTTTAATGATTTATGGTTAAGTCTTAGCAAAAGTGATTATCCTTCAATTAGGTACTGATGTAAACTCAATTTATACATCCTATCCTTGATGCTTTCATGAAGTCCTTAAATTGGTTTTACTAAGTTGTTCTAAGTAAACATGTCTAAAGGGTGAAAATACTCATTTTGACCTAATTTACAAGTCATGCATTGAAATCTTGTACCTTGTACATTAGTGTACTTTTACATTGTCTTAATATAATCTTATAACCTTAATTAAGTGCTATGGGTGTTTGTAGATTTGTCCTAAAGGACTAGGTAGTGATTCCATGTAGATTTCTTAATATAAGGGTTTTTAGGTCATTAATCCTAATGACTTTCTATCTTGGGTAATTAGGGTTTATATCCTTATGTACACTTATTCTAGGGCTTATATGATCTGATTATGACTTCTATGGTTTCTACATTCTTGGTTTAAGGGTTTATATAGGTTTACCATATTCTAGGGATAATTAAGGGAGCTTAAGATCCTATGCTTTGATTACTTGTACCTTATGCTTTACCAACTTGTAACTTAACTTGAAATAAACGTATAACCGTATTATGATACTTACTTGAGTTTTATAACTAATGGCAAAACATTAGACTCTAATTCATTATAGTATGGATTTTATATACTAATCTTGGTTATAGGTCATTTACTTGTAAATAGCTTGAGTTAGTGAATATTAGTGTTTTATGATTATTTACCTTTCCTTTATATGTTAGATTATAATTAGTATATTGTATTTGATACTCGTACATAGATATTATTTAGTCATATTGCTTGAAACATTGTTTACCAAGGGTTTCTAGGTGGTGATCTAGGCTATTATGTACATTTACTTGTACCTAGCTTTGTATAATTTGTTCTTACCATTCTTGGGTATTATTTTATCTTCAAAGTATAGTTTATAACTTTTTTAAAATCCATAATGATTTATTCATATGTACTACCCATTCATAGTTTACCATTCTTGAGTTTATACCTCATCTAAGGGATTCTAGGGTTTCTAAAGGAATTTAGGGCGTCATAGTTATATGTGAGATGTTATTATGAATATTGAACTTATAAGATTACTTTTAGATCTTAGAATTGACATATACATTGTGTTTACAACATATAAGAATATGTTGTAGTGGCAGTTCAGGTTGTGAGAAGCAGTTCATCTTACAAAGTAAGGTACAAAAACAAAAAAATTCTAGCCAAATATTCATATTGAGACAATTATAGCACATAATACATATGTGAAATTTGAGGATTGTCACAGTCTCTCCTCCTTAACGAAATGTCGTCCCAAGATTTAAATAAAGAGCGATGTCATAAGAGAAAGAAGAGCATAATCCTCGCGTTTCCAAACATATTCATACAATCTTTCAGGGTTTTAATAATTAGATATATAACATTATACCACATAATTTTAGTTTATCATTGGAAACTCTTTCATTGGGATGATAAGAGATTCATCAGATTAACATTTCTTCAAATTCGCAACACGAAAAGTATCATGAATATTACTGAGTTCTTAGGAAAATTCAAGTCAATATGTGAATGCTTATTCAAAATCTTGATTTGATTATGGCATTTTTCAAAATCAATTTGGATAACTGATAGAGAAAAGAATCTTTTCACATAGATACTGCTTAATACGGTATAATTTCTCATTTATAGTGAGAAATTTTTATCAAAATAATCTATTGGATTATCTTAAATCACCATTTAATCCAACATATACTTAACATAATTCTACGTTCTACGAAGCTATAGTTTTTTCAATAGTTTCATGAACTAACTTGGGTTTCGTAGGTTGAAAATATCCAACTTTAACCCAACAGATATATAAATGGCACTTCTTTCGATAGAGTGCTTCAAATAGTACTGCTTTAATTTTAGCATGAGAACTATCGTTATACGGGAAACTTTACCAATGTTAAGTGTCCTTCCAAAATTTATAATACATACATGGAGTATGTAGTTTAGCATTTGGATCGTTCTTCCACTTAATACATTAGTATACCTATGTTTTCATTTATATAATGGACTAAGTATAACATATTACCCTCAGGTGTTTGTATATACTTTTAAGATTAAGATGTAAAATACTCGTCACGATCTTAGATGATTGATATTGATTCTCTATGTCGACATATTATTTCTTGCATAACCTTGTCAAAGTTTCTATATCATTGATTAATAGGGATAAATCCTACTGATTTTGTAAAACAATCGACATTAACCCAGATGGCGTCAAGTCTATTTGAAGTAACAAAATCCTCATTTGTTCTTTCCTATTTCCATGGACGAAATTCAGGTTGAACTAGTAAGTCGGATGACTTTCAATATTAAGCTTCTTTTGTTAGAGCATAATATAAGGATTTTAATGTTGCTTCGAGTTAAATGTAAAACCCGCTCTAAAAATCCTACGATCATTAAATGCACGAAGTTACCGTTAAATTTAAACTTTTAAATTAATTAATATACGACATGCATCACGAATATTTAATAAAAATACTATGTATATTAATTAATTGTCATAAGTAATATGTACGAAAACAGGAATATTAATATACGATAAGTATGTACGTACGACATTAAGAAAACGTTCGAGTAACGAAAACACGATAATTAAATACGTATGTACACGATAAATATTAAACAAGAAAAAAGAAACACCAAAAGTATGAGGGTGTTGTTGGTGTCGAGTAGAAAGGAACGTAAGAGGAAACCGGGCCTTGGCCCATATCCAATTAACCAATCCTAGTTTAATAAATAAACCATAGAGGGATTCATAATCACTTTTTACAAGATTTAATCAAAACCCTAGCTCCTTGCCTCTCTTCTCTTTCCGCGGCACCCTTAGCACACAAGGGGGATTTTTGGTGATCTAATTCATTTACGGGTATATGTGTAATCCAAATACTTGATCTTTTTATGCTTACGGTATCTTTTAATCCATTTTAATCCTTTTATAATTACGATCATCACACAAGGTTATTAAAAACAATCATAGAACATGTAATTAAAGATTAAAAACATGGGGATCGGGATTTATGTTGGATTTTGGTTTGGGTTACACCAAGACCGAGATTCTCACGACTCTCGGTGGCTAAACCAAACCACCAACCGACACCCACCATATGGGTTCGGTGGTGCGTGGTTCTCGGACTGCAAGCGAGCAAGACCCCCACGGTGGGGATCTTGGCCGAACAGTGGGAACACGGCTGCGGCTGGGGTGGGTTTTGCCGAATAGTGGCAACCGGATTGAGTAGGTGTGAACCACGGCGACCAGTGGTAAGCCACGACCACAACCTAGGGCTGTTGAGGCGCCGGCTAACACCACCAGCTGCCGGCTTGGTGGTGTTGGTTTAAAATTAATAAGTGTGTAAACACTTATCTTTTTGCCACTAAAATCAAGGAAAAACAAGACCTAATCATGTGTTTAATATCGTAAAATTCGGAATTACGCGTGGTTTTGTGTTTTTGTGTGAAATAGGTACTAAAGATCAAAGGAAAGAAAACACGGGATTTCACAGACAAATGTTGAAGAAATGTCCAAGAAAGAGATAAAGACAAAGTCGAAGAACCAAAAGTGTACCAGAGATCACGAAAACCGGCAAAATCAACACGGGTTTGAAGAAATGATCAAGGAAGCCGAAATCGAGTTCGTTTTTAGCAGATTTAATCTTTATGAAGATATTCGAGCTTTGTGGGGTCCCACATTTGGGTATTGGGCCCAAAAGCCCATTAGTGGATTTAAAAGTATTTACTTGTGGATTTTCAGCCCAACAAAAGCCCAATTTACTTCTAATTTAAATTGGTTTGGCCTAGTTATCAAAAGCCCAAATTGTTTCCAAAACATGGGACGGATGAAGATATTGGGTCAAAGGCGCAACAAACGAAGGAAAAAAAGTTGATTAGGTCAAAGTATGGTCAATATTTACCAACATTTACTCACATCACTCACACACTTATTTTATTTCGTTAAAAACAAAGCAACTTTTCATCTCTCCCACACCAAAAATAACGCAGACACTTCTATTTACCCCAATCCTAAAAACCCTAATCACAAAAATTACACCAAAATTTTTGGGCTTTTTGTGGATTCATGTGATTCACACGATTGGGAATTAAATCCCCATGGTTATCAGAAGCAACATGATGTGGTCCTTAATCCTGACATGGCTCCTTCCCCTGATTTAATTGGTCGTGACAGCCAATATTCCCCAATCCACCAATCATGAGAGCCCAAGTCAGCTCTAAACAAACACAACTAACACAAAAATCGCCATGCTGGCGATCCGTGTGACCTTTAGATGATTTCCAACCGTAGATGATGAAAGAGAATGAAGAAAGATTCATTGGACGGCCAAGATTGAAGATTACTCCTCAAAAACTTCTTGAAGAAGCCATGAGGGTTGGCTATCAAAACCCCCCATCATTCTGTAATTCAGGTGCCATTTTTTTACTTTTAATTTTATTATGCAAAATTAGATTTTAGGTTAATTTTAATTTTCTTTTTCCAAGTATTGTACTCAAGTTTAGTTATTAATAAAATTTTCTTTCAGTTTAAATTCGTCTCTTTAATTATTTAAATTTTTATTGCAATTTATCTTTATTCTGATTTTGGATTATAATAAATACAAGTAAAAGTGGTTGATAATTTTCCCCCACTGGGAAAATTATAAAATCTGTTCGAAGGGAGTTTTTGGTTCAAGCTGTTTGGTTCGATTTATATGGTGTTGATGGTTCGAGTAAATGGAGGTTATTGTTCGTATGGTGTTTAATGGTGGTGGTTTCGATCTAGTTTCATAGACGGCTCAGCGTCGATCTACTACTCAACGGAATCGACATAAGGTTTCATATCTCTTTTATTTTTTTGTTAAGTTTAGATTAATTTTAATATTTAATTTCTGTTTATTAATCTGCTTTTGTAGTTAAGTTGTTTCTGGATTTGAGTTTGTTTGGATCTGCTTAGTATAATTCGTTTGTTTAGCTTGTTTAGACCTGCTAGTTTTGCTTATTTGAAGTTTAGAATTTGTTTGTTTTTTTAATTTAAGTCTTTTGCTTATTTAGTTTTTAATTGCTTATTTGATTTCATTGATATTTGAGCTTATCTGTTTATTTTATGTTTAAGTTTAGGTGCTTATTTGGTTTTGATAAGTTGCTGATAGGTTTAGTTTGCTTTTTCTTATTAGTTCAGTTACTCATTTTTATCTGGTGGTTTATAGGTTTTTAGATAGATAACTTAGCTTATTGTCAGTTTAGTTTACTTGTGTTAAGTTTGTTTTCTGAAATTTTTATATCTGCTTTTGCTTTGGTTTGGTTGGGTTGCTTATTTAGTCTATCTGCTTATTTACTTATTTTACTGTTTCCTGTTGAGTACTAATATTCATTAAGCAACAGACCCAATTGGTCTGTTGGTTAGCTATTTGAGTGTCCAAAAACTTTTATTCCAAAAAAATTAATCATTCCAAAAAGTCTCCTACGAGACTCGAACCCCTGACCCTTCGTTTAACTGCCCAACGCTTTACCATCTCATCTAGTGCTTCTTTTTAGTTATCTTTAGTCCGTTTAATTAATATAGGCTATTAATTTGCTGTTAGTTTATTTAAAATAGTTTAAATACAAGTTTTGTTTATTTAATTTTAATTAAAAGTTTTTAACTATAAATTTTCCTTTATAAAGTTAAAAAAAAGATAAAAAATAAAAAAAATAAAATAAAAATATTTTAATTACTTTTATAAATTTAAATTTTTTTAAAAAAATTAGTTTTTAAGATTAGTTTCAATTAATTTAGTTTTATTTAAAAATAGTTTCAAGTAGATTTCATTTAAATTAAAAGTTTTAGTAAAAAAAAATTTAATTAGAGTAAATTAGATTTAAATTAGACTTGAATTTAAAATAGTTTTAAAATAGTTTAATTAGTTTTAATTAAGTATTTTTAATTAAAGATTTTCCTTTTAATTAGATTAATTAGTTTTTAATTAAATAGTTTTTCTTAAAAGTTTTAAAAATACCAAAAAGAGTTTAATTTACTAAGAACAATTAATCCACGTTTAAATTTGATATCAATTCGAGTGAGTCGAGGAGAGAACGATAAATTGCACAAAATCACCATATTAAATTGGCGCCGCTGCCACTTCGCTCGTTACGATTGACGATTTGTCGTGAGACGTTTGGATTTTGGGATCCGTTCAATTTTGAACCTTACTTTTCTTGCTAAAAAAATCAAAAACACAAAAAAATCAAAAAGATAAAAATACAAAAAATAAAAATCACAAAAGCAAACTCTTTCCTAAGATTTGCACCAAAAAAATTAAAAAATCCAAAAGTAATACTTTTCCTAAAGTATTACACCAAAAATATTACGTATTATTGTAATTTTTCTTATTTCGATTTCTTTCGCTTTTTATTTTGAATATATATTTTTCTAAAAAATACAAAAAGATTTTTCTTTTACTATATCATATTACGTAGCACAATTAATTTACCTACTTTCAAATAAGACCTTAGTTGGGATTTCATCACCTAACTATTGTATTCGAATCATAAACGAAAAAAATCAAGGCAAAATAGATAAATACTAGTAAGAAGTTTGAACTCGATTTATACAAACTATAAGGTGGGTATAAGGCGACGCGCTATAAAAGGCCGTCTAAGGAAAAAGGTTTTTAAGTGCTTTTGCCACCTCGTTTCCCCGCTTGCTTGTGCGTATATTGAGAGGGACGACCGATTATTGGTTTGCCAACTCAAGTAGTATTAAGTATATATTTTTTGTAGCTTTTTAATATTGCACCTCGAGAGGGATAATCCCTTTCCTCTCAAAGTCGACCGAGGTCCCCTACCTCATTCCTCAAGTTTTAATTGTATGCCCACTCGCGCGCATACATACATACCGATTGGTGTACCAAATACTTCTAATTCTTCCAAAAAGAAGAAGAAGAAAAACAAAAAGACCATCAATCAAGCCGATCTCGAGAATCGAGCTTTGAACAACACGATGGCAACAGATAATCTACCAATGATTGAGATTTTACAATCCCACATTGAAGGAAACGATGACGCGATTGTGGTGCCGGATATTGGAGCAAATAATTTTGAACTTAAAACGGGTTTTATTCAAATGGTTTCCGCTACACCATTTTTAGGCCGTACTAATGATGACCCACACGCTCATATCAAACGTTTCATACAATTGGCAAACACCGTCACCATGCAATGGGGTGCTAAAAGAGGCCATTCGTTTACAACTCTTTCCTTTTTCCCTCGTGGGACAAGCCCGGATTTGGCTTGATAACGAACCACCCCAAAGTATTACCACATGGATTGATTTAGAGACCAAGTTCATTAATTACTTTTTCCTACCATCACGGACCACCTCTTTAAGGGATGACATAATTACCTTTGAACAACAATATGGGGAAACGTTTAGTGAGTCTTGGGATCGTTTTAAGGAGCTTTTACGAAAATGTCCACAACATGGTTTCACTAAAGTACATCAAATCAATATGTTTTACAATGGTTTAACTCTTAATGACCAAGACTCACTTAATAGTGCCGCGGGGGGTAATATTCTTGTGAAGTCCATGAACGAGGCTTGGGCCATAATTGAAAACAAGGCAAAAGTACAAACCAACAGTGTTAGGGCTACTATGGCAAGTGCTAGTTCTAGTGAGAGCGACAAGAGAATTGATAAGCTTACTTCGCTTGTTGAATCAATTACTCTACAAACCGCTAACAATACCAAAGCCATCAATGTGCAAGGTAATGCCTTAAAAGAGAATTGTGAAACGTGTGAGACTTATGGTGGACCATATTCATATTATAATTGTGACAAGGTTTACAATCAACAACAAGAAGTTTATGCTTATAACAACAATGAAAATGAGAGGGTTCATTTAAAACCAAATGTTGATGTTAACCATTTGTCTTATAGGTCTAATAACTATTTGGCTCCCCCGGGTTTTGTAGCTCCACAAAGACCACCCCCACCCGCCCAAAATAGGAACCAAGGTCCTCAACGGGTAATTTTCAAGGAAATTCTAATACAAGGGGTTTTAATCAAAATAAAGGGAATTTTCAAGGGCAAAACCAACGGTTCAATAATCAAAATCAAGGATTTAATAACCAAGGTTTTCAAAATCAAGGATTTAATCAAGGTTATAATCAATATCAAAACCAAGGTTTTCCTAATCAAGGTTTTCCTAATCAAGGGTATAATCAAATGAACGTGCATAATCCTCAAATGGACTTGGTTCTACAAAAATTAACCGAACATGAGCGAATTATGAGAGAGATGCAAGAATTGACCGATAAGAAATTTTTGCAAATGATTCAAACCCTTCTTCCCCAAGGTGCCCTCCCTTCTAACACCGTGACCAATCCTAGGGCTAACGTTAATGCCATCACTACTAGGAGCGATAATACCACCTCTACCTTCTTATTCCCCACCTAAACAATGACACGAGATTCCTTCTTCTTCTACCCACCTTCCTTCACCTTCTACTTGTGACATACCGTGTGACAATCCGTCAATTTCAGGTCGTTATTTTAATCTCGACTATTACGTATTACGTGTTTGCTTTAATGAGAATTTAAAAATTACCGATTAACCGAGAAGGTTATGACTTGAAACTAGCGTAAGAATGTCGATTAGATGAAAACCGACAAGGAATATGTTAGGTATCGATATTATATTCTCAAATAATCATACAAATGATTTTTATTATATTTAATCTTTATTTCTCTTGTTTTACGTTTTAACGAATGACGATAACTATTAGTGATCGCGATACCGACGGATGCGCAAAAATTTACGTTTTATTATCGATTGTCTCGATATTGTATATTTTTGACGTTTTCGATTTAATTGTGTTTTAAGTCGTGTCGAAGCTTTGTTATTATATTTTGAAGCGTTTTAACTTTCGAAAAGTATTTTTACGAAACCCGAGCCACGTAAATATTTTTCAAAATTTACAATTTACATTTTCTACCTTTTAAACTATTCAATCGCATTTTTGTACCAAAACTATGCCTAAATAACAAAATCTATCCTACCTTTGGACAATTTAAGAAAATTCCACTAACCATTTTTATTTAAAAATTCATTTTAACAAAAAAATCACTCATCTCTCTCTCTCTCTTTCCCTTTGTTGGCCGTCCACCCTCAAACCAAATACACTTCAAAAAATTTTGATCCACTTTGAATCAAGCAAATCTAAAAGTCCCATCCTAGAAATTTCAAGAGCTTCATATTGGTATAAAAATTTCCCACATGCATCCACCAAAATTTTTATTTTCAAATTTTGATGAAGAACATCATGTTTGATCTATTTCTATGGCTATGTATGTTGTTAATATTATTATATTGGTAGTGAGATGATGTTGCATGTATGATTTCTTTATATTTTATTTTTATTTTATTAAATTTGAGGATGTTAGGAGTTAGTTAGATGTGTTAGTATGATATTAGGATGATATTAGGACTATAGGAATTGTTAGAATGAGTTGAAAACTTGATTTGTTTGATTTTTAGATGGTCAATTTTAGGCAGTAACTTTAAGGCTATTTTTGAATTACTTACTGTAAGAATCTTGTTAAACTAATAATATAGGGTCGTAGAGAATTTCGTTAGCTTCGTTTTGAGCTAAAGTAGAGCTTCTAACTCATTACGAGCGAAAAGTTATGCTAGTTCTAGTATTCGTGTACCGGGAGACGAGTATCGGCACAATCCGAAAATTGTTGTCGATATTTGGATCGAATCTCGGGGACTATAAAATGAGTTTTAAAAATATTCAAGGACTGTTGTAAGTTGCTAAACCTCAGGTCATGAGTCTATTTTCAAACCCGAGTGTCGGTTTTGCAAACGAAATTTTTTAGATAAGTCAAAACGGTTTTACAAGTCAAAGGCGTAAAACTGTCCGGTTTTTGTAACACAAAGACGTGTCGGGCAGAAGGTCTTAGAAGTAATATTTTTGAATGAAACTTAAACTGAGGCTTATTCATATTATGTGTGAGTTTGTCACCAAGTTTCGTCGAAATCGGACAAGTCTAGATAGGTTAGATTGGTGTGTACATTTGGAGTGTACATGCTGATTGGTATTTTGGACACGTAGTTCAATACTTGTGTGGCGTGAGTTGAGTATTCACTATTGGACATGGTGAGTTACCCAAGTGTTAAGTCATTATATAAATGACTTAGTTACTGGTCTGAGGGAAGTAAAATGATGGTTTGACTTGCGTTGACTTGGCGTCTTATGACGGGTCAATGTCGAGAGTGCAAGTGTTTAAAAGAATAGTGTTGAATAAAAGGGTATAGAAGTACACTTATATTGTTAATTTTTTTTGGGATTTTCATGGTTATATGAAATTGAGTTTCGTATTATTTAAGTATTATTTATACTTGAGTCGTTTATTAAGGAACGCGCCTTATTTGGTAGGTCGCGGTCTTCGTGTTTAACGGGCATCACAAATCGTCGGCGATCGTCACATTACTACTATCGTACCAAGGTGAGTCTATAGCCTCGCTTTAACATGTTTACTTGTTTTATAAAACCCGCGAGGGGGATAACATGCTCGTTTTATTAAAATATAAGAGGTAAAACGAGAAGTTGTGGAAACCCTTATTATTGGAAAAGCATTTATTATTAATGAAGGGTACAACGAGAAGTTGTGGTAAACCCTCTTTCTTTTAAAAATTGAACACAAAGGACCCGATTGTATGCTTAGATGAAAGTTGTTATACAAGTTTGTTTAGCCTGAAAAGACCCATGAATCGTGAATTGTTAATCGAAAGGAACGCTAATACTATGGATAGATCTATCGGGGTGACACCCAGTCCGGTCGCGACTAGCTATCGCGTGGTGTTGTGATGCACCAGTAATGAAACATCGGATGCAATTGTATAAGAGAAATATACGCACTTGGCTAGGTGTGTTGGGCTGAAATAATATATGTTAACGTTCAATTTCACGAGACTTATGAAATAACAACGATAATTATGTCTGATCCACATGATTGTCAACCACGGAAGGTTTATTCAGAATACTTGTGTTCATTTATTTAATTTAAACTCTATAGATTCACTCAGCATTTTTGTTGACTTTATAGCATGTTTTATCTCAGGTCCATGAAGAAGGCACTCAAGGAAGGCGGTTTCATGCAGCTTGCTTAATTAAAATATTTTGGCCCGCTTTTCTAAACTACGTCCATTCTAAGAAACTTTTGTCGTTTGGTTAGTTGTGTAAACCTTAAAACTATTTGGGACCGTGTGTGAACTGTTTTATCTTTAAAATGTTGAAGGGATGTATGTTTTACTAAAACGACTCATTTTGAGGCGTTTTCTATGATATTGAGGTTGAACCATGACAGTAACACCCAATGACTCTTCCGCTGCTATGACCCGAAATTGGGGGTGTTACATATTGGCATCAGAGCTCAAGTTATAGAGAACGAAAAGATTTTCCAAAAATAAAATTTTGAAATCTTTTGACTATAACATCTACAAGCGAAATCTCCGAGTTGCCAATGGACGAGAACAAGAAAAGTATATATATGTTATACATATTTAATTATTATTTATGCTTAAAGCATAATGGATTACATTTATTTATTTATAAATGTTTATTATTTGATTATTATAATACTAATACGCGATTTACAAACGACGCTGATTGTCACAATAGAAATCCCTGTCTTTTGACTCATTCCTCGTGAATCTTCGTTCCTTGTCTAAATTCTATTCTTTATTCTATCATCCATTCTTGTTTCATTTATCTATTCTTATTTTGTGTTATTCATGTTTTGTTATCACAAGCGTTGAATGAATACTCATTTTGATGTGAATTGTGTAACAGGATCATGCCGCCAAAACAATTGACTGAGACTCAGTTACGTGCTATAGTAGCTGATCAATTTCAGGTCTCTATGAATGCATTTATGGCAAATATGAATAATGGAGCCGGTGGATCTGGTGGAGCTGGTGGATCTGGTGGGTCTGGTGGAGTTGGTGGATCTGATGGAGCTAGTGGATCTGGTGGAGCTGGCAATACTGGAGCTGGCAATACTGGAGCTGGCAATACTGGAGCTGGCACTACTGGAGCTGGTACTACTGGAGCTAGTAATACTAGAGCTGGTAATACTGGAGCTGGCAATACTGGAGCTGGCACTACTGGAGCTGGCACTACTGGAGCTGGTACTACTGGAGTTGGTAATACTAGAGCTGGTAATACGAGAGCTGGCAATGCTGGTGCTGGAACTGGTGATGCTGATAGACCAGTGATTCCTGAAAACAAGAAGTGTAATTATACCTCGTTCATGAAATGCAAACCTCCAACTTTTAAGGGTACTGAAGGTGCTGTTGGGTTAATGCAATGGTTTGAAAAATTGGAATCCGTGTTTCGATTTAGTGGAAGTGAGGAAGGAGACAAGGTGATGTTTGCCTCTGCTACTCTTCAAGGGCGAGCATTAACTTGGTGGAATGGAAGAATGGCATCAATGGGTATGGATGATGCTTATGCTACACCTTGGATTGAGGTAAGAAGGTGGATGACTGAGGAATTTTGTCCAAGGAGTGTTATTCAGAGGTTAGAACAGGAACTATATCAGCTGAGACTGAAGGGTACTGACATCGATGGATACACAAACAGATTCCATAAACTTGCTCTACTTTGTCCAAACAAAGTTAACCCAGAATACTTGAAGGTAGAGCAGTATATTCGAGGCTTACCTACCAACATCCGTGGTGATGTGACCTCATCTAAACCTGCCAATATTGATGAAGCTGTTCGTATGGCCTACCAACTAATGGGTCAAATCATCCAAGACAAGGCTGATGGTGTTTCTGAAGGTAACAAAAGAAGAGCTGAAAATGATAGTGATGATCGTGGTGATAACTGTCAATCTCACAGTAGGAATCAAAACCGAAGGAGGGGTAATGCTAATGCGATGACTAAAACTGCATCTACTGATAAGGGAACCAGATGTCAACGTTGCAAGAAGTCTCATACTGGTGAGTGTGCTAAGTGTGGGAAGTGCAACAAGTTAGGTCACAAGACTGAAGACTGTTGGGGACCAGGAAAGAAGGGAGTGACGTGTTTTAACTACCAAGGTAAAGGACACATGAGGAACCAATACCCTCAACCTCCGAAGAATGCATGTGGTGGAGATAACTAGGGAAAAGCTTATCAGTTGGGTGAAGCCGAAGCGAAGCAAAACCCGAAAGTTGTCACTGGTACGTTTTTACTGAACAACCGTTATGCTACAGCTTTATTTGATTCTGGTGCGGACAAAAGCTTTGTGTCTACAAGTTTTAGTACCTTAATTGATATCAAACCGGTCGAATTAGACGCGAGTTATGAGGTAGAACTAGCTGATGGTAAATTAGTGAGTACCAATCGTGCGCTCCTAGGATGTTCTCTTAATCTCTTGAACCGTATTTTCAAAATAGACTTGATGATTGTCGAATTGGGAAGTTTTGATATTATTATTGGAATGGATTGGCTATCCAAGTATAACGCGTCTATCTTGTGTGGAGAAAAGAAAGTTAGGATTCCCTTGGATGACAAGACCATGGTTATCGAAGGTGATCAACGTAATTCACGACTAAAAATCGTTTCGTGCATTAAGGCTCGTAAGTATATCGAAAGAGGTTGTGAGTTATTCCTAGCTAAAGTAGTGGAGAAGGAATCGAAGGAGAAACATGCCGAAGATGTTCCAGTCATTCGTGACTTTCCTGAAGTGTTTCCAGAAGATTTTCCTGGACTTCCGCCTCCAAGGAAAGTAGAATTCCAAGTTGACCTAATTCCTGGTGTTGCACCCATGGCTCGTGCGCCATATCGTTTAGCCCCATCCGAGAGAAAGGAGTTATCTGTGCAATTTCAAGAGCTATCTGATAAAGGTTTTATACGACCGAGTTCGTCACCTTGGAGAGCTCCTGTCTTATTCGTTAACAAGAAAGATGGTTCGTTCCGTATGTGTATTGATTACCGAGAGCTGAATAAGCTAACGATCAAGAATCGTTATCCGCTTCCAAGAATTGATGATTTATTTGATCAACTTCAAGGTTCTCGTGTTTTCTCCAAGATTGATCTTCGTTCTGGTTACCATCAACTTCACATACGTGAGGAAGATATTCCTATTACGGCGTTTAGAACTCGATATGGTCATTATGAGTTTCTGGTTATGCCTTTTGGTTTGACTAATGCACCTGCTGTATTCATGGACTTATTGAATCGCATTTGTAAGCCTTATCTTGATAAATTCGTGATCGTTTTCATAGATGATATTCTAATCTACTCCAAGAGCAATGAAGAGCATGCCGGACACTTAAGGATTATCTTGAACTTGTTAAAGAACGAAAAGTTGTACGCTAATCTCTCAAAGTGTGATTTTTGGCTTAATTCTGTACAATTTCTCGGACATGTGATTGATAAAAGTGGAGTACATGTTGATCTTGCAAAGATCGAAGCCATCAAGAATTGGAGTGCTCCGACTACTCCAACTGTAGTACGACAATTTCTAGGTTTGGCTGGTTATTACCGAAGGTTTATTGAAGGATTCTCTTTGATATCGAAACCATTAACTAAGCTAACTCAGAAGAATAAACCGTATGTGTGGGGAGATGATGAAGAAGAAGCTTTCCAAACCCTGAAGATGAAACTCTGTAGTGCGCCGATCTTATCGTTGCCTGAAGGAAGTGAAGACTTTGTTTTCTATTGCGATGCATCTCTTCGAAGATACGGTGCTGTTCTCATGCAATGTGAAAAGGTGATCGCATATGCCTCTAGACAATTAAGGAAGAATGAGGAGAACTACACTACCCATGACTTAGAGTTGGGTGCTGTGGTTTTTGCCCTGCGACTTTGGAGACATTATCTGTATGGCACGAAGTGTACAATATTCACTGATCATAAAAGCCTACAATACATATTGGATCAAAAGGAGCTGAATATGAGGCAACGTCGATGGGTTGAACTCTTGAGTGATTACGACTGTGAACTTCGTTATCATCCAGGAAAGGCCAACGTGGTAGCTGACGCGTTAAGGCGAAAGGAAAGGGAGAAACCGATTCGAGTGCGTGCTTTGGTAGTGACAGTTCATAATGACTTACCTGAACAGATTCAAAACGCACAAATCGAAGCATGCAAGAAGGAAAATATTGCAGCCGAAAGATTTAGAGGAGACGGTGAAACATTTGAGACGCGAGCCGATGGTATCAAATGTTTTAGAGGTCGAATCTGTTTACCATTATATGGTGGAGTGAGAGACTTGATTATGTTAGAATCTCATAAGTCCAAGTACTCTATTCATCCTGGATCAGACAAAATGTACCAAGACTTGAAAAAGTTATACTGGTGGCCGAATATGAAAGCTGATATTGCAACATACGTCGCGAAATGCTTAACATGTGCAAAAGTGAAAGCTGAATATCAGAAGCCGTCAAGATTACTTGTCCAACCTGAAATTCCAATCTGGAAATGGGTGCGAATTACGATGGACTTCATCACAAAACTCCCAAGGACACCGTCTGGGTTCGATGCAATTTGGGTTATTGTCGATCGTTTAACTAAATCCGCTCATTTTATTCCAATCAACGAGAGGTTCGGTTTGGAGAAACTCGCCGATATTTATCTGAAGGAAATCGTGTGCAAGCATGGTGTTTCTATTTCAATCATTTCCGATAGAGATAGTCATTTTTCTTCTGGATTTAGGAGATCACTTCAAAAGTCATTAGGAACCAATTTGGATATGAGCACAGCCTATCATCCACAAACTGATGGGCAAAGCGAAAGAACAATCCAATCTTTGGAGGATATGCTACGTGCTTGTGTGATAGACTTTGGAAGTAGCTGGGATAAGCACTTACATTTGGCCGAATTCTCATACAATAACAGCTATCACGCGAGTATTAAAGCTGCACCTTTTGAAGCGCTTTATGGGAGAAGATGTAGATCACTCGTTAGCTGGAGTGAGGTTGGAGATGCCCAACTCACTGCACCAGATTTAATTAGAGAGACGACGGACATGATTGTGAAAATGAAGAATAGGTTGTTGTCTGCTCGAAGCCGACAGAAGAGTTATGTAGATGTGAGAAGAAAACCATTGGAGTTTAACGTGGGAGATAAGGTTATGCTAAAGGTATCACCATGGAAAGGTGTTGTACGATTTGGAAAACGTGGGAAGTTGAGTCCTCGTTATATCGGACCATTCAAGGTTACATCTAGAGTAGGACCCGTGGCATACCAACTTGAACTACCACAAGAGCTGTATGGGATTCATAACACTTTTCACGTGTCGAACCTGAAAAAGTGTTTATCCGATGAAGAACTCATTATACCGTTAGACGAGGTTAAGGTTGATAAAAAGTTGCACTTTATTGAAGAACCAATCGAGATCATGGATCACGAGGTCAAGCAACTGAAGCAAAGCCGAATACCTATTGTCAAAGTTCGATGGAACTCTCGGAGAGGACCGGAGTATACTTGGGAACGAGAAGACCAAATCTGGAAGAACTACCCTTATCTCTTTGATTTCAACAAGCGATCGGGCAAGAACGCAAGTTGATCTTAGAGGGCGAAGATCCTAATTTGGTGGGGATGATGTGACAATCCGTCAATTTCAGGTCGTTATTTTAATCTCGACTATTACGTATTACGTGTTTGCTTTAATGAGAATTTAAAAATTACCGATTAACCGAGAAGGTTATGACTTGAAACTAGCGTAAGAATTTCGATTAGATGAAAACCGACAAGGAATATGTTAGGTATCGATATTATATTCTCAAATAATCATAAAAATGATTTTTATTATATTTAATCTTTATTTCTCGTGTTTTACGTTTTAACGAATGACGATAACTATTAGTGATCGCGATACCAACGGATGCCCAAAAATTTACGTCTTATTATCGATTGTCTCGATATTGCATATTTTCGACGTTTTCGATTTAATTGCGTTTTAAGTCGTGTCGAAGCTTTGTTATTATATTTTGAAGTGTTTTAACTTTCGAAAAGTATTTTTACGAAACCCGAGCCCCGTAAATATTTTTGAAAATTTACAATTTACATTTTCTACCTTGTAAACTATTCAATTGCATTTTTGTACCAAAACTATGCCTAAATAACAAAATCTACCCTACCTTTGGACTATTTAAGGAAATTCCACTAACCATTTTTATTTAAAAATTCATTTTAACAAAAAAATCACTCATCTCTCTCTCTTTCCCTTTGTTGGCCGTCCAACCTCTAACCAAATACCCTTCAAAAAATTTTGATCCACTTTGAATCAAGAAAATCTAAAAGAAGTCTCATCCTAAAAATTTCAAGAGCTTCATATTGGTATAAAAATTTCCTACATACATCCACTAAATTTTTATTTTCAAATTTTAATAAAGAACATCATGTTTGATCCATTTATATGGCTATGTATGTTGTTAATATTATTATATTGGTAGTGGGATGATGTTGCATGTATGATTTCTTTATATTTTATTTTTATTTTATTAAATTTGAGGATGTTAGGAGTTAGTTAGATGTGTTAGTATGATATTAGGATGATATTAGGACTATAGGAATTGTTAGAATGAGTTGAAAACTTGATTTGGTATGATTTTTAGATAGTCAATTTTAGGCAGTAACTTTAAGGCTATTTTTGAATTACTTATTGTAAAAATCTTGTTAAACTAATAAGATAGGGTCGTATAGAATTTCGTTAGCTTCGATTTGAGCTAAAGTAGAGCTTCTAACTCATTACGAGTGAAAAGTTATGCTAGTTTTAGTATTTGTGTACCGGGAGACGAGTATCGGCACAATCCGAAAATTGTTGTCGATATTTGGATCGAATCTCGGGGACTATAAAATGAGTTTTAAAAATGTTCAAGGACTGTTGTAAGTTGCTAAACCTCAGGTCATGAGTCTATTTTCAAACCCGAGTGTCGGTTTTGCAAACGGAATTGTTTAGATAAGTCAAAACGGTTTTACAAGTCAAAGGCGTAAACTGTCCGGTTTTTGTAACACAAAGACGTGTCGGGCAGAAGGTCTTAGAAGTAATATTTTTGAATGAAACTTAAACTGAGTCTTATTCATATTATGTGTGAGTTTGTCACCAAGTTTCGTCAAAATCGGACAAGTCTAGATAGGTTAGATTGGTGTGTATATTTGGAGTGTACATGCTGATTGGTATTTTGGACACGTAGTTCAATACTTGTGTGGCGTGAGTTGAGTATTCACTATTGGACATGGTGACTTACCCAAGTGTTAAGTCATTATATAAATGACTTAGTTACTGGTCCGAGGGAAGTAAAATGATGGTTTGACTTGCGTTGACTTGGCGTCTTATGACGGGTCAATGTCGAGAGTGCAAGTGTTTAAAAGAATAGTGTTGAATAAAAGGGTATAGAAGTACACTTATATTGTTAATTTTTTTTTTGGGATTTTCATGGTTATATGAAATTGAGTTTCGTATTATTTAAGTATTATTTATACTTGAGTCGTTTATTAACGAACGCGCCTTATTTGGTAGGTCGCGGTCTTCGTGTTTAACGGGCATCACAAATCGTCGGCGATCGTCACATTACTACTATCGTACCAAGGTGAGTCTATAGCCTCGCTTTAACATGTTTACTTGTTTTATAAAACCCGCGAGGGGGATAACATGCTCGTTTTATTAAAATATAAGAGGTACAACGAGAAGTTGTGGAAATCCTTATTATTGGAAAAGCATTTATTATAAATGAAGGGTACAACGAGAAGTTGTGGTAAACCCTCTTTATTTTAAAAATTGAACACAAAGGACCCGATTGTATGCTTAGATGAAAGTTGTTATACAAGTTTGTTTAGCCTAAAAAGACCCATGAATCGTGAATTGTTAATCGAAAGGAACGCTAATACTATGGATAGATCTATCGGGGTGACACCCAGTCCGGTCGCGACTAGCTATCGCGTGGTGTTATGATGCACCAGTAATGAAACATCGGATGCAATTGTATAAGAGAAATATACGCACTTGGCTAGGTGTGTTGGGCTGAAATAATATATGTTAACGTTCAATTTCACGAGACTTATGAAATAACAACGTTAATTATGTCTGATCCACATGATTGTCAACCACGGAATGTTTATTCAGAATACTTGTGTTCGTTTATTTAATTTAAACTCTATAGAATTCACTCAGCATTTTTGTTGACTTTATAGCATGTTTTATCTCAGGTCCATGAAGAAGGCACTTAAGGAAGGCGGTTTCATGCAGCTTGCTTAATTAAAATGTTTTGGCCCGCTTTTCTAAACTACGTCCATTCTAAGAAACTTTTATCGTTTGGTTGGTTGTGTAAACCTTAAAACTATTTGGGACCGTGTGTGAACTGTTTTATCTTTAAAATGTTGAAGGGATGTATGTTTTATTAAAACGACTCATTTTGAGGCGTTTTCTATGATATTGAGGGTGAACCATGACAGTAACACCCAATGACTCTTCCGCTGCTATGACCCGAAATTGGGGGTGTTACATACCGCCCGTTGTGCCTTCGTCTACACCTTATGTTCCACCTATACCTAAATCTTATACCACACCTTCGGTTCCCAAACCGATTCCTTCACCTTCTATTTCTACCCCTCCTCCACTAAAGGATGTGAGTGAGTAATCCACTCCAAAGCCTTCACCTCAACCCAATATACCTTATCCCTCAAGGTTGAGGAAAGAGAAATTAAAGAATAAGGATGATATTCAAGTTTCGAACTTCCTAAAAATGTTCAAACAATTGAATTTTAATATCCCCTTTGCCGAGGCTCTCGCTCACATGCCTAAGTATGCTAAGATGTTTATGGAGCTTTTAAGTGATAAGGAAAAGTTGCTCGATATTGCCAATACCCAATTGAATGAGAATTGTTCTGCGGTTCTTTTGAGAAAATTACCGGTTAAGTTAGGAGATCCCGGTCGATTCCTTATTCCTTGTAATTTTCCGGGTGTTGAGAATTGTATGGCTTTGGCGGATCTCGGAGCGAGTATCAATCTTATGCCATTGTCAATGTGGAAACAATTATCTTTACCCGAGCTAGTCCCCACTCATATGACCTTGGAATTAGCTAACCGTACGGTTGCTTATCCGGTGGGGATAGCCGAGGATTTTTTGTAGGAGTCGACAAATTCACTTTTCCTGACGATTTCATTGTAGTCGACTATGATATGGATCCCCGTGTTCCCTTAATTGTGGGACGACCCTTCTTGAGAACCGGGCGTACATTGATTGATGTATCCGCGTGTGAACTTATCATGAGGGTAGGGGATGATAAAATCGTCTTTAACATGGGTAAACTTTCCAAACTTCCCGATGAGCCCGAATCCGTGAATTACATCGATGTGCTCGACGAAGCATGTGAAGAACATTTTCACGAGGCTTGTAAGAGCGGGATTTCTCATTTACCTCATGTTGAGACCGTAGCTTCTATTGCTTCATCATTAACTCCATTTGGAGAATGTGACTTTCTTTTACAAGAATTTGAAGCGAGTTTAGGGGATGTGAATTTAAAATATGACGATTCTCCCACCGATTGGAAAGAAGACATTCGTACCATTGAGAGACTTCTCAATGAGGACCATATTTCTCCACCTACTCCTAAGGAAGTTACAAACGATGATCCAAATTTGACTAAGCCTTCCACCGACAATCCACCGGATTTAGAGCTTAAGGATTTACCGTCTCATTTAGAGTACGTTTTCTTAGAAGAGGATAATAAGTTACCCGTCATTATTGCTAAGGACTTAAAAGAAGATGAAAAATCTCGACTTATCGAAGTGCTAAAAAATCATAAGAAAGCAATTGCTTGAAAAATCTCCGACATCCGCGGAATTGATCCTAATTTTTGCACTCAAAAAATTCTCATGGAAGATGACTGTAAACCCACAATCCAAAATCAAAGAAGGGTCAATCCAAAAATTCATGAGGTCATTAAGAAAGAAGTTATCAAACTTCTAGATGCCGGAATGATTTAGCCTATCTCGGATTCGCCATGGGTTAGTCCCATCCATTGTGTGCCTAAGAAAGGCGGAATAACCATTCTTCCCAATGAAAACAACGAGTTGATTCCTACTCGACTCGTAATGGGTTGGCGAGTTTGCATAGACTATCGTAAGCTCAATGATGCCACTCGTAAGGATCATTTTCCTCTTCCTTTCATGGATCAAATGCTCGAGCGTTTAGCAGGTAATGATTTCTACTGATTATTAGATGGTTTTTCCGGATATTTTCAAATCCCTATTGATCCAAAAGACCAAGAGAAAACCACATTCACCTGTCCTTATGGAACATTTGCTTACAAAAGAATGCCTTTCGGCTTATGCAATGCTCCCGGGACTTTCCAAAGGTGTATGATGGCAATATTTCATGACATGGTTGAAGAAACTATAGAAGTCTTTATGGACGATTTCTCGGTCTATGGTGATTCTTTCTCTTCTTGCCTTGCCAATTTAGAACGTATGCTTAAACGGTGTGAAGACACTCATCTCGTTATTAATTGGGAAAAATGCCATTTCATGGTAAAAGAAGGCATCGTCCTCGGTCATAAAATTTCCAAAGCCGGTATCGAAGTTGACCGTGCTAAAGTTGATGTCATTGCTAAGTTACCTCCA
Source organism: Glebionis coronaria (assembly GCA_025667525.1). Taxonomy (NCBI): domain Eukaryota; kingdom Viridiplantae; phylum Streptophyta; class Magnoliopsida; order Asterales; family Asteraceae; genus Glebionis; species Glebionis coronaria. The sequence continues at coordinate 436,999 of JANFOE010000830.1, read as the reverse complement.
CCTACCACCGTCAAAGGAGTTAGAAGTTTTTCAGGCCATGCGGGAGTTTATCGACATTTCATCCAAGATTTCTCCAAAATAGCTCGTCCTATGACTCGTCTCTTAGAGAAAGATGCTCCTTTCATCTTTTCTCAGGATTGTCTTGACTCTTTCGAACTTCTTAAAGGTAAATTAACTAAGGCACCGGTCTTAGTCTCTCCAAATTGGGAGTTACCTTTCGAACTCATGTGCGATGCTAGTGATTTCGCGGTAGGATCAGTTTTAGGTCAATGAGTTAACAAACATTTCCAACCCATTCATTATGCTAGTAAGACAATGATGGGGGCTCAATTGCATTATACCACTACCGAAAAAGGGCTTTTAGCTGTAGTGTATGCTTTTGAGAAATTCCGCCCCTATCTTGTGCTTTCCACCACCATCGTTTACACCGACCATTCCGCCTTGAAATACTTGTTGACCAAGCAAGATGCTAAACCGAGACTACTTCGTTGGGTTTTGCTTCTACAAGAATTTAAAATTGAAATTCGTGATAAAAAGGGAGCAGAAAACCTAGCCGCGGATCATCTTAATAGACTTGAGGATCCTTATCAAGGGGAACTTCCAAATCAAGAGATTAATGAATCTTTTTCCCCTTGAGACCTTAATGTCTATTAATTCCAATCTTGATGATACCCCATGGTTTGCGGACATTGCAAACTATTTGGTGGGTGGTGTTCTTATCGAAGGGTTAACGTCTCAACAAAAGAAAAAATTCTTTAAATAGGTCAAAACGTACTATTGGGACGACCCTTATCTTTTCAAGCAATGTGCGAACTTAATCATTCGTAGATGTGTTGATGGGTCGGCGGCTTTAGAAATCCTTGAAGCTTGCCATAAAGGACCCACCGGTGGTCACTTTGGTCCTAACTACACCGCTAAAAAAGTTTTCGACTCCGGATTCTATTGGCCCACCATTTATCCTGACGCTCATGAAATGGTTAAGCATTGTGATGCTTGCCAAAGACAAGGCAAGATCACACATAAAGATGAGATGCCTCAAAATTTCATCCAAGAGTGTGAAATCTTTGACGTATGGGGCATCGACTTTATGGGGCCATTTCCATCATCCAAAGGTAACAAGTACATCCTCGTAGCTGTTGACTACATATGAAAATGGGTTGAAGCAAAGGCTTTGCCTACTAACCATGCGAGGGTAGTTGTTAACTTCTTGAAACAATTGTTTGCTCGATTCGGTGTGCCTCGTGCTAGTATTAGTGATCGCGGGACTCATTTTTACAATGATCAATTCGCACGAGTCATGGCTAAGTATGGTGTCAATCACCAACTTTCCACCGCGTATCATCCACAAACTAATGGTCAAGCCGAGGTTTCCAACCGTGGACTTAAGCGAATCTTAGAGCGTACCGTGGGAGAGCATCGTGCCTCATGGGCCGATAAATTAGATGATGCTTTGTGGGCTTTCCGTACCGCTTATAAGACACCTATAGGTTGTACTCCTTATCGCCTTGTGTACGGAAAGGCATGCCACCTCCCCATTGAGTTGGAGCATAAGGCTTATTGGGCCTTGAAATGGGTTAATTTTGATATAAACAAAGCCGGTGATCTTAGGAAAATCCAACTCAATGAACTCACTGAACTTAGGAATGAGGCTTATGAAAATTCTTTAATCTATAAGGAGAAGACTAAGCTCATTCATGATTCCAAGATTAAGAACCGAGAGTTCCACGCTGGTGATCAAGTTTTACTCTTTAACTCTCGGTTGAAAATCTTTTGGGGTAAACTTAAGAGCCGTTGGTCCGGTCCATTCACCGTGGCCCAAATCTTCCCTTATGGCACCATTGAGTCATCCAAACCAAATGGGACCAACTTTAAGGTGAATGGCCAACGGGTTAAGTTGTACTTTGGAGAGGACATCTCTCATGAGATGATTCCATCCCTCTCCACGTTTCCCTTGAATTAATTCGGGAAATCAAGTCGAGCTAGAGACTCGTGATAAATAAATCAAGCATCGTATAACTAGGTTTAGATTTTTACCTTTTCCATCCTTTCCACCCTTTTCCACCTTTACCCATTTCCACCAATAAGTGTATGGGGAGCCAAGTAGGTTGTTTGTGTGTTGTGATGTTGTGTAGGGACATGTGCTTTAATGATCCACTTTTGGTGTTTTTGACGCGACCCGTGATCCGTGTACCCGGTTTCTTCGATAAGTTTTTGCTATTGTGATTCATACTTGTATATAAATAAGTTGAATAAATGTAATCACTTTAGTTGTCTCTTCCTTAGCTCGATTTAAACAACGTACTCAATGTCCTAAGTGTAAGGGAGTTTATTCTCTCACATGCTTAAACATTGAGGACAATGTTTATATTAAGTGTAGGGGGACTTCTATCGAATTTTAGTGGGATTTTCCATGAATTTGACCTCATTTAACCGGAAAATTAAAAAAATTTCAACATTTTTCAAATTGTTGATCTATTTTGGCCTAGTAGTATTTCCATTTATTTTCTTTCCTTTTGTCATCGCATCATATTTATATTTTCCATTTCAAGAATAAAAAAAATAAATAAATGAATAAAATGGTTTTAACAAGTTTAGATATCTTTGATATATTAGGCCCTCGTGAATATTTTGACTCAACCCAAGTTTACTTATCCAAGTTTACTCTAGCTAGTATCCTTAACCATATGGATCTTAATTGGTTTATTAGGCTAAGCATCTACGAGTCTTATTCTTTGAGATTATAAATTGTGGAGAACGAGAGATGATAGAGTTGATAATAAGTTTAAGGGTTAATTCTTGCTTATATGAGTTTTTGTGACTCTTTCTTCCCGCTTGTATATTTAATTGCTTAATAAATGAGGATTTTTGCGGTGTAGATTCGATATCTTAACTCTTAGCCAAATCTTTTATCTCCTTGTAATTAAAGCATGAACACATTGAGGGTTCCAACGTTGTGGACTTCCGACTAAGGTGGCTCATAACCACTAAGTAGGAGGTATTCAGACCATGGGACCGCGGAATTTGGCCTACTATATATATCATAAATAAGAAAGAATAAGATTAAAACATGTCCTCAAGGAGCCTTAGGGTGTGGGACATGTAGCACGAACCTTGTCATTAGAGCCTTAGGGTGTATGGCATGGTAAGTGTTGAATACAAATTGATCAAAAATTAATTCCCTTGTTTATTGTTCAAGGAGCCTTAGGGTGTGGACAATAGATAAGGATCATTTTTACATCTTAAAGAGCCTAAGGGTATATGATATGAATTTGCTAAACTCCACATAAAGTCTACATGACTATGGAGGAATAATTAATAAGTAGTACTATTGGCCAATTTTTGGATCCAGGAATTTATTCCCCAAATCGTGTTAAATCATCCTTGATGTGGTCTTACTTTAGTGACAACGTTTTTGAGGATGATGTTAGGTTTTGAGTGTCAGGTTTGCACCGTTTTGCCTTCATTTTTGGACTAACAATTATCAAATAAGTCAAATGAGCCTACGGGTGAATGACAATCCTTAAAAGCTAGAGATACAACTTATGAATTGGAGAAAGAGTATTACACAATTGTCTTATATAAGTGGTTTTAACTTAAGGACTTATGGTAAACAATGATCTCGTTTTTAAGCTTGGTATGGGGAACGTGAAACTTGAGGGTGATTAATATTCATGACACCAAAGCCCTAATTTAAGTCTTAGATTTCTTTACAAGTTTCTTCTATCTAATAATTTCCAAGTTAATAAATTGTTCTAACTTTTGTTTCCATTAAAGTTTTTATCTTTTTATCATAGTAGTAATAGTATATCTTAATAAAGGCCGAGATGGGTTAATTATGAGAAAAATGTAACTTTATGCTCTAAAATTATGCATTGCATGGGGTCATTGCAATGGTCAAGTGTAGGGGATATAATAAGTGTGTAAACACTTATCCTTTTGCCACTAAAATCAAGGAAAAACAAGACCTAATCATGTGTTTAATATCGTAAAAGTCGGAATTACGCGTGGTTTTGTGTTTTTGTGTGAAATAGGTACAAAAGATCAAAAGGAAAGAAAACACGGGATTTCACAGTCAAATGTTGAAGAAAAGTCCAAGAAAGAGACAAAGACAAAGTCCAAGAACCAAAAGTGTACCAAAGATCACGAAAACCGAAAAAATCAACACGGGTTTGAAGAAATGATCAAGGAAGCTGAAATCGAGTTCGTTTTTAGCGGATTTAATCTTTATGAAGATATTCGAGCTTTGTGGGTCCCACATTTGGGTATTGGGCCCAAAAGCCCATTAATAGATTTAAAAGTATTTACTTGTGGATTTTCAGCCCAACAAAAGCCCAATTTACTTATAATTTAAATTGGTTTGGCCTAGTTATCAAAAGCCCAAATTGTTTCCAAAACATGGGACGGATGAAGATATTGGGTCAAAGGCTCAAAAAACGAAGGAAACAAACTTGATTGGTCAAAGTGTGGTCAATATTTACCAACATTTACTCACATCACTCACACACTTATTTTATTTCGTTACAAACAAAGCAACTTTTCATCTCTCCCACACCAAAAATAACGCAGACACTTCTTTTTACCCCAATCCTAAAAACACTAATCACAAAAATTACACCAAACTTTTGGGGATTTTTGTGGATTCATGTGATTCACACGATTGGGAATTAAATCCCCATGGTTATCGGAAGCAACATGATGTGCTCCTTAATCCTGACGTGGCTCCTTCCCTTGATTTAATTGTCTGTGACAGCCAATATTCCCCAATCCACCAATCATGAGAGCCCAAGTCAGCTCTAAACAAACACAACTAACACAAAAATCGCTATGCTGGCGATCGGTGTGACCCCTGGATGATTTCCAGCCGTAGTTGATGAAAGAGAATGAAGAAAGATGCATTGGACGACCAAGATTGAAGATTACTCCTCAAAAACTTCTTGAAGAAGCCATGGGGGTTGGCTATAAAAACCCCCATCATTCTGTAATTCGGGTGCCATTTTTTTTACTTTTAATTTTATTATGCAAAATTAGATTTTAGGTTAATTGTAATTTTCTTTTTCCAAGTATTGTACTCAAGTTTAGTTATTAATAATTTTTTTTTCAGTTTAAATTTGTCTCTTTAATTATTTAAATTTGAGGTTGATAATTTCCCCCCACTAGGAAAATTATAAAATCTGTTCGAAGGGAGTTTTTGGTTCAAGCTGTTTGGTTTGATTTATATGGTGTTGATGGTTCGAGTAAATGGAGGTTATTGTTCGTATGGTGTTTAATGGTGGTGGTTTCGATCTAGTTTCATAGACGGCTCAGCGCCGATCTACTGCTCAACGGAATCGTCATAAGGTTTCATATCTCTTTTATTTTTTTGTTAAGTTTAGATTAATTTTAATATTTAATTTCTGTTTATTAATCTGCTTGTGTAGTTGTTTCTGGATTTGAGTTTGTTTGGATTTGCTTAGTATAATTCGTTTGTTTAACTTGTTTAGACCTGCTAGTTTTGCTTATTTGAAGTTTAGAATTTGTTTGTTTTTTTTATTTAAGTCTTTTGCTTATTTAGTTTTTAACTGCTTATTTGATTTCATTAATATTTGAGCTTATCTGCTTATTTTTTGTTTAAGTTTAGGTGCTTATTTGGTTTTGATAAGTTGCTGATAGGTTTAGTTTGCTTTTTCTTATTAGTTCAATTACTCGTTTTTATCTGGTGGTTTATAGGTTTTTAGATAGATAACTTAGCTTATTGTCAGTTTAGTTTGATTGTGTTATGTTTGTTTTCTGAAATTTTTATATCTGCTTTTGCTTTGGTTTGGTTGGGTTGCTTATTTGGTCTATCTGCTTATTTACTTATTTTACTGTTTCCTGTTGAGTACTGATATTCATTAAGCAACAGACCCAACTGGTCTGTTGGTTAGCTATTTGAGTGTCCAAAAACTTTTATTCCAAAAAAATTAATCATTCCAAAAAGTCTCCTACGAGACTCGAACCCCTGACCCTTCGTTTAACTGCCCAACGCTTTACCATCTCATCTAGTGCTTCTTTTTAGTTTATCTTTAGTCCGTTTAATTAATATAGGCTATTAATTTATTGTCAGTTTATTTAAAATAGTTTAAATACAAGTTTTGTTTATCATTAGTCTATTGAATTGGTGATTGGTGCTAGATCGTTCTCTCTATTATTTTATTGGGGTATCGCAAGATTAGGGGTGAATTGGTCGGCTGACATTGCATTTAATATATTATGGCGGCTGACCTTAATTTTGGTCGGCTGACCATAAATTAGGTTACTGTTCTTAATCTATTTCTTAGGGTGTCGTCACATTCTTATTATTTAGTGGTTCGTTTGATCGAGTTGTTGAAGCTATGGTGGATTCGAGCAATGAAAGTGATAAGCCATTGTTTACAGGTTGGATGGATGTGGTTAAGGTGTCTACTCTTGAGGTTTTAGTAACGTTAGAGGAGATATCTAATTTGTTTTCTATTCCTTTGAATACTGTGCGTGACATTGAAGTGTTTGCAAATGGTGTGAAGGCAAACAAATTTCCTAAATGGTCTACTTTACCTAAGGAGACCACTAGGCTTTATTATGAAGTTTTGTGTGAACGCCATAAGAATCTAACTAGCAGCACTTCTTCACTCAGTTCAGGTGGTTCGAGTGTGCACTCTGCACAAATGGCTAAGGAAACAGACCTTGCAGCTAAGGCTGCAACCATTAATGGTTTGCAACCGTGTAATCTACATGCGGTTTTGAAATTATTTGGTGTAACGATTCGCACGGTTGGTGACGCGGGTGAATTTATGCATGAATTAAGAATGAAGAAACATCCTTTGTGGGACTTGATCTCACCTGATCGTGCTAAAGAAATTCTGGAGTTACTTTGCAAATTTGAAGCTGATATGGTTACGTCTACTAATGGAGGTATTAATGCAGTCTCTTCTTCGTTTAATTCTGAAAATGTCTATGAAGGGGTTAATATCTCTATTCCTAGGAAGGTCGTTGAAAAAGTAAATGCTCGCTACCATAACACTTTATATGGTTACTTTCTTGGTAAAAGGATTGCATTCCCTGTGGTTGAGTATTTTGCTAAGAATAACTGGGCAAAACATGGTCTTAAGCGTATCATGATGAATGAGAAAGGTTTTTTCTTTTTTCAGTTTGGATCTAGTGAGGGTCTTAATGCGGTTCTGGAAGGTGGTCCGTGGATGGTTCGTAATTCACCAATTTTTCTTAAGAAATGGACTATGAAAACGAATCTTCTAAAGGAGGAACTAACTCGTATTCCGGTATGGGTTAAGTTTCATGATGTCCCGCTACAGGTATTTGAAGAGGAAGGTATTAGTTTAATTGCTTCGTTTCTTGGTAAGCTTATTATGATGGATAATTATACTGATAATATGTGCAAAGAGTCTTGGGGTCGTTGTAGTTTTGCTCGTTGTCTTATTGAGATGAATGCTGATTCGGAGTTTATAGATAACGTTACTATTGGTGTCCCTGATCTTGAAGGCCCTGGTTGTACTAAGGAATTAATTCGTGTTGAATACGAATGGAAACCGCCTAGATGTCATACTTGTAATATTTTTGGTCATTCCGTTGATTCTTGTCCGAAAAATGTTAAACCTAATACGGTTGAAAAAGTGACAACTCATGTTGATAATGATGGGTTCCAACAAGTGCAAAGCAAGAGGAATAAGTACAAAGGTAATTTAGGGAATCAAGTTCCGAGAGGTGTTCCATTGAGCAAGGGTTTCCAAGCAGGTAAGACGGTTGTTTTTCGTCCAAAAACTCACTTGGATACTACAAGTACGAGTGCTGATAATAGTAGTAAGTTGAATACTAAATCTGGTCAGTTGCAGCAGTCTAGCAATCCTAATGGTCCGAACAAGGGTAAAGCTCAAATGAGCAGTGTTTCTACATCTAATAAATTTTCATCGTTGTCCATGCCTGGTATTGACGAAGGGTGTCAAGTAAGCGAGGAAGATAATGAGGAGGAGGAGGGAGTCGAGGTCGTCTTTGATGAATCGGTGAATCTTCTGAATACTCATATTAGGGCAAGCACTCCAACTGGCTGATCCCATGTTGATATTTTATTATTTTCCTCGTAACTTTATGTTATCGTCTTGGTTTTTGTCTAGTTTATATATTTCCAGTATTCTAGACTAGTTAATGTTTATGGCCTGTCATAAACATTTTGTTTAACAAGCTGCCTGTAGCTTGCGGTTAATGTGGTATTTCAGCCACATTCCTTGTACTTCAACGCTTTTTTTGGTTCTATTTACCGTGGTCATTGCTACCCTTTTACCAAAAAAAAATAAAAATAATTTTAATTAAAAGTTTTTAACTATAAATTTTCCTTTATAAGTTTAAAAAATAAAAAAATAAAAATAAAAAATAAAAATAAAAAATAAAAATAAATATAAATAAAAATATTTTAGTTACTTTTATAAATTTAAATTGTTTTATTTTAAAATTAGTTTTAAGATTAGTTTCAATTAATTTAGTTTTATTTAAAAATAGTTTTAAGTAGATTTCATTTAAATTAAAAGTTTTAGTAAAAAAAAAATTAATTAGAGTAAATTAGATTTAAATTAGACTTAAATTTAAAATAGTTTTAAAATAGTTTAATTAGTTTTAATTAAGTACTTTTAATTAAAGATTTTCCTTTTAATTAGATTAATTAGTTTTTAATTAAATAGTTTTTCTTAAAAGTTTTAAAAATACCAAAAAGAGTTTAATTTATCAAGAAAAAATAATCCACTTTTAAATTTGATATCAATTCGAGTGAGTCGAGGAGAGAACGATAAATTGCACAAAATCACCACATTAGGCTTGTTGGTCCGGTTCGGGCGTTCTTCGGGTTATGGGCTCGGGAACTTGGCTTTTTTAGAAAATATATAATTAAACCAATTATGAAAATTGAGTTATGTTATAATTTAATTAACTTAGATATTAATTATTCTTGGTTTAATTAAATAGAACTTTTGTTATATTTATTTAATTAAAACTATGATAAAATATGTATGTACATTTATTAAGTAAACTTAGGCTATAATAATTAATTGATTTAATTATTTATGAACATGCATTTAATTAACTAAACTTAGGTTAAATTAATTAATATCTTTTATGGTAAAGTTTAATAGCATGTATTATGTAATATTATTAATTAATAATAAACTTATAATAACATGACATAATATTATTAATTAATAATAAGCTAAGTATTTAATTAATTATTAAACTTTATATTATAATATTACATGACATAAAATAAGCATATGATAATTATGGAATTATATTATTTATGGCAACATGATAAATATGGTAGTGTGATATTTATGGAAATATACTAAATATGGTAACATGCTATTTATGGTAATACGTTAAATATGGTAACATACTATTTATAGAAACATGCTAAATATGGAAACTTTCTATTTTTGGAAACCTACTAATTATGGAAACATTATATTTTTAGAAACTTACTATTTAAGGAAACTTACTATTTTTGGAAAGTTACTATATATGGAAACCGGCTATTTTTAGAAGTTACTATATATACAAACCTACTATTTTTAGAAAGTTACTCATTATGTTATAACAAGTATAACAACACTTAAAACATGAACCACATGAATCTAAACCACATTAAACTATAAGAAATACATTATTAAAACATGAAATAATAAGACAAGACAAGAACAAGTATAATAAGTATGAACACGTCAAGTAAACCAAATAACAAGTATATAGAAAGTAAGATCGACTCTTATACATGTCCCTTCATTATGTAGCTATTGTGAAGTCGGAGTGATCGTCTTCGTTCGTTTTCATCTTCATTTACTGGACATAAGGTACGGATATTCCATCCTTCAGTAAGGACATTCTTTCCTATATTAGGATTTCCTCGTTTGCAGCCATCTGTTTTCCCAATAGTTTAAGTGTCTTAAACAAACCAATATATGTATGATTATTTTATATTTCTTAAGCTATATACATGCATGCCAGTTTTACCTAGTTATGGGGGTTCCATAACTATATCACTAGAGGCACCGGTGTTATGAATCTTCTAAGGTGAGAGTGATTGCTCGAAGCGTCCCTTTACAGTTTTGGCCAGTGTTATTATTATCATGTGGGGCGAATGGGTGCATCCTGGGACAAGTAGTATGATTCCATGGTAAGTGTGGTGTGTGCCTTGCATCCGTTACAGGAGCTGATCCCTCTACTCATTTATATATTAATTAGAGGCAGCCCTCTAATTGCATGACGATGTCACCCCTCCAAGTATTCATGTACGTGGATATAACATGACCAATATGGGCTCTCTGCATAATTAAAATACAGATTTTCAAGATAAATTAAACCTAAGTCTTTTCAGAAATATAAACCAGTATTATGAATTTAAACGAGGTTTTCCAGGACATACATTTATTCCGTTGCTATGTTATTCATTTCATTCGTTACTTGCTTATGTTTATTCTTTACATTCTATGTTATATATATCCGCACACTGAGCGTATTGCTCAGCTTTATTTCTCTTTCCATGTCCCAATACGGCAGGTACTAAAGGGAAAAGATAGGAATCCAAGAGTACATGCATGGAATGAGGCGCCAACTTTCTTTCATTCTTTAATGCATTTACATACTTTTGCTTTGCCGGACATTGTTTAGTCCTTTCCTTACATTCTATACTTATGCATTTCGTGTGTGGAGCTTATGTGGATCCGATGTTTGTTTCCGGATTCTTTTATGGTCATTTAATGTTTAGACATTACCTTGTATGCTTTGATGATATGCCATAATTAGCCAGTGATATTTCATTTATCAAAATGAGGTGTTATAACCCTCGGGTATTTTGTATATACTTTTCAGATTAAGATGTGAAACACTCGTCACGATCTTAGATGATTGATATTGATTCTCTATGTCGACAGATTATTTCTTGCATAACCTTGTCAGAGTTTCTATATCATTGATTTTCTTAATAGGGATAAATCCTACAGATTTTGTAAAACAATTGACAATAACCCAGATGGCGTCATGTCTATTTGAAGTAACAAAATCGTCATTTGTTCTTTCCTATTTCCATGGAGGAAATTCAGGTTGAACTAGTAAGTCGGATGACTTTCAATATTCTGCTTCTTTTGTTAGAGCATAATATAAGGATTTTAATGTTTTTTCGAGATAAATGGAATACTTCACATTCCAAGTCCTTACGAATTCTAAGTCTTATGTTTAATATGATATGACGAATATTCCAACTTTTTGGCGTATTCATGAAGTCCTTGCCATAATTTACATTGGATTTAGATCTTTTTCTTAATTCCGTAGAGATGGAAACGTGAATAAGACGTTTCTACATATATAACATCTAAGAATAATATATGGATGGATAATGCTTGAATAGAAGACGATATTTTATTTCCTATAAAAATATAGGATAATTCTACCAAACATATGATTTATAAGACCATTTGTCTTTACAAATCCTAGTCCAGTGTCCTACTATGTTGAAAATCCGACACCAGATGGTGCAAATTTTTGTATGATGCAGAGTACATTTCTTACACAGAAAAAAATTTCCATCATAATCACCGTAGGTTGGATTAGTAACTTAAGTTATGGTAGTTTCTCGTTTATTAGAATTTACGGACGTTCTTTCCTTTTATGCTTAAGATTTTTCCGATTTTTGCACAGGATTGTGCTAAATTACCTTGTTCATCAACTTTTGGGATATGTTAATGACTTTTTACAATATATTAGGATTTTGGAAGCGGTAATATTTAAAAATCTTTGATAAAATTCCTTAGCAAAATCTTTCGATGAAGTTTTATGATAAAATTTTATGGTGAAAGATTTTATCATTTTATGGAATGGGATCTAACTCTAATAACTCTTGAAATTTCCTCGTGTATGTCTCGATGTTAATTCCTTTTATAACTAGATAGCAGAGTTCTTCTTTCATCTTCTCGAAAATATTTGAAATTTAATCAAGCGATCTTATGTACTCCTTTTATCTCAAAGGGGTTTAGTATAAAGAATTTACCAAGATAACTGACGAAGTGTTATCTTCTCATAGAAAACTTCATTTTATAATTTCAAATACGATTAATAAGATAGAAAACTGAATTGGCTTTTTCAATCCAACGGGTGATACTAATAGCATCTTTTCTTCCTTGGATAACAAAAACTAACTAGTCATCGAGTCTTTTTCAGGATAATACTTCTTATTGACAATTTGTAATTGCAAGATTGAAGTCACGTCATTGTAAATTCTTCGTCCAATATTTTTCTGGGTTTAGAATAAAGGGAAATAATAGAAATAATTCGGAATCCAAGGTATACTCATATTAGAAACAATTTGTCACATATGTATATGGATACATACAAATGTTTATCGAACACAAGGTATATCTTTTGGGTTTATTTAGGAAACTTATAATTTTGATTATCATTCATATCTAAGGATAATAGTCTAACTATGAAATATAATTTCAAAGTTTACAACGGATTTATAAAGATATGACTCATACATAATCGTAACATAATATTTCCATGATATGTAATGGAGGAATATAGCGGAAAATGTAAAAACTCGTCTTATAGAACAAGCTTCTCTTTTACATATCATATATTCTATAAAAAGAACCTTTTGGTAGAAAAAAAGCCAAGAATAGAATATTTCTAGAAAACTTGGGAAGTTTCCTAAACTTGCGGGTTACATTCAATTGATAATTCGTATTATCATAGAAGATAACAGAAATTCCAAAAATATATACTTTATCAAGTATATGCTTTTCCCATAATTAACGCAATTTCATTCATTACCATTTTTGAGATTACCAAGAAATAGGGAGTTTCTTACTTCTCAGAAATAAATATGAAACGACAATATTTGATGAAAATACAACTTTTATTTATTAACAACTTGTCTGTTAAAACTTACAAGACAAGCTTCACTGTTAACATAAAAGTAAAGACATAAAGTTGAAAGTATTTACAACTTAATAGTCTAATGTCTTCATTTATCCTTCTTGGGTTATTTGATGGCATCAAAGACTTCGTATATTGGCTCGATGTCTAATTTGAATGTCCTCAATGAATAATTCAAGAGTAGAAATCTTCAGTCGAGCTTGAACAATTTCTTTATCGTGTATCATATGTCTTCTCTACAACTTGGCTCTAGTTTCTTCATAATCTCCTTCTAACTTCTCAAAATCTTGTTGTATAATTCTTCGACCTTTCCTAAGTCCTTCAACTTTATCTTCAAGTTCTTCAATACGCTCGGGAGGAAGTTCTTTCATATAGGGTAGGATATCCTTATTTGTTGTTAATAAGTATTTTTGGGTAAGTTTTCTGATATAGGTGAAAGAATATGAATAGGGTAAGGTGATGGATAAATTTGGTGATGAGGTGTAAAATCTATTTCTTCATTATATGCTCGTATAACTTGCATATAGGAGTCGTCATCAAAAGGTAAAACGACTTTTGGGATTTTTCTGATCTTTGGATTGATTTTCTAAGGTATCATATGGGTTATTCATTGGAAGATTAGGAATATACTTCGGGAAATTACTAAGAATACTTGTAGAATGCTCAACTTGAAAATCTAATAAGATGATAATAGGGGGAAGATAGGAATACATATTTTTGGAGACGTCGATAAATAACATAACTTATTTATATTATATTACGTACATTTAAACATAATATCATTTATGTCTAAACATAATATCTCTTATGCGTAGGCATAATATCAAATAATCATTGACATAAACATAATATCATTTGTGGCAGCACTGGCTTTGGCACGGATGACTTTCTTGAAATTATTTTAAAAGTAGTTATAGTCAAGATTTTAATTCTCGTTCTCTATAACCATGGCTCTGATAACAATCTGTAACACCTCCATTTTACCTTTATGTAGCGGAACATTGATCTAGGGTATTAATTCATAGAAAATAAGTCATAATAATAGTAAAACAACTCAAAAGAGTGATAAAATCAACTTTCTTTAAATATCATTGAAAAAAAATCAGAGTTTTACAATATAAGGTTCCCAAAATCTAGAATAATAATTTTAGTCTTGTGCCTCTTCATGTAATCCTCATGCTTCTCCATACTAGCAATCTTTGAAACCTGATATATATGTTTAAAATCAACATAATGGTTAAGTGAATTCATAGGTTTAAAATCATTTTGAATAAAAGATCCTTTTCCTGAGCTAAATTATTATTCGCCCATAAAATTTATAAATCAATACACTAAGCCGCCACTAGACATATCAGAAACCCACAATTGCCCTTATGAGGAAGTCTACCAAACTATCCTTCTTAGAAATATAAAGTATGCATGTTTGACCACTGAGGTGCTAGCAAGTGCGACTTGCCTAGACAGGGGATGTAAGTCCACAAATAGTACTATTTACAATATTAGCGCTTATTTCCGGGAAAATGATTAACGGTTCGTAATTAAAAAGGGACTTTCAAGGCAACAGTAAACATAGTGTCAATAATTATATCTAAGAAGCATACCAAAAACACTTGTATTCCAGTTTAAAATATATCCCCCTCACGGGTTTTCAAATCATTTATAAATTAGATATAGTGAGGCTATGAACTCACCTGGGATCCATAGAGTCTGAGCTATATCAGATATATTTCATTCACATTTAAAAAACTTGAATACACAAACCACAACTTGGTCTTATAAACAACAGCTTGATCTCACACAAACCTAGATTAACACATTTTATATAGTATCAAGTGTTTAATATTTTGTTCAGTATTTCTAAGTATTAGGTTATATATTCTTTAATTATTATTTGGTGGTAATTCTAGCATCATTGTTCGGGCCCTTATACTCAGAAGCCATTCAATAAATGTTTGAGAAGCGAGGACACATTAAATCGTAAACCCAAACACTCAGTCAGAACGTAATATCGAGATGGAACATCTTTGTACAAAGCTCCCAACTAACATGATACCTTTATTACTTACTTATATTTATAATTAATCTTCTTTAGTTTCAAAATTGGCAAAAATAGCCCTTTTAGTTATACTTTGGTATAATTACACTTTTAACCCCTAAAGTATATAGTTTTAGTATTTGCATTTAAACCCTCAATATTTAAACTTAGGGTCTCAAAATTCCAACATTTATTCTTATATCTTATACTTCCATAAAATGTCACTTTTGGCCCAAAATATTAAATGGTTTCAAAAATGACAGTTTTAGTCCTTATACTTGTAAAAATCACATAACAACCTCAAAAATGGACCAAATGATCTAGGATTTTAAAACAAAGTTTCAAAATATGTTTATAATCATAATAAAAACATTTATTCAGAATTATATCTTTTGAAATGGGTTTCTGCTTATTATTTCATGTAAATTACAAAACTAGGATTTAAGACATCTTTAACTTATAACTTTCATTTAAATTGATGAAATGACTTAGTTATTTTTAGATTATATTTCTAACATAAGTGGCATTACAAAAACTCTAATAATTCATTAAAACAAGATCAAATCATATCTAACATAGAAATTACCTAGGTAGCTCCAAAATGGCTCATAATAGCTTCCTATGAGCACTACTTGCTATCAAAGCTTCAATAGCTTCAATGTCTTCCTTCTAGTCCTGTTTTTTGGTTTTGGGGAATGTCTTAAGACGTTTATAGAATTTTAAATGGAGAATGTCTAGGAGATACTAAGGAAACAGGGTGCAAGTTCTTACAATAGGAGTTCACCCCTATTTATAGTTTTTCCAACCCTTAGGCTCCAAGGTAAAGCCTAGGACGTGTCATGAGGATTGATTAGTGACTAAGGATGGATAGTGAAGGTCTACTCAAGTTCCTATATTTTAGGATGAAAATATCTTGGTCTTGTGGCTAGGAATGAAGTCACGGCAATATAAGGATATGAATGATGATGTGTAGATTCAAGTAGGTGATGCACCTTCTTGAAATCACATGGAAAATATCTTAAAACATGTAAATATCTGATTTGTAAACTTAGAATGGGAGGGAATGGTTTGAAATGGGTTTTTAGAGGGAAAACATAAAACCGGGTCTAAATTAGGGCTGATAACTTTATACTTTGTGATTTTGGTGATTAAGGGCTTAGGAATGTGATTAGTGATGGATTACGATTTAATTAGGTTATATACATTGTAATTAAGAAGTTTGGGTCTTTGGTTTGATGTCTAACAAAGGTTTGATGTGAAAATGGGAAGAAAACTTAGGCGGTTAGGATTTCTAATGGTTTATGGTTGTCTTAGAAAAAGTGATTATCCTTCAATTAGCTACTAATTTAAACTCAATTTATACATCCTACATTGTCCTTGATGTGTTCATGAATTCCTGACATTGTTTTTACTAAGTTATTCTAAGTAAACATGTCTAAAGGGTGAAAATACTCATTTTGACCTAATTTACAAGTCATGCATTGAAATCTTGTACTTTGTGAATTAGGGTACTTGTACATTGTCTTAATATAATATTATAACCTTAGTGAAGTGCTATGGGTGTTTGTAGACTTATCCTAAAAGACTAGGTAGCGATTCTATGTAGATTTCTTAATATAAGGGTTTTTAGGTCATTAATCCTAATGACTTTCTATCTTGGGTAATTAGGGTTTATATCCTTATGTACACTTATTCTAGGGTTTATATATGTTTACCATATTCTAGGGATAATTAAGGGAGCTTAAGATCCTAGGCTTTGATAACTTGTACCTTATGCTTTACCAACTTGTAACTTAACTTGAAATAAATGTATAACCTTAATATGATACTTAGCTTAGGTTTATAATTAATGACAAAAGATTAGACTCTAATTCATTATAGTATGGATTTTATATGCTAATCTTGGTTATAGGTCATTTACTTGTAATTAGCTTGAGATTAGTGAATATTAGTGTTTTGTGATTATTAACCTTTCCTTTATATGTTATATCATAATTAGTTTATTGTATTTGATACTTGTACATAGATATTATGTAGTCATATTGCTTGAAATATTGTTTACCAAGGGTTTTTAGGTGGTAGTCTAGACTATTATGTACATTTACTTGTATCTAGATTTGTATAGTTTGTTCTTACCATTATTAGGTATTATTATGTCTTTAAAGTATAGTTTATAACCTGTTTATAATCCATAATTATTTATTCATATGTACTTTCCATTCATAGTTTACCATTCTTGAGTTTATAACTCATTTAAAGGGATTCTAGGGTTTCTAAGAGAATTTAGGGCATCATAGTTATATTTGAGATGTTATTATGAATATTGAACTTATAATATTACTTTTAGATCTTAGACTTGACATATACATTATGTTAACAACATATAGGAATATGTTGTAGTGTCAGTTCAGGTTGTGAGAAGCAGTTCATCTTAGCAAGTAAGGTACAAAAAGCAAACATTTCTAGCCAAATATTCATATTGAGACAATTATAGCACATAATACCTATGTGAAATTTGAGGATTATCACATCCGTTGGTTAAGAACTACGTTATGAATACTTGGTCCAAGTTTGGTCTTTAAAAAGTGATGCGTGATGAGGAAAGGGCCTTTTTCTTTAAATTCACATCAGTAACGGGATTGGAACAAGTGCTGGAAAAAGGTTCGTGGATGATTCGTAATCAGCCATTGATTTTGACTAAATGGACACCAAATTTGAAGTTGTTGATCCCAAACTTAGATCGATTTAGCTTTGTGTTATCGAGATTGAATCAAGTATAACACGTAGAGAAACTTTGTGTTTATAACAATCTAAGAGTTATGCAGAATTAACACTTAGAATAAAGAACAAAGCAAAACACAATGTATACCAAACTTTCACTTGTATTGATTAATCGATGCGTACAATGAAAGTGTAAAACGTATATCAAACCTTAACCTTAAGACCTTTTTTTATAACATAAGCAGTCTTGTATAATAAGAAAACTTGTCAACTATTCTAAGAAGATATATAAAGATAACTATAGAAAATACAATATACAATACATATCTTCCTAACATATCAAAACGTGTTGACTAAGTATTCTGGGATTTCTCTTGTCAGCGCTTGAATCTTTCTTGTCAATGTCCAATCAGTCAGCGCTTGATTTACTCTTGTCAGCGTTTGAAATCCCTTTGTCAGTGGCATAGTGATGTAGCTAAATTTATTCCCAACAATCCTCTCCTAAACTTGATACTTATACTAATGTTCAAGTTTCTGAATAAAACAAAATACAAAGAGGATTCTTACAAATAAAAACCTACTCCCGAATCTGAGAATATATGAATCTCATAAAGTCCATGCTAACATCACTTGTGTAGTCAACCTCAAGTCTGGTGGTGATCAACTTCTTCAATAAATCTTGTGACAATGGATACTTCACATCTATCAACAAGAACTCTGCAAACTTTGTATTACTCAAATGAAACACCCCAGCAGCTGAATACAAATGCCACTTCAAAACATTCAAGTCATCCAAATCCAACCATATTACATCAGGATCATCATGGCAAACATTCTTCTGAATGTTGTCCAAATCTTTATTCCATTCAAGGAAGAAGGAGCTTCAGCCTCATATTTCTCCCTTAACAAACTCCAAAGAGTTTCTACATCCTCTCTATCCAGGCTGACAAACAAAGAAACAAATGAAGTAAAAGTATGTACCTTCCCACCAGCCCTAGTAATCATCCAAAAACCAATAGAATCCTCCTCATACTTGATGATAGGATTCTTGAAGTCAAGAGGCACAACAGTAGTCATATCTGATGCCTCCAAAGGAGAAAGCACCATGTTCTTCTTCAAAACAACCTCATGAGGATTCAAGTGATTAAGACTTGGAAACTTAAGCTTAGATCCCTTCTTTCTTGGTTTTGGTTCAATGGAAGCTTTTTCAATCTGCATAACTTCCTCCATCTCTTCATTTCTTTCCAAAGAAAGCATCCTAAAGATATTATCCTCACAAACTCGTTCCCAGTAGGAAATGCATAGTACTCCAACTTAGTAAAAGAAAGCTTCTTCAACTTGGCATATGTCCATCCTGTTTGATAACACCTAAGAAGCATGTAATAAAGCTCTCTTCTGTCCCTTTACCTCTCATAAAGTACCTTGTTGGCTCTATGCTTTAAAATGATCTTACAATCATTCTGAACACTCAGCAGAATCTCTAAACCCCATATCTTCTCTGACAAGACATTGTGTTTTAAGTGTCAATGAGTTCTCACACTTGGTTTAAGGGTTTAGTTTAGGTAAACATGTCTAAAGAGTGAAAATACTTATTTTGACCTAATTTATAAGTCATGCATTGAAATCTTGTACCTTGTGCATTAGTATACTTGTAAATTGTCTTAATACCATCTTATAACCTTAATGAAGTCTTATGATTATTTATATACTTGTCCTTAAAGAACTATGTGATGATTCCATGTAGATTTCTTAATATTAGGTTTTTAGTTCATTAATCCTAATGATTTTCTAACTTGGGTAATTAGGGTTTATATCCTTATGTATGCTTATTCTAGGGCTTATATGATATGTTTATGACTTCAATGGTTTTTGCATCCTTAGTTTGAGGGTTTACATAGATTGATCATATTCTAGGGTTAATTAAGAGAGCTTAAGATCATATGCTTTGATAACTTGTACCTTATGCTTTACCAACTTGTAACCTGACTTGAAATGATTGTATAATCTTAATATGATATATAGTTCAGTTTTATAATTTTTGGTAAAAGATTAGACTCTAATTCAATGTATAATGGGTTTTCTATGCTAATCTTGGTTACTAGATCTTAATTTGTAATTAGCCTTAGATTAGTGAATATTAGCACTTTGTGATCAATTAACTTACCTTTATATGATAGATTGTAATTAGTAAATTGTTTTTATAATAGTACATGGATTTTATGTAGTTACATTGCTTGAAATATTATTTATCAAAGTTTCTAGGTGGTAATAGAGACTATTATGTACAATTACTTGTACTCAGCTTTGTATGGTTTGTTCTTGACCTTCTTAGGTATTATTATGTCTTTAGAGTATACTTTATAACTTGTTTATGTTTCATAATGACTTATTCATAAGTATTCTTTATTCATGTTTTACCATTCTTGAGTTTATTCATTTATAGGAATTCTAGGGTTTCTAAGGGAATTTAGGGCATCATGTTTATATTTGTGATGTTCTTATGAATGTTTGAACTTATTAGATTTCCTTTATAGTATAGACTTGCGTCTTTCATCATTATAGGAATGTGTGGTTATGTTAGTTTATGGTGTGAGAAGAAGTTCATTCTACCAAGTAATACATAAAAAAGCAAAAATTTCTAGTGGCTCACTCCTATTTAAACATATAATATATTACACTTCCTAATTTTATGGGTTGTCATAACCTCTTCCCCTTAAAGAAATCTCGTCCCGAGATTAAAATCTTAGTTTATCAAAAAGGCAGATGTAGTTCTTGTGTTTTGCTTAACATTCTATTCATATTTAAATGAATAGTTCTTATTGTTGCTATTTCTTTTCTTTAATCAATCTCTTCTATTAGAGCTATCACGAAGTATAAGCACTTATGCTATATTGACCATTTAGGTTGTACTGAAATCTTATAAAGATTACAAGAATAAGTGTAAATTGTACCAATTAATCAGGTAAATCCTCTTTACTTCGATATATAGGAAGGGAATGTTATTATTTATGAGTTTGTTTGGGTAAAACTTAAGTTAATAAGTCACAGCTTGCCTAAAAATCAGGGATTGATTATTGCATCTCTTAAAATCAATAAGGAAAGCATTTCACCAATGTTAATACTTTTTTACATGGTGTAGTTTCTCACTCTTCTTGAAAAATATTTGTGATTACTCTTGGAAAAGATGTTTCACAAATCATTACCTTAATCCAGTGAACCGTTAATAGTTAACAGTTACTTCTTATTGTACTACGAAGGCTCTATTACTATAATACCTTCATAAGATAGGTGCTATTCCAGATAATGTAATGCATACATGGAGTATAAATTCTAATATCCAGATAGTTCTCTCACTTAAACCTATTGGTATAGAGGGAAATGTTCTTTCTTAATGTATTCATTATTGTAGATATCGGCACTTTGTCAATAGATTATTTTTGGGAATAACCTTGTTAAAGTTTCCATATCCTTTATGAAATACAATTGACAATGATCCAGATGGTGTCATGTCGTATCTTAAGAAATTCTGAAATAAGTTTCTCATTACTTATTCTTACCTATTTTTCATAAGAAAATTTAGGTTAAACATTTTGTAATTCAGATTTCGAAATTCCGTTAAGACATAAGTTGAATATTTAGTCTAAATAAAATCAAACACATATAATTCTAAGTACATGTAACACAAATGAGTTATTCTGCCAGATAGTGGAAAAAATAACACTTAGAAAATGAAATAAAAAACTTCATAGATTTTTATTGATAATACTCACGTATGTTTAACACACTTATTTATTTACAAAGCACGGAAATCTTAGAAAGTCTAAAAATTCGCCTTGCTCCAATAGTGTCATGTTTGATGACCTATTTTGAAACAGTTCTAGCACTTTGTTGTGCAGTTTCCAGTGTGATGCGATAGACAATTCATACATTGGGGAATGTGTCTAGGATAGTCGTCATATTTTATTGGTTGGGAATGGTTAACTAGGTTAGTATTTGGGTAATATAGGTAGGGAAAATATGGATCATAGGTAAAGATTAAGGTGTTGGGTTTAGTTTCAGCAAATTCTTCTTCTTTGATAAATTTACCTTTAAGGGTGCTGGATCCTTGCATAGGATTGTGCTTGATTACATGGTCCATTAATTTATGGAAATTTTAATGGCTTCTTCTAAACTATGGGGTTTAGAAATAGTAATTATTCTTCTGAATCTTATGGGTAATCCTTTGATAAAATCCTTCATCATCCTTTGTGAGTCAGTGATAGGATATAATTTTGCCAACTCTTGAAATTTTCTCAAATAGGCTTTGAGATCAATTCCTCGTGTTACTAGGTTACAAAATTCCTTTTTCACTTTCTCAATTTCTTTTGAAGGATAATATCGGGTTATTAGGAGACACTTAAAATCTAACCATTTCGTCTTATAGGCTTCGTCTAAACCAACAAGTTGAGTATAGTAATTCCACCATGAAAATGCTTCATTAGTTACGGTACTATTAGCAAGCTTTACTTGGTGATCCTCAACGCAACTATTTTGGGAGAAAATTGTTTCTGTCCTCTTAATCCAGTGGGCAATACTAATAACATCTTCATTTCCTTGGAATTTATATAGCTGGCTAGTTATATAGTCTTCCGTTGGATTATCATTCCTTACTATTTTGAAGACTCGTATTTTCAAAGCTGTAGCTACTTCATCGTTAGTTATTCGTTGAAGTCTTTCGGGAGTTTGGGTAGAAGATATTGATGTCCTTAAATGTGTCATTCTGAAATTAGATTTTTTTTTTTAAATTTAGATATACTTGTCTATTTAAGAATTTGTCATATGTGTATACATACAACGATTCACGTCATAAATTTTTCAAAAATTTTAGAAACATAAAAGTTTTTAGGGAATAGGTTTATAGGGCTCATACAACTAACAACTTGTCCTAGGTTTCTTAGGTTATTTATCCTTTATTTAGATTGATACTCTTTTCAACCAAATAGACTTGAGAAGTCCTTTTTAGTTTTAAGATACTATCTCTCTTTTGCTGTAATTCTTTTAAAGACTTATACTTTTCACGTATTTCTCTTTTCTAGAATAATATGAAAATAAAGGAAAGATGAAAAATAAAATTTTATTTATTAACAATCTGCTTTACTGATGGACAGATAAGCTTCTTTGTTACATAAAAGTAAAGACTGATAGCTAAAAAATTTACAAGGCTTTTTGGGTAGCTAAAATATTTAAAAGCTGGTCTATTTCTTTTCCTGTGGATTCTTAATTTCTCCTAAGAGAGCTTTGATGTTGTCTTGGTGTCGAACTTGAATATCCTCGATAAGTTTTTCCATTGCTGTCATTCTTACTTTTGCTAAGGTGATTCCTCTTCATTTATCCTTTGCCTGTTACGTAACTCAAAATTCTCATTACTTACTCTTACAAAATTATTTTCTAATTTCTCTATTTCTTCTTGCATCATTTCTTGTTCACACCTTCGCCTTCCGACTTCATATTCTAAATCCTCAATACAGTTGGATGGCACTTCAATGAAATAGTTGATCATATTCTCCATTTGTTCTACAAATAGGTTTTGGTTATTTGGGACAGTATTGGAAGCTTGAGATGAAGGAGTTTGATACTGCAGAATAGGTATATTTTCATAATTTGGTTGGGGATTATTTTCTGGTGAAAAAGGGTTAAGGTGATTATTATTGGCAGAAAGAGCTAATACTAAAGGTTTAGGAAAATCCAAAAGGGAAAGATTTTTTGGTTCCGAATTAGATATAACGATGGGATGAGAATATGAAGACATATTTTTGATGACGTCGGTAAAAAGAAAAAGTACTTCTATCAATAGCTAGCACTATATTATTTACACATACTATCATTTAAACACATAATAACATTACTAGAAATCTTAAATGTCACTTATAACTTTTTGCAGCAGCATGATTTTAGATGCGGAGACTTCACTTGGAAATTTTATTTAAGAAAATCAGCTATAGTTAAGATTTTTAAATCTCTTAATTCTCTATAACTATAGCTATGATGCCACTCTATAACACCCCCATTTTTACCTTGACGCAATGGAATAATATTTTGAGGGGTATTACTCTATGATATGAAAGCAAAGTGATAGAAAACAGCTCAAAAGAGTGTTTAAATAAACTTCATTTATTCTTTATATATTTATCATTCAAAATCAGAGATTTTTAATAAAACAACTGTACATACACTGTACATGACAGGTTCCCGAGATCTAGAAAATAGGTTCGAATGAAAAAATCTTCCAAGATTATATCTCTCCACGTCTTTAGTATGCTGCGCCATGCTTATCAATTTCAATACCTGAAATATATGCTCAAAGTCAACACAAAGGTTGAGTGAATTCATAGGTTTTAAAATCAGTTTGAATACAAGATCCTTTTTCCTGAGCTACGTTGTTATTTGCTCGTAAGTTTGAATAGAATGATGATTTAATTGCACTAAGCTCATGATACCGTGACTAGACATAGGAACCAACAGTTTGCCCTTATGAGGAAGTCTGCCAAACTATCCTTGTTTACAAAATAAAGTATGCATGTTTAACCACTGAGGTGCTAGCAAGTGCGACTTGCCCAGATAGGAGATGTTAGTTTCCAATTGTACTATTTACGATATTAGCGCTCATACCGAGAAATGATTAGCGGTTCACAATTAAAAAAGGACTCTCATAGGCAGCAGTAAACATAGTGTCAATGAATCATATCTGGAAAGCATACCAAAAACACTTGTATTCCATTTTTATCATATATCCCTCTCACGGGTTTTGAAATCATTTGAAAGTAGTACACTTTAGTGAGGTTATGAAATCACCTTATGTCCAGTATTCTTTTTCGGGTTTATGTCACACAGATCAACTTGAGCTAACAAACAAGAACGTGATCTCACACCAACCTGTTTTAACATAATTGGTATGGTATTAAGTTTTTAATCTTTTGATCAATCTCATTAAGCATTTGGTTATATTTTCTTTAATTATGATTTGGTTGTAATTCTAGCACCAGTGCTCGGGCCATCATACTCAGAAGCCATTCTATAAACATTTGAGGAGCGAGGGCACTTTAAATCGAAAACCCAACCACTCAGTCAGAACGTAATATCGAGATGGAACATCTTTGTACAAAGCTCCCTACAAACATGATACTTTCATTAGCTCCACATATTCATGATTAATCTTCTTTAGTTTCAAAGTTGGCAAAAATAGTCCTTTTGGTTACATTTTGGTATAACTACACTTTTAACCCCTAAAGTATATAGTTTCATAAATTGCAATTTAAACCTTCAATATTTAACATTAGGGTCTCAAACTTTCCAACATTTATTTTTATAGCTTATATTTTCATAAAATGATACTTTTGGCGCAAAATGATAAATAGTTTCAAAATTGACAGTTTTAGTCCCTACACTTGTAAAAATCACATAACAACCTCAAAATGGACCAAATGATCTAGAATTTGAAAAAAAAGTTTATGAACACATTTATAATCATAATAACAACATTTCTTCAGAATTAAAGCTTTTGAAATGGGTTTTTGCTCATCATGTTATGTTGATTACAAAACTAGGGTTTTAAGACATCTTTAACTTATAACTTTTATTTAAAATGATAAAATGACTTAGTTTCTTTTAGATTATCTTTCTAACATAACTTTGGCATTATAACAACTCTAAATAAGCATTATAACAAGATCAAATCTTGGTTAACATAGATTTTACCTGGGTAGATCCAAAATGTCTCTTTATGGCTTCTTAGGAACACACCTTGCTATCAAAGCTTTAAGAGATTCATTGGCTAGCTTCTAGACCTGGTTTTTGGTCTTGTGGGATGTCCTAAGATGTATATATAGTTGTAAATGGAGAATGGGTATGAGATACAAAGGAAACAGGGTGCAAGTTCAAATGAAGCACATACGCCCCTATTTATACTTGTTATCACCCTTAGCCTTCAAGTTATGCATCTAAACGTGTAAGATAGATAAAGGGGTGACTAATGAAGGCTAGTGAAGATCTACACAAGTTTATAGATTATAGATTTGCCCTAATCCTTCCTTGTGACTCAAAATGTGTCACGACAACATATATATAAGAATGGTGATGTGTAGCAAGCAAGGAGGTGATCCACCTACTTGTCACACTCCTAATATATCTTAGTATGGATAAATATCAGGTTTTAAAACTTGGAATGTAGGGAAATGGTTTGGAAATGAGTTTTTGTTAGCCTCAAAATATTGAGTCAAACAAGAATGCTCGGTCATATGGTTATTATGTATCGTATTTTAGAACGTTGTAATAGGTAGTATATTAGTCGTGTTATACGGACTTAACTTTAGGCTAAAGTTCATTAATAAGTAACTAAAGCCCAAAAATGAAAGCCCGGCCCAAACCATATAGTCCATAAAGAAGCCCGCATGTGGGTGGACTATATATAGCCTTCCTAGCATGTTAGGAAGGGTGTTGGTTCATTTTTATTCTCTCTTCTTAATCTAATATTTCACAAGTTCCAACCATTTTCTCTCTACTTTCTCTCACTACTTTCTCTCTCTAAAATTCATCTCATTTCTACCTTTCTTTCTTTAAATTCATGATTATAACATCATATATTAGGGACAACAATTGGTATCAATCGCCATGGGGTAGTTTTGTGATTGGTTGTTGCGTTTTCATTTGATTTATTTGCTTTAATCCTTCTTTCTACCACGAATTCAAGATTTTTCTTGTTTTTTAGTGTTTTTCGATTCGTATACCTTCTTTATTCGTGTCATTGTGACTTGGGTATCTTGGTTTTTGGCTTAAACACAAGTTTTTTGGATCAAAAGTTGAAAATTTCTTGTTTTTCATCTTTCCGAAATTCTAGCTTGTATCACCATCGGAAAGTACAATTGAGAGGGGTTTGATCGCAATAACCAACTGGTTCTACTTTGCGATCTAAGGATTTCGATACCTTATTCCGATCTGGACATTCCGATCGTACATTGCGATCTGGGATTCTGACGGTTTCAAGGGATTTTTGAGTCGTTACTCTGCCAAATTTGTTTTAGACACATTCCGATCTGAACATTCCGATCTGAACATATTCCGATCTGAACATTGCGATCTGGGATTCTGACAGTGCATTGCGATCTAAGCCACATTCCGATGAACATTCCGATGGACATTCCGATGGCACATTACGATGGACATTCCGATGGCACATTCCGATGGACATTTTGATTACTTGTTTAGCTAAATTTTGTTCGAGTATTTTTTCGACTTAGCCACTATCTAGACTAGTTTTGTAATATCGTTTACACGAAGATTAAAAAAAAAAGAGTTTTTTGGCGGGAAAACCATTTTAAAATTTATTTTTTCCTAGACCATTTTTAGGCCATTTAAGCTTCGATTTCAAATTTTCGCGATGCAAAAAATTTTTCGACCAAAAATTCAAATTTTCGGACCAAAATTCAAATTTTTAGGTTTTATTTTTGTAAAAATTTTCACTTTTCAAAAATTTTCCCTATTAGTTTTTGGCTATTTCTGACTTGATTTCAAAATTTGGTAAGACAAATTTTTTCAGCTTACCGTTTTGTCGGACTGAGGAATTTATTGTCGGACTGGGAAAAAATCGGAATTTTCAAAATTGAAACCACAAACCAATCACACCATATCTACTTAAGATCCAAAGTCAATTCATCAACTGTGTCACCCATTATGGATTCCGTAACACAAGATGTGCATGCACTCAAATCTAAGATGTCGGTTGCAAAAGAACGATGCATGACACACTTTAGATCACTCCAGTCACACCTTCAAGTTATTTCAAATGATGATTTAAAAGGCACTCACGTCGAACTTGGATTCAAACGGGTATTCATGTCACTAACAGGTCAAGATGTTGAGACATTCACAAGAACAATGTTACTCAATGCAGCTCACCTTGAACAACAACTTGCCAACGATGAATTTCAAGAAGTTGAATCCATAGATGCCGTTTTGGTTCTCGAAAATCAGTTTCAGCAATTCATTGGTACACAGGTGTCTGTACACTATGATCGAGAATTCATAAACAATTACTTCTTTAAATATACTCGGTTAGAAGTTCAAGAATTCAAGGAGACGTTTCTTCAACACATGAGAGATGTAAGGAAGTTAATTGCCGAAAGAACACGTCATAAACTACCAGTTGAAAGACGGGTGAATGAAAGACTGATGCAGATGAACGAGATCAATGTCGATGATGGTCAAACATTGGATGATTGTTCGATTATCACAGAAATCAGCGGGATAGAATCAGAACAACAACAAACCATTCACAGCTCAGGGAATGATCCAGCAACCGATGATGCAGATATCAGACCCATTTATGATGAAGAGCCAATGGCTGAGGTACAATTAAATGCTGTGTATGATGATCATCAATATATTGTTTCTAAGATTCATGAGCTTGAAACTATGTTAGCTCAAAAGACAAAAGATTTTGAGGATGCCAAACTCGAGTTTTTAAAGAAAAATGACAAATTTGAATCTTATTTTGAAAAACTTGAAAAAACAAACGTTCTTGAACAAAAACTGGATCGTAAGATTCAAGATTCTAATGCGGAAAAAGAACATTTTGTGAAACAAATAAATTTGTTAGAATCAAAGTTGGCTTCTCAAAATCCAAGTCCTCCGCCTGCTTCAGTAAGTGAAATATCTGTGCAACCTATCGACACTGTAGATAGTAATGACGCGTATGCTGATAACGAAATATTTGATAATATAAACATTAAGTTAGAACAACGTGTCGCTCAATTACTTCTACAAAATGAGCAATTGAAAGCTCAGATTCAGGAAAAGGTTTTTGCATTAACAACAGTGAAAAATGAATTAAGGAAGCTAAAAGGAAATAGTGTGGATACTAAGTTAGCAAATCAGTCTATCTTGGGGAAACCTCCTACTCAACCATTCAGGAACCGCTCAGTTGCTAGACAACCGAATGCGTTTAAATCTGAACGACCCAAAACATCGAACTCGAGGTTTGCATCCCAAGTTGACATGCGTAGCAATTTGCCAAACACTGTCACTCCACAATCTAGATACTCCTTAAGATATTCTGCCTATGTAAAACCCAATCACATGAATGATTCAAGCAACTCTAGCAATAGCCACAAGAACATGCCTAGGCGAAGTTCAAATGACACGGGTCATAAAAGCTATCTAGAGGATGCTAAGATAAAGACACAAGCAAGAGATAGGACCCAACCGAAACCTAGGAGCGCTAATCACACATCTAGGAATTCTAGACCCTTCTATGATGTGCCCAAATCAGCCTATCCTAGGAACACTAGATCCTTCTCAGATGCTAAGCACTTTGTTTGCACGAAATGTAACAACTGTGTGTTTAATGCCATTCATGATGATTGCATCACTAAAGTCCTGAACAAGGTGAACCAAACAGCTAGAGCATCTCAAAGATGGAACCCTATAGGAAATAGTTTTTCTCCAACTAAGTCTTCCACGGTGCATGAGAAAGCTAAGTTTCCTAGACCCTGTCTTAAGTGGAGACAAACAGGTAGAATCTTCAAAACAACTGGTCTTAAATGGGTTCCTACTGGAAACATATTTCCCTCTAGCACGACAAAGGTTCACTGTGAACCCCTACATGGTTCTCACAAAGATATCACTAACAAATATGCAAGCATACAAACTATTGATGAAAGTGCAGGTATTCAAGTAAAGGTTCGACAAGAACATAAAGTTTTTCCTTATTTATACCGTTCAACAAAAGACACTCTCAGAGTTTGGTTGCTGAAGAAACAAATATCAGAGAAATATGTGTCTTAGGGGTTTCACAAGTAAGCAACACAATGGCACTTGAACAAAGCAGTTTAAGTCCCGATCCACAACGACAAACGACTTCCGTTCACAACCGCACGGAACTCGGAACTCAAGACCACAACAATGAACCGTCAAGTTCAAAGCTGGTTCCTGAACATGTTCCTAGAGCAGATATAACAGTGGACACGACACTTGAAGAGTTGGAAATGTTATATGGACCAATGTATGATGAATATTTCACGGCGGAGAAACAAGTTGCATCGAAGTCTTCCGCTGTCACTCATGATAAAAATGATGATATCGTTCATCGTCAACAAAAGGATACAACTTCATCTACTTCAACACGGGTTATTGCAGATTTACCTCCTCAGAATATCACTTTAACAATCGATCCTACAACATCCACAACTACAGTCATTGCTCCAGAGAACACAAATCAAGCAGACGGTGCATTATCTGACGATGACGATTTTCACAACCCATTCGGTACACCGGTACACGAAACTGGAGAGTCTTCTACTCGCCATGTTGATCCGTCAAATATGCATACGTTCTATCAACGACATCCTTCAACACATCATTGGACACGAGATCATCCTTTGGTTCAAGTAATTGGAAACCCTTCACAGCCCGTTCGTACTAGACGACAACTAGCCACCGATGGCGATGTTTGTATGTTCGCACTCGCCATGAGTACTGCTGAACCGAAAAACATCAAAGAAGCCATGGCTGATCATGCTTGGATTGAATCGATGACGGATGAACTTCAACAATTTGAAAGAATTAAAGTCTGGGAACTTGTTGACAGGCCATACGATGTGACTCCTATAAATCTTCGTTGGATCTGGAAAAACAAGATGGATGAAGAAAACACGATCATCAAGAACAAAGCTAGGCTAGTGGCTAAGGGGTATGGCCAGAAAGAGGGAATTGATTTTGATGAATCATTTGCACCAGTTGCTCGCATGGAAGCAGTCAGGATTTTTCTTGCTTATGCTGCACATAAAGGATTCACTGTATATCAAATGGACGTAAAGATGGCATTTCTTAACGGTCCTTTGAAGGAAGAAGTCTATGTCACGCAGACGGAAGGATTCGTCAATCCTCATTATCCTGACAAGGTGTATCGTCTCCACAAAGCACTTTATGGACTCAAGCAAGCTCCAAGGGCGTGGTACGACGAGCTCTCAAAATTTCTGGTATCCAAAGGTTTCTCAAAAGGTTCCATTGATCTAACTCTGTTCACTTATAAATATGAGGATGACATTTTGCTTGTGCAAATTTATGTTGATGACATTATTTTCGGGTCTACAAACCCAAAACTTTCAAAATGGTTTGAAAAAGTAATGCACAACAAATTTGAAATGTCAATGATGGGCGAACTAAAATTCTTTCTAGGAATTCAAGTTCACCAATCCCCAAGTGGTATCGTTATAAACCGAGCTAGGTATTGTCAAGAGATAATCAAAAAGCATGGTATGACTTCATGTGACCCTGTTGGGACACCATTATCAACCACATCGCTAGATGCTGACTTGGAGGGATTACCCATAGATCAAACGAGATATCGTTCCATGATCGGGTCCCTCATGTACTTGACAGCAAGCAGACCTGATATTTCATATGCTACGTGTTATTGTGCACGTTATCAAGCACGACCCACTGAAAAGCACCTCAAGGAGGTTAAACAGATCTTTCGGTACCTTAAGAATACCATTCACATGGGACTCTGGTATCTGAGGGAAACCGGTTTCTTTCTAACGGCCTATTCAGATTCTGATCATGCAGGGTGTCTTGATACACGTAAAAGTACTTCTGGTGGTGCACAATTTCTAGGTCAAGACAAGATTGTGGGATGGTCTTCCAAGAAGCAGGATTGCACGTCACTTTCATCAGCCGAAGCGGAGTATGTGTCTCTATATGCGTGTTGTGCTCAAGTTCTTTGGATGAGAACACAACTCACAGATTATGGCTTCCATTTTGATAAAGTACCTATGTATTGTGACTCAAAGTCGGCCATAGCCATCTCCTGCAATCCGGTTCAGCATTCCCGCACGAAGCACATTGATGTCCGATATCACTTCATTAAGGAACAAGTTGAAAGAGGTATTGTTGCATTATACTTTGTTGGAACTGATTATCAATTAGCTGACTTGTTCACAAAAGCTCTTTCGAAAGAGAGGTTTGCGTATCTAGTTAGGCAAATTGGTATGAGATGTTTGACTCCAACAGAACTGGAGGTTCTGGCAAAGAAGCCTGCTTGATTCATCTATCAAACATCTACCTGTAAATATTAATCAAAAAGCAAAATACAAAAGTAAAAAATCTTTGATAATCCAAAAATATTCTTCTCGACATGTCTTTCAGTATCGATAATATGGACGTACCTAGAAATGTCGCTCAATAACGACACGGGTGTGTACATAAAGCTCGAATGAAAGTTGTAAATATTTTTCAAAACATGTCATTTCTATCTTTTCAAAAGGAAATTGTCTATTTTGGACAATACTTCCAACAACGGGTAGAGCAATCTATCTTGGGTTGAGCTTGTCACAAAATTCAACGTTTTGAGCTCAACACAATGGCTTGTAATCACTTTCAGATTGCAACCCGGATCTAAATTCACGGGGGAGTGTACGCTTTTGTACTCTTACCCTTAGCAAAAGAAGTTAAATCTTCTTACACTTGAGTGGATTCGTCAAGACATTCAAAGTCTATGAACTCAAGTTTATGCTTTAGAAAAACCTTTTCGTAAAAAAGAATTGATTTTTCAAAAAGCGTTGAACACAATTTTTTCAAGAATTTCTCAATGATATTCAAAATCTTTCAAAAATTGTATGTTCAACAACTCCTATCCTCAAAAGTTTAATGTGGATCAAATCCTCGTAATGACAATTCCATTGGATCAATTTTTGAGGGGGAGCAATTCAACTTCATGCAAACGATTAACACATCTTTCTCCCGAAGATTTTCAAGACTATTTTTCAAAATATATTTTAATCAAATTTGGTATCTCTAATATCAAAAGATTTTATATATTAGAGATAGGGGGAGAAAATGTGATTAAAATGTGATCTTATATAAGACTCAAGCACTTTAACTCTCACCTACATGTGCAAAACACTTTCGATTATCGATGCACATGTGAAGGGGGAGCATTTCTGAAACGACAAAACTAGCAAGGTGTTAAATGTTTTTCAAACACTTTGTTACAATTTAAAGTGGTTTTCATTTTTCAAACACATTGTTACAATTTAAAGTGGTTTTCATGGTTATGATCAAATACCCACAACATCTTTAATTCACGATGTTATTGGTGTCAAAAGGGTGGTTAGGTTTAAGTCCTATGATCCAACCAGAACCGGAGGGATCTTCCCAGGAACAATCCAATAGATTATTAGAAGTCCTTAGGAAAGATGGAGTAGAATGTGAACGCAGCTGAATGCTGACTAAGTACTGATGATAGCACTGGAACAATCATAACAAGGTGCTATTATTGATGTCTTGGTAAGCATTGAAGGGGTAGAAGAATGAAAAAGAAATGTAAGGATAAAGGGTCTAAAGAAAGAAGCCCTCCATACAACTTAGGCAGAAACCGGGTCAACTCATCATGAAGACAAACTCATCATGGACCCAGTGATGTGAAGCACAACCCTTTCCTAGCTACTCAGGCTTCTCTCAAAAGAAGTTTGTTTTATTGTCACGGAGATCAACACGACTTCTATTGACTTTCTCACTCCGAGATAGTTGATATTGAATAGGTGGCATCTGCTCCAGCCTCCGATCACTAAAAGTGCACAAATCGAGTCTAGAGCCAAGAGATCAATCAAATCTCGTTAGGACACACGGATGAAGATCAAGAGAGTCCTACGCTATATCCTTGCGATATTGCTAGAACACTCAGAGTGATACTACTTAGTATTCACAATGATGAGTGGAAATCCTTCCAGTGTTAACATCAAACAGCACTGCGGTAGGTCATATGTAAGATTCTTTATGAATTGAACATATGTAAAACTGAAAAGCAACAGTGGTTTGATTCTGAATTGATTCAAACTCGTTTCAGGTTTCTACGCAATATCTTTATGGTCTTTCCAGAACATTCAGAGTGATATTCATTAATACTCACAGTGACGAATGGAAATCCTTCTAGCGTCAACATCAAACAGCGCTACGGTAGGTGACTTGTGAGATTCTTATGAATCAAACTTGTGTCAACTGGAAAGCAACAATGGTAAGATTCTTAATGAATCAAACTTGTTCCAGGAATTTGAATTGACGACTTTAATCAAGCGGATATTTATCCAATTGATTCACTCTTTATGTTCGCAGTCTTGCTTTGAGACGGTCGAGTAAAGAGAACGGCTAGTACAGTCGCGAAACCCTGTCAAGGAGATTCTTAATTGAATCTACCTAATCACAGGTACGGTATTTAATATCGTATAACGGTCTTCACCGACCGGAGGTAAAACGCTACCGATTTAGGACGAATGTCAAAGCCATTCAGTCCGTGTCTATGTTTTGTCTCGATAAGGTGGCGTCACGGTGTACTCTGCAAAGTCAAAGATTCACAACCACATATTCATGCCCAAAGACTTATCCAACAATTGATAGTGTGAGCATGTGGATAAAGACACAAGATCGCAAGATGGCAATGACAAGTCAAGGATGATTTGAAGATCTCAAGACTAAATGACAAAGTCGAAAGACAATGACAAAGGCTCAAATATCATAGCATGAAGGAACAAAACTATTGTTACACGTTCAAGGCTCATTTATGACGAGATTCGTAATCTCCATTGATCTTCAAATATCAAAAGGGTATGACCTCACATTGGGGGAGATTGTTAGCCTCAAAATATTGAGTCAAACAAGAATGCTCGGTCATAGGTTATTATTGTAACATTAGTTAGAACGTTGTAATAGATAGTAAATTAGTCGTGGTTTACGGGCTTAGATTTAAACTAATTAAAGTCCAAAAAGACAAGCCTGACCCATTATATAGTCCATTAAATCCCGCATGTGGGTGGACTATATATACTACCCTCCTAGCATGTTAGGAGGGTGGATGGTCATTTGTAACAAATCTTTTCTTAATATAATATTCACCAAGTTAATCCTCTCCTCCTCTCTACTTTCTCTCACTACTTTCTCTCTCTAGGAATTCATCTCTTCTTCATCTCATATCTGTTTTCTTTCTTTCTTCATTGCTTAATCAATCACAAATATATGGGACAACAGTTTTGGAGGGAAATGGTTTGGAAATGAGTTTTGGAGGGAAATTACAAACCCGAATTCTATTTTTAGGGCTTGTAACTTATGATTTGTGTTTTTGGTAATTAAGGGCTTAGGAAAGTGATTAGTGAATGATTAGGGCTTAATTAGGGTTTAGACATTCTAATTAAGAGATCTGGGTCCTTGGTTTGAAGTTTAACAAAGGTCTGATGTGAAAATGGGAAGTATAGATTTGTAGATTAAGGTTTTCTAATGATCTAGGGTTTAATAGTAGTAAAAGGCTTTATACTTCAATTTATTACTGATGTAAACTTAATTTAGGTCCTAGACATTGTGTTTTAAGTGTCCAATAAGTTCTCACACTTGGTTTAAGGGTTTAGTTTAGGTAAACATGTCTAAAGAGTGAAAATACTTATTTTGACCTAATTTACAAGTCATGCATTAAAATCTTTTACCTTGTGCATTAGGGTACTTGTACATTGTCTTAATATCATCTTATAGCCTTAATCAAGTCCTATGAATATTTATATACTTGTCCTTAAAGAACTATGTGATGATTCCATGTAGATTTCTTAATATTAGGGTTTTTAGGTCATTAATCTTAATGATTTTCTAACTTAGGTAATTAGGGTTTATATCCTTATCTATGCTTATTCTAGGGCTTATATGATATGTTTATGACTTCTATGGTTTCTACATTCTTAGTTTGAGGGTTTACATAGATTGATCATATTCTAGGGTTAATTAAGGGAGCTTAAGATCTTATGCTTTAATAACTTATACCTTATGCTTTACCAAGTTGTAACTTGACTTTAAATGATTGTATAATCTTAATATGATATTTAGTTGAGTTTTATAATTTGTGGTAAAATATTAGACTCTAATTCAATGTATAATGGATTTTATATCCTAATCTTGGTTACTAGATCTTAATTTGTAATTAGCCTTGGATTAGTGAATATTAGCATTTTGTGATCAATTAACTTTCCTTTATATGATATATTGTAATGAGTACATTGTTTTTTATAATAGTACATGGATTTTATGTAGTTACATTGCTTGAAATATTATTTATCAAATTTTCTATGTGGTGATCTAGACTATTATGTACAATTACTTGTACTTAGTTTTGTATGGTTTGTTCTTGCCATTCTTTGATATTATTATGTCTTTAGAGTATACTTTATAACTTGTTTATGTTCCATAATGACTTATTCATAAGTGTTCTTTATTCATGTTTACCATTCTTGAGTTTACAATTCATTTATAGGAATTCTAGGGTTTCTAAGGGAATTTAGGGCATCATGTTTATATTTGAGATGTTCTTATTAATGTTTGAACTTATTAGATTTCTTTTATAGTTTAGACTTGTGTCTTTCATCAATGTGTGGTTATGTTAGTTTATGGTGTGAGAAGAAGTTCATTCTACCAAGTAATACACAAAAAAGAAAAAATTTCTAGTGGCTTTTCCACTCCTATTCAAACATAGTATATGTTACACTTACAAATTTTATGGGTTGTCATATAAGGTCTGGTGTTTAGTTTGCCACTATGCGTTTATGGATAGTGTGCAATAATATGAGAAAATTGTTCTTTGAAATCGGTCTAATCAAATTGATCACGGTTAAACGTGCGACTCAGTTGTTCTTAGTGAAAAGAAAGTGAAATGATTATCTATTTTAAAATAAAGATGAAAATGTCGTTGAGTAACTAAATAAAAATAAAAGCTTGAAAAGATAAAACTAAAAATAAAGACTTTAAAAGAAATTAAGTAATTTTGAAAACTTAATAAAAATGTAAACTTTAAAATTAAGCTAAGACAAAACAAGTTAAAATAAAGCTAAGTAAAATGACGGGAAAAAAATTGAAAATAATACAGGAAACAAGGAAATCAAACAATCCGGAATACAAAAATCTGAACTAATACAGAATCAAGTTTCCACATATAATCCGGAATAAAGTAAAAGCAACAATTAGGAATGTTTTTCACTATGTAATCCGGAATCCTTGGATTCCCACATTAATTCGGAATGAGTAACAAAAACTAATCTGGAATGTTTAAATTCTTTCTAATCCGAAATGAAGAAAATGAACTTTATCCGGAATGTGTTATAAAACACGTTATCCAAAATCCCTACTAAAGCTTATCCAGGATTCGTAGTTTAGCTCTTATCCGGAATAAGTATTAAAATTACTAATCCGGAATAAGTATCAAAATTACTAATCCGGAATAAATTCGGCTTATCCGGAATAAATGAACTTGTAGTCCGGAATCCCTTATCCGGGTTATGCCCTTATCCGGAATGTTGAAGAACTGAGGCTAATCCGGAATACAAACGGAGCTTATCTGGAATGACTAAAACACACACCTTGTAACACCCCCACAAATGCTATGCGCAGCGGAACTACAACATTGGGTGCTACACAGTATTCATTGCACACAAGATATATCAAACGACGCTAAAAAGACGTCAACTTAAAACTTGAATTTAAAATTGTTAGATGATACATGTCCACGGTTTTTCCAACCCCACTTGGTACAACAGAGTTTAGCGTTTTCGGTCCCCATGAATCTCAACCCAAGAATTTCAGTTTCACAACAACATTACGTTAAAATTTAAAATGTTTAAGTAGGAAAAGGGAGGAAAAACAAGAAGACTCCAAGCCATACACACAACATCCATCCCATGCACGCTCCATTCTACACTTCAGCGGTTACCTGAAACACATGCCAAAAATTTTGGTCAACGAAAACGTTGAGTGGAATTCATAGGTTTTACAATTCATTTGAACGTATATGAAATAAAAACCATTCGTGATCATTCATAGACTTGTCGATCAAACAATCTATATTCAGGATACTGACAATTGTGTTTAAGCTCATGACACTAATCCGTTAACTCAATCACCCGCGTAATAATTACCGGCGTGATTCAGATGAAACCAGTGCCCCTTCTAAAGGCATCAGTTGCAATTATACCTTATCTCTCATACAAGATAATCTACCGCAGAACTTACTCAACGTACAGCTTCTCGGCTAGCATTGGGTCGTTAGCCCCGTAGTACTACAAATTGTATAAGCGGCTATTTCCCCCTACTCGAGGGCAGGACAATAGTTAATAGTTCATGAATTTAGGGTCTTTTGCAACTTGGTACTCAACACAATTTCTAAGGCAACGTTCGGGTCTAACAATCATTCATGATATACGTTCCTTTTAAAAACTAGCATGCATTTCCCTCGCGGGTAAAACAGTTTGAAATAAATATAAGAGAGGCTATAAATTCACACCTTATATATTAAGTAGTCGGTAGTTCGAGAGATGATCACTGACGACGATACGGATGCCCGGGTAAATCAACACCTATCAACAAATAACGCGTAATGAGTAATCTCATTTTATATACCTTACGGTACTGTATAAAATACATATATACTAGTCACTTAGGACAATTATAACTCACGCCAAAACAATACAACAAGTATCACTCATTTTTACATCATTCGTTCTTACTATTTACGTTATCCATTTTTATCCATTTTCGCCGGTACTCACCGAAAGTACGGGCTGTTTTACTCTACTTAACCATTCTTATAAAATTTGACAAAATTCTCAAAAATCCTATAAGACCTGTAGATAACACATTTTTAACCCCAATAAAAGTTTTTACTTTTACGACTCGTTACTCAACGCTTTTCAAAAACTACATTTTACGGGCTGAAATTGTACTTCGACCAACTTTGACCTCTTTGACCTATAGGAAATGCACCTTTGACTTCTTTGACTCCTAAGTCAACTTATAGACTCAATTACACAGGTTTGTGACCAAATTTTGACCCTTGACCATTTACCAATTCATACTTGTGGTCCTCGGGATTTGACTAAAACTATACATAAATTCGGATTATGAAAGTTCTCGTCTCCCGGTACTCGATCTTTAAAACCTCATAACTTTTAGCTCGTTTTGAGTCACGGGCTCTACCTTATACCAAATTAAAGATAAGAAGACCCTCTATAACTACATTTAGTTATCTATATCTGTAGGAAAAATAATTTTTATAAAAAGGCCTCAAACTTTCTGCCTAAATTTTACTACACCAAAATCATGCTTAAACTCGATTCCAAACCTACTAATCATTACTAGGCATCATCCTAAGCTTCCCTAATCACAACCAAACACAAATTTTCAGTCCTACCCCTATTGATCAACCAACCTCATAATCTAAAATCAAAGAAAACAAACATGCAACCACTTAAATCTATTTAAAATATCACTAAACACAATGCCAAACACAAGGATAATACTCAAAATCATCAACCACCATGGCTCCCCAAACACCCCCTTATGTCGTGGGGTTTGGGTGACCAAATCACCACAACCAAATTGATTTTGGTGGGTTTTATTGGTGATTATACTTCCATTGTACATGAATTTAACATGCATCCACACAATTGACCTCAAAAACGAATTTGAATGTTCTTGAAAATTTTTGGAAAATTTTTGTTAATGCATGTTTAATTAAACCATGGATTAACACTCACCAATGGATTCTAAGAGGTGGTCTAAGGTTAGTTTTTGTGAAAACTCAAGAAAAATTGATGGGATGGTGGTTCTTGGTGGTTTGGCCGTCGGCCTAAGGACAAGAGAGAGAGAGTTTTGATTTTGTTTTTGGTAAATGTTTGTATGTGTTTGTGTTTTGTGGCTTTTTGTGGTATTGGGAGGGACCAAAGTGCAAATAAGGGTTTCTTTTGGCCTTAAGTATAAAACGTCATCAAAACTTTGCGGGTTCGACTCACTAGTCCATTTTGAAAATTTTACGGGAGTCGGAAATCATCCCGAACACTCCAAAATATTTTTGGGATACTTTAAATGTACTCGGAAGGCTATAAAACTCACCCGACTCAACTTAACACGAATCGTAAGTAAAATTCTCGAAAAATTACATTATCGATAAATCGTCAATAATTATAGAAATTTGGGCATCCCTCGGTATCGTAGTCGTTATCGGTTCTTCTTAAATCGTCAATCGTTAAATTACGACCGTAAACGTCGGTTTCAACTTAACCCGTCAAATAATTCCACGATAAAAATTCTTAAAAATTTCAAAAATATACGTAAAATAGGATTAAATAAATAATGTTGGGCTCGGGATATCACATCCACAAGTGAGCCACAACCTAAGAGAGATGCTCATACTGAACAGCTCTTGAGACAATAACTTAGCATCATACGGCACTTTCACTAGTGTTACATCCTTCCCCCCTTAAGGGAGCGACGTCCCGGCGCTCGTCTCTTCTTATGCTCGCATTATGTACTACTAGTAAGATAAAGGTACTTCTTCCTAAAGAGGTCTCCATGTTCTGTTCTGGACTTCGGTTCACGTCTGGTTTTCCATCACACCTTCACCATGAGTATTATACCTTGCTTCAATCTCTTAACATCTCGATCCTTGATCTCCACTTCAATTTCTCAAACCCTTCCTTCGGTTATTGACATGTCTCTTCTCACAGCTTCTCGCGGTTAGCAAGTGATTCTTAATCTACACCATCTCTTCCGTAGCCTCTCGAATCATTTCAAGTCCATTCAACTGTCTTTTTCCTGCTTCATTCTATCCAACTGGTGATCTACCTTTTCATCTCATAATCCTTCAAATTCGACACATGAAGAGTATTGTCATTTCCACGGAGTTCATCCAGCAGTTCCAACTAGTAGGCAACCGGTCCAGCATACCTTTGGACCCACCTTTCTTATTCTTCAAAACAAATCACGCCCTTCCACGATCTCAACTTCCACCAAAATCAAACACATGCGCTCGGAGCACGTCTTCTAACTTTTGAATCGTCCTTTCACTTGGTTCATCGCCTCATAAAAACAATTAATCATAAAGAAAATCACACGGGTCGCACATAACCCCATCGGAAAACGTTCAAAATATAAAAGACGAAGTAGTTATTACTAGTCGTATGAAATCGCCTTATTCGCAATATTATGTACATACAAACCTAGTCGTCAAAAACGATTTCATCGATACAGAAATCATTCGGCGTGTACATAACTCTCTCGAAGACATCACAATCCAAACAAACACAAAAGCCATTATAAACACATACAATCACATTACGACATGTTTGCAACATAGCCCAACCATGCCAAGTCAATCCGCTCAATCAAGTTAACCCACGCTTGCTAATCAGCCAAGCCAAGATAAAACAAGAATATTTACATAATTCTCGGATGAGTCCAGTCAAAAGAAAATTGCAAGTTAAAGAAGGTTCAAGAGCTTGCTAGCTATGGATGCATATCCAAAAGGAAATAAAATACTTACATGTGTCATCGTGGTGTGCTCACACACGGATCCATACCCAAAAGATACTACAAGAACACCATCTTACTTCCGTCCCAAACGTGGTCAAAATCTTAATAAATATCATCGTTCACAGTTAAAAAAAATACATCACATGGCACGTGTTCTCCATGATCGGACTTCATTGGACAATGTCGTCTCAAGTTCTCACAACTTACGATCACTCGACCAGATTACTTACCACACAAATACATAAAAGGCAAGGGTTTACCACAAAATCATCAACTAGGGATATCTATCGTTTAACCATCGAATATCAAGGATGGTTGAGTCAAGCAAAGAGGATTCCTCACTTAAATAAACGAAAACGACAATGGAATTGTCTTCCAATTACTGATGCACAGTTGGTAAACTTCAACAGTTTATCATGTGTCGTTAATCATATCAAAAGAACGAGAAAAGAAAATATATAAGGTACGATACATTCGATGTAGGAGAGATCTTCGTCATTCCCCTCAGAGTCCCTCGAACTCTGATTTCCTCTACTTCGGTAGTCTTCTGCCTTCGTTAAAGTTTCTTGTCAGTGTCGGTACGAGTCCCTTTGGTAATTCATCAAACAATCCTAGTCGTACTGATGGAATTCACACGTTACAAACATCACATAAAAACATCCTTCCAAAAATTACTCGGTCACAGTGACTTACTAAGTCAACGCCAAACAAAGAGAAAAGATTTCAAAGAACACAAGAAAATTCAAAGATTCTCTTTAAGAATCAAAGAAATTACGACTACTTGCAAAAATGATCCACCATTTAAAAAAAAAAGAAACGTTCTCATCCAAACGTTTATCAAAACACTACAAGTTTCAAGATGACCAATTTGTTTGACACGATAGTGCCCTTCCTAAACTATGCATAATTAGCTAGATCATGCATACTTAAGGATCAAGCAACAACAACCAACAAAACAGGACTCTTCCCGAATTATGCATAGTTAGCTAAGCCATGCACAATTGAGGATCGAGTGACGACACAAACATTATTATTACATACCAATATGACTACGAAAGTTTTCGACCTAATCTTCAAAATAATTAAACCATTTAAAATGAAATTTGAAATGGGAAAATATTGCTACCATCATTTTAAGAAACACATCAAACATTTTTTTTTCGTCCACTTTGGAAACATACTTTTACTTTGCCTTTTTGTTGAGAAAATAAATAAATAATTAAATAAAGGAATCGACACCATTTGCATTTGGTTCACCAAAACATTTGACACACTCATACCTATTTTCACAATAGACTATTCACAAAATGACGGTAAGGTGGTTCATGATTAAAGATCATTGCAAGCACAACAAGTAATAAAATTAAGATCAATGAGATCGAACGAGGTAAACGAGCAATATAATTGCCAACGGAAATTAACTACATTAGATATGAAAATACTTCAAATATATGACAAAAGTCTCAGGATAACAACATCGATCTACGAATACATGGAGTAAAAATTGAATATCAACACAAGCGTCAAAAATAAAACAACGATCATAATTCCCATCGTCTCGAGTTGCACACCCATTCCACCAAGGGTATACGGGGAGAGAAGAATAACCACTTGGTTAACTATAAACAATTTTCACCAGGAAGATCGAGTTCTTTCACCTCTACAATTTGGTAAAGCGGC
Organism: Glebionis coronaria; assembly: GCA_025667525.1. NCBI lineage: Eukaryota > Viridiplantae > Streptophyta > Magnoliopsida > Asterales > Asteraceae > Glebionis > Glebionis coronaria. Next base: position 394,284 of record JANFOE010000830.1, on the reverse strand, counting down.
TTCGCCTCCTCGCTTTTGTTAAATATAAATAAACAACTACTCTAACGAAGATTTATAGCATCATACAAGTAAATACAGAATTTTAGGTTCCATTAACCGAAAGAAGAAAAAAAAAAAAATTACGGCGTCCATGAACATGACAAAATACACCGGGTGACATACCCTCATTTTCAGGTACTAGCGAAATAGTAGTTTTAAAATAAATATAACAATAATGGTTTCATACCATAGACAATATTAAAATGAACAATCACATGACGACTCATGTTTAGATACAGACTCACAAAATCAAAGAAGGGATGTCGGACGATCGAACCATCGTGACTCAAAACATTATATATACATCTTTATTAATTAATATACAAGTAGGCGTGTGTTGTGTAATCCAGTTGCGTATAATAATTAGTGTTACCTTGTACATTGTAAAATCGAACATTTACACATTTTCAATTTGTGTTACGCCATTAAAGAATTTATACCTTTCATTTTCCAATCTTTACAACGCTTTCATTTCTGGAAAAATTTCAATCTCTCGGAAATTTTTAACATTAGTAGATGCGGTGACTCGGTTATCATAATTGACAAATCATTAGGTTTAAAAATCTCCATACTTGTGTCAAAACCTCATTAATGTTCATATCTTAAGTACAAAAAACATACGTAGTAAGAATTTTCCAAGTTTCACGTTTTTATTATTACGACTTATATTATCACAAATATACACGTATCCAACATGACTCAAACTAGCCCAATTAACTCTTAAAATCAACCTTTGACTTTTATTACACACATGTTTTCCCCAAAACTGTTTTGTTAAATCATATTCGCGTAATTCGACTCAAATGACAAAGAGGTTTCACGTGGTATTATCTCGGATACTTACTGATTTTAGTCGAGACTTAAATCTCAATAATAATAATATAATAAACAATCAAAATGCTTATCTCAATAATTTTAAAATATATAAAATTCAACTTTTAATCCTTAGCCCATTATCAAATGATTTTAAAATTAACACATCTCGTCGCGGAATAAAACAAAAGATTTTTCAAACGATTTTAAACAAGCATCATCAAATTACACATATTGATTCTCTATAACGACAATTAAACAAACAAATGATTTCCAATGACGTTCCATCAATGTTTAAAATTTTATTTCAAGCATTATAATTTCATACTTAAAGTGTATATTCCGATTTTATCCCAGTTTATTTACTACAACGAGCGACGAGTTCTAGTTTACACCAATGCATACGTAAACATAACCTTATGTTTAAAATAAACCAAATTTGACAAAGTTTTTATCTCCAAAATACGTGACCAATTCTTCTACTCATGTTTTATATTACAAGATACGTCAAAAGTCTACTACGTTGACCCAAAAATTAATTCATACTAAATCCAAGTTATATATACTCGACAGTCATATCGCAAATTTTATTATAAAACTCCTTTCTCGAACTAATTTAAACAAATTCCTAACAAGTCCATCACAATCTTTTAGTATCAAATTTTAATATATGAAAACAAAGATTTTACGAGTAATAATAATTACTTATTACGATTTACCAACCAAGGTTGAAGGAAAAAAAAAATAATTTCACAATGTCCATTTATTCTCTACACGAATTTTACGTGTTATAAGACACATCATACGTCATTTTTATCCGAAAGTTTCATTCACCAAATATTAAATATATAAAACACTTTATGTTCAAATCATTCAATCAACAAAGTTCGATGTTTACTTAACTTGCACAAATGTCGGACCTCGTCATGTAAAATATTACTTCAAAATAATGAAACAACAAAACAAAATGAAATAAATGGAACGAGAATACGTATGTCAACTAATTGTTGTTATCGGCCTCGGATGAGTCTCGAAATCGTATTCCACAAAATTAACACAAAAACCAACCAAATTCCAAGTTATCGCGCTTGATCACAACGCTAGTCTATTTTAAAACACATCTTTAAAATTCAAATAGAATAGTAAACAACGATTAAATGGCAACACGCCTCAACCACGTTTCATAATATACACACATGATTCGCCGCCCCAATGTACGCATCGTCGATTATACTTCGTCTAGGTTATAGTTACGTGAACTAACATATCAAACCCATAGGAATAAAGGAAATAAAGTAATACGTAAGTAAATTACGTTTCAAACGAAAATGTCCAAAATGACACATCACGGTGCGATAACGACAATCGAGATCGACCTAGTCGATATAAAATATGTTACGAAGCATCATTTACGTATCTAGGATATCAAACGAGGTTCATATTCGGTTATTCGAACAATAAATTAATTATCAAGATTGATAATTAGCGGTAAGACCGAACTCTCAACAAAACCGCATTTTAATGTACGATAATTACTCAAGGACCATTGCTTCACGTGCAATGCCTTTAAATACCATAGTATATACATACTTATACATACAACCATTCCTACATACACGTAGGATTACAACGCGGTGTTGCCATGTAATGCAATGTAGCCCGTTATGCCAATTACATGCAACATATAAGAAAATCTTACAAGAATTTGTAAATTACGATGATAAGTACTCAGCGTACAAAACAATATATCTCAATATATATCAAAGTATTTACTTACTAAATACTAGGGAATTCATATCAATTTCGAGGGATACATCTAAAATATAAAGCAATGCAAAAAAATTCTTACCGGAGCCGTGCAGGATAGTTGTGTGTGCTTGGACCATTTCTTACGACACCAAAAGTTATAGTTTAGGATTTTCAAAAACGACCTAGTTCTCTATAACTCATGGCTCTGATACCAATCTGTAACACCCCCACAAATGCTATGCGCAGCGGAACTACAACATTGGGTGCTACACAGTATTCATTGCACACAAGATATATCAAACGACGCTAAAAAGACGTCAACTTAAAACTTGAATTTAAAATTGTTAGATGATACATGTCCACGGTTTTTCCAACCCCACTTGGTACAACAGAGTTTAGCGTTTTCGGTCCCCATGAATCTCAACCCAAGAATTTCAGTTTCACAACAATATTACGTTAAAATTTAAAATGTTTAAGTAGGAAAAGGGAGGAAAAACAAGCAGACTCCAAGCCATACACACAACATCCATCCCATGCACGCTCCATTCTACACTTCAGCGGTTACCTGAAACACATGCCAAAAATTTTGGTCAACGAAAACGTTGAGTGGAATTCATAGGTTTTACAATTCATTTGAACGTATATGAAATAAAAACCATTCGTGATCATTCATAGACTTGTCGATCAAACAATCTATATTCAGGATACTGACAATTGTGTTTAAGCTCATGACACTAATCCGTTAACTCAATCACCCGCGTAATAATTACCGGCGTGATTCAGATGAAACCAGTGCCCCTTCTAAAGGCATCAGTTGCAATTATACCTTATCTCTCATACAAGATAATCTACCGCAGAACTTACTCAACGTACAGCTTCTCGGCTAGCATTGGGTCGTTAGCCCCGTAGTACTACAAATTGTATAAGCGGCTATTTCCCCCTACTCGAGGGCAGGACAATAGTTAATAGTTTATGAATTTAGGGTCTTTTGCAACTTGGTACTCAACACAATTTCTAAGGCAACGTTCGGGTCTAACAATCATTCATGATATACGTTCCTTTTAAAAACTAGCATGCATTTCCCTCGCGGGTAAAACAGTTTGAAATAAATATAAGCGAGGCTATAAATTCACACCTTATATATTAAGTAGTCGGTAGTTCGAGAGATGATCACTGACGACGATACGGATGCCCGGGTAAATCAACACCTATCAACAAATAACGCGTAATGAGTAATCTCATTTTATATACCTTACGGTACTGTATAAAATACATATATACTAGTCACTTAGGACAATTATAACTCACGCCAAAACAATACAACAAGTATCACTCATTTTTACATCATTCGTTCTTACTATTTACGTTATCCATTTTTATCCATTTTCGCCGGTACTCACCGAAAGTACGGGCTGTTTTACTCTACTTAACCATTCTTATAAAATTTGACAAAATTCTCAAAAATCCTGTAAGACCTGTAGATAACACATTTTTAACCCCAATAAAAGTTTTTACTTTTACGACTCGTTACTCAACGCTTTTCAAAAACTACATTTTACGGGCTGAAATTATACTTCGACCAACTTTGACCTCTTTGACCTATATGAAATGCACCTTTGACTTCTTTGACTCCTAAGTCAACTTATAGACTCAATTACACAGGTTTGTGACCAAATTTTGACCCTTGACCATTTACCAATTCATACTTGTGGTCCTCGGGATTTGACTAAAACTATACATAAATTCGGATTATGAAAGTTCTCGTCTCCCGGTACTCGATCTTTAAAACCTCATAACTTTTAGCTCGTTTTGAGTCACGGGCTCTACCTTATACCAAATTAAAGATAAGAAGACCCTCTATAACTACATTTAGTTATCTAGATCTGTAGGAAAAATAATTTTTATAAAAAGGCCTCAAACTTTCTGCCTAAATTTTACTACACCAAAATCATGCTTAAACTCGATTCCAAACCTACTAATCATTACTAGGCATCATCCTAAGCTTCCCTAATCACAACCAAACACAAATTTTCAGTCCTACCCCTATTGATCAACCAACCTCATAATCTAAAATCAAAGAAAACAAACATGCAACCACTTAAACCTATTTAAAACATCACTAAACACAATGCCAAACACAAGGATAATACTCAAAATCATCAACCACCATGGCTCCCCAAACACCCCCTTATGCCGTGGGGTTTGGGTGACCAAATCACCACAACCAAATTGATTTTGGTGGGTTTTATTGGTGATTATACTTCCATTGTACATGAATTTAACATGCATCCACACAATTGACCTCAAAAACGAATTTAAATGTTCTTGAAAATTTTTGGAAAATTTTTGTTAATGCATGTTTAATTAAACCATGGATTAACACTCACCAATGGATTCTAAGAGGTGGTCTAAGGTTAGTTTTTGTGAAAACTCAAGAAAAATTGATGGGATGGTGGTTCTTGGTGGTTTGGCCGTCGGCCTAAGGACAAGAGAGAGAGAGTTTTGATTTTGTTTTTGGTAAATGTTTGTATGTGTTTGTGTTTGTGGCTTTTTGTGGTATTGGGAGGGACCAAAGTGAAAATAAGGGTTTCTTTTGGCCTTAAGTATAAAACGTCATCAAAACTTTGCGGGTTCGACTCACTAGTCCATTTTGAAAATTTTACGGGAGTCGGAAATCATCCCGAACACTCCAAAATATTTTTGGGATACTTTAAATGTACTCGGAAGGCTATAAAACTCACCCGACTCAACTTAACACGAATCGTAAGTAAAATTCTCGAAAAATTACATTATCGATAAATCGTCAATAATTATAGAAATTTGGGCATCCCTCGGTATCGTAGTCGTTATTGGTTCTTCTTAAATCGTCAATCGTTAAATTACGACCGTAAACGTCGGTTTCAACTTAACCCGTCAAATAATTCCACGATAAAAATTCTTAAAAATTTCAAAAATATACGTAAAATAGGATTAAATAAATAATGTTGGGCTCGGGATATCACATCCACAAGTGAGCCACAACCTAAGAGAGATGCTCATACTGAACAGCTCTTGAGACAATAACTTAGCATCATACGGCACTTTCACTAGTGTTACACACCTTATCCGGAATACCTTTAAAACCCTAATTCAGTTGCTCTAATCTGGAATGAGTAAATTTGCATATAAGTCGGAATGTTAGGGTTTTGAAAACCCGGATAAGAACAAAAATAAGCTAAATGAAAATAAGCTAAAAATCTAATAAGCATTTACCAAAACTTAACTAAAATGATTTTAAGAAAAACTTAATAAGCCACAAATTAAAAACTTCTAAAAACACTAAATAATCAAAATATTAAAAATGAACTTTTAAAAGATTTAAACTATTAAAACCACTTTTTAAAAATAAACTAACACTAATAAGCAATAAACACAAATAAACTAAAACATCAAGCACCAAATCAATAAGCACAATCTAATAAGCAAATCAATCACACAATCAACAAGATTAAACCAACTACATGATTAAAGAGGCAAAATAATAGATTATGATTAAGAAAGGAAGAATGAGAATTAACTAAAAAGCTTTGAATTAATGATGATGATTAAGATTCAATTACAAGATTAAAAGATGAAAGATAAAACAAACTTGAAAGAGAAATTCTAGAGAGACAAAGTAACACCTACTCCTAATTACCTTACTTAAAAAATAAACTAATTAACTAACTCCTCCTAAAGAAGATTAGGAGGGTATTCATAGGAGAAGGGGAGGGTATTGTTGCTTCTCTCTTTCTTCGTGTCTTCTCGTCTTTTATATAACTCGTCTTTCTCGACTTTGTCTCGGGATTAGTCGAATGATAATATGAACTCGTCTTCTAATTTTATTATTTTAGTAGACTTGGCTCTTCAACTTCGTCAAACTTCCGTCTTTAGACTTTTTCTTCGATAAATCTTCAGAATAGGCCTTTGACTTCCGTTCTTCTTGCACTTTTGATCTTTTGACTTTGTCTTTTGTCTTTTTCTTCGATAAAAGCCCGTGTTTTCTTCCTTTTTCATATTTTTGTCCTAAAACACAATAAAAACACAAACCACGTATAATTCCGTCTTTTACAACATCAAATACACGTTTTGGTCTTCTTTTTGTTATAATTAAGTGGTAAAAGGATATGTGTTTTCACACTTATTAAATACCCTACACTTGACCATTGCAATGTCCTCATGCAATGCACTAATTTCAAAGCACGATTTACATTTTCCATCATAATTAACCCACCTTGGCCTTTATTAAATACTAGACACTAAGAAAACTAAAAAGATAGAAAATTACAAAATGATTGAAGGAAGAACAAGTAAAGAGATCGAAGACCTACATTAGGGCTTTGTGTTTCATGAATGCATATAACCCTCAAGTTTCACGTTCCCCATACTAAGCTTAAAAACGAGATCATTGTTATTATAAGTTAGTAAGCTAACACTCACTCATGTGGCTTAATTATTCGCTTAGACTCCCTTATTCCTAGGTGTATCTCTTATATTTATTGGTGTCTTGAATGATCATGAGGGTGCATTTTTGACTTATTTCGATAGTTTATTTAGGCCGAAAATAAAGTAGGACGATTTAATCAGTAGTTATCTAAAGGACAAAATCTTTTAAAACTGCTTCTCGAAACCTCATAAAGTTCATATCTTGGCATAACTCGTTTCACGATTTGATACCTTTCTCGGACCGATATTTGGCATTGACTTCATACTTCGAATCTTGAGAGACGTTCTTAAAATGGTCTTCTCTTCATAATAGGAATTTCTTCACCTGAAGTTTTTGAGAGATTCTTCATACTTGGACCACGATTTTTCATTTTTCTCCAATCTTTATTTGGGATTTTGATATACAACGATCCACCTCCTTCTAGGACTTGGATCTATTTATCCTCATACCTTGCTAGGGTCTTTTCGGATAGACTTCTCCATGATCTTTATGGGAGTATTTGCTTTTCGTCGTGTGTCTCGATCCTTCATATTGATTTTTTATAAATGATTCTTCACATCACTTGGAATCTTTAGCAACAAAATGTAGCCCTCATGCCTTGTTAGGGCCTTTTCAGACTCGCCAATCTTCGCATCTCGCTTCAGTAAGTTATGCCTTGGCTATGAACTCTAAGTAATACCGAGCAACTTTTAAACGATCTTGTACTAGAAGCTAAGTAACTTTTCAAATCGTACAACCTTACTTTTTGCAATTATATTTATTAACAAGCGATGGGAGAAAAAGCTCAAAATTAACTCACATAAATAAATGAAAGAATATCAAACTTATAGTTGACTCTATCATTTCTCGTACTCCACAATTTAAAATCTCAAGGATTGAGACTCGTGGATGCTTAGCCTATTAAATCAAATTTTTGGGTTTTCAAGTCATCTATAGGATATTGCATCTTCTTATACTTTTTCAAGTTTAGAATTTGCATTTTAAAGTTCCCTTGATAAACGAATTTCTAGGATCAATTATAGGAACTTGCGAAAAGTTCTAGTTCTTAACCCATATGAGTTAAGACTTTCGCGTTTGAAAGTTCCCTATATAAAAGCCTAGCAAAACAAGATTTAAACACATTAAGGATACTAGCTAGAGTAAACTTAAATAAATAAACTCGGGTTGAGTCAAAAGATTCATGACGGGCCTAATATATCAAAGATATCAAAACTTGTTAAAACTATTTTATTTATTTATTATTTTTCTTTTGACTTTATTCTTGAAATGAAATATGTACATACGATGCGATAACAAAAGGAAAGAACATAAAAGAAGATAAATGGAAAAATACTACTAGGCCAAAATAGATCAAAAATTTTGAAAAACATCGAAAAATTAAATTTTATGGTTAAAATAAGGACAAATTCATGGAAAAACCCACTTAACTTCGATAGAAGTCCCCCTACAGTTGATATAAACATTGCCCTCAATGTTTAAGCACGTGGGAGTAAACTCCCTTACACTCAGGACATTGTGCACTTTGTTTAAATCTTGCTAAGGAAGAGACAACTATAGTGATTTCAATGTCAACATATAAGATATGAAATATTGAATCACAAAAGTTTAGGATAGAACCGGGAAGACTGGTACATGGGATCACGGGTCGTCAAATATCATCAAAAGTGGATCTTTGAAAGATTTAATCCCTGCACATCATAAGAAACAAGACAACAAACACCTGTGTGGCTCCCTCTACACTTATTATGAAAACGGGTAAAAAGGATAGATCATCGGGTTGCCTCCCGAGAAGCGCTTGTTTTTGCTAACCAAGTCACGAGCCTGATTCGACCCAGAACTAATTCAAGGAAAACGTGGTGAGGGATGGAAGCATCTCGTGAGAGATGTCCTCACCAAAGTACAACTTAACACGTTGGCCATTCACCTTAAAGTTTGGCCCATTTGGTTGAGATAACTCAATGGTGCCATAAGGGAAGATTTTGGCAATGGTGAATGGACCGGACCAACGAGAGTTAAGCTTGCCCGAAAAGATTTTCAGCCGAGAGTTAAAGAGTAAAACTTGATCACCTATGTGAAACTCTCGGTTCTTAATCTTGGAATTATGAATGAGCTTGGTTTTCTCCTTGTAGATCAATGAATTCTCATAAGCCTCATTCCTCAGTTCATTAAGTTCATTGAGTTGGATTTTGCTAAGATCACCGGCTTTGTTGATATCAAAATTAGCCCATTTCAAGGCCCAATAAGCCTTATGATCTAACTCAATGGGGAGGTGGCACGCCTTTCCGTACACAAGGAGATAAGGAGTACAACCTATAGGCGTCTTATAAGCGGTACGGAAAACCCACAAAGCATCATCTAACTTATCGGCCCATGAGGCACGATGCTCTCCCACGGTATGCTCTAAGATTCGCTTAAGTCCACGGTTAGAGATCTCGGCTTGACCATTAGTTTGTGGATGATATGCGATGGAAAGACGGTGATTGACACCATACTTAGCCATGACTCGAGAAAATTGATCATTTCAAAAATGTGTCCCGCGATCACTAATGATAGCACGAGGAACACCGAATCGAGCAAATAATTGTTTCAAAAAGTTCACAACCACCCTCGCATCGTTCGTAGGTAAAGCTTTTGCTTCAACCCATTTGGATACGTCGTCAACGGCTACGACGATGTACTTGTTCCCTTTGGATGATGGAAATGACCCCATAAAGTCAATGCCCCATACGTCAAAGATTTCACATTCTTGGATGAAATTTTGAGGCATCTCATCTTTATGTGTGATCTTGCCTTATCTTTGGCAAGCATCGCAATGTTTAACCATTTCATGAGCGTCATGATAAATGGATGGCCAATAGAATCCGGAGACAAAAACTTTCTTCGCGGTATAGTTAGGACAAAAATGACCACCGGTGGGTCCTTTGTGGCAAGCTTCTAGGATTAGTAAAGCTGTCGGCCCATCAACACACCTACGAATGACAAGATCCACACATGGCTTGAAAAGGTAAGGGTCGTCCCAATAATAGTGTTTAATATCCTTAAAGAATTTTTTCTTTTGTTGGGACGTTAACCCTTCTATAAAAACACCACCCGCTAAATAGTTTGCAATGTCCGCAAACCATGGGGTATCGTCAAGATTGGAGTTAATCGACATTAAGTCCTCATGGGGAAAGTACTCATTAATCTCTTGATTAGGAAGTTCCACTTGATAAGGATCCTCGAGTCTACTAAGATGGTCCGCGGCTAGGTTTTCCACTCACTTTTTATCACGAATTTCAATTTAAAATTCTTGAAGGAGCAAAACCCAACGAAGGAGTCTCGGTTTAGCATCTTGCTTGGTCAACAAGTATTTTAAGGCGGAATGATTGGTGTAAACGATGGTGGTAGAAAGCACAAGATAGGGGCAGAATTTCTCAAAAGCATACACTATAGCTAAAAGCTCTTTTTCAGTAGTGGTATAATGCAATTGAGCCCCCGTCATTGTCTTGCTAGCATAATGGATTGGTTAGAAGTGTTTGTTAACTCGTTGACCTAAAACCGCTCCTATCGCGAAATCACTAGCATCGCACATGAGCTCGAAAGGTAACTCCCAATTTGGAGACTAAGACCAGTGCCTTAGTTAATTTACCTTTAAGAAGTAACAAAGAGTCGAGACATTCTTGAGAAAAGATGAAAGGAGCATCCTTTTATAAGAGGTGAGTCATAGGACGAGCTAGCTTAGAGAAATCTTGGATGAAACGACGATAAAATCCCGCATGACCTAAAAACTTCTACCTCCTTTGACAGTGGTAGGTAGAGGCAACTTAACAATGACGTCAACTTAGCACGGTCGACTTCGATACCGGCTTTAGATATTTTATGACCGAGGACAATGCCTTCTTTTACCATGAAATGGCATTTTTCCCAATTAAGAACGAGACGAGTGTCTTTACACCGTTTAAGCACATGTTCTAAATTGGCAAGACAAGAAGAGAAAGAATCACCATAGACCTAGAAATCGTCCATAACGACTTCCATAGTTTCTTCAACCATGTCATGGAATATAGCCATCATACACCCTTGGAAAGTCCCAGGAGCATTGCTTAAGCCGAAAGGCATTCTTTTGTAAGCAAATGTTCCATAAGGACAAGTGAATGTGGTTTTCTCTTGGTCTTTTGGATCGATAGGAATTTGAAAATACCCGGAGAAACCGTCTAAGAAGAAATAGTAGTCATTACCAGCTAAATGCTCGAGCATTTGATCCATGAAAGGAAGAGGAAAATGATCCTTACGAGTGGCATCATTGAGCTTGCGATAGTCTATGCAAACTCGCCAACCCGTGACAAGTCGAGTAGGAATCAACTCGTTGTTTTCATTGGGAACAACGGTTATTCTGCCTTTCTTAGGCACACAATGGACGGGACTAACCCATGGCGAATCCGAGATAGGGTAAATCATTCCGGCATCTAGAAGTTTGATAACTTCTTTCTTAATGACGTCATGAATTTTTGGATTAACCCTTCTTTGGCTTTGGATTGCGGGTTTAAAGTCATCTTCCATGAGAGTTTTATGAGTGCAAAAGTTAGGATCAATTCCGCGGATGTCGGAAATTTTCCAAGCAATTGCTTTTTTATGATTTTTGAGCACATCGATAAGTTGCGATTTTTCATCATCTTTTAAGTCCTTTGCAATGATGACGGGTAACTTCTTATTGTCTTCTAGAAAAACGTATTCAAGATGAGAAGGTAATTCCTTAAGCTTTAAATCCGAAAGATTGTCGATGGAAGGCTTAATCAAATTCGGATCATCGTTTGTAACTTCCATAGGAGAAGGTGGAGAAATATGGTCCTCATTGAGAAGTTTCTCAATGGTAAGAATGTATTCTTCCCAATTGGAGGGAGAATCGTCATATTTTAAGTCCACATACACTAAACTTGCTTCAAATTCTTTCAAAAGAAAGTCACTTTCTCCAAATGGAGTCAATGATGGAGCAATAGAAGATACGTTCTCAACATGAGGTAAAGGAGAACTCCCGCTCTTACAAGCCTCGTAGAAATGATCTTCGCATGCTTCGTCGAGCACATCGATGAAATTTACGGATTCGGGCTCATCAGGACGTTTGGAAAGTTTACCCATGTTAAAGACGATTTTATCATCCCCGACCTCATGGTAAGTTCACCCGCGGCTACATCAATCAATGTACGCCTGGTTCTCAAGAAGGGTCGTCCCACAATTAAGGGAACACGCGGATCTATTTCATAGTCGATGACAACGAAATCGGCAGGGAAAGTGAATTTGTCGACTCCAACGAACACATCCTCGGCTATCCCCATCGGATAAGCAACCGATCGGTTAGCTAATTCCAAAGTCATATGAGTGGGGACTAGCTTAGGTAAAGATAATTGCTTCCATACTGACAATGGCATAAGACTGATACTCGCACCGAGATCCGCCAAAGCCATACAATTCTCTACACCCGAAAAATTACAAGGAATAAGGAATCGACCGGGATCTCCTAACTTAACCGGAAGTTTTCTCAAAAGAACAGCAGAACAATTCTCATTCAATTGGGTATTGGCGATATCGAGCAATTTTTCCTTATCACTTAAAAGATCCTTAAACATCTTATCATATTTAGGCATGTGAGCGAGAGCCTCGGCAAAGGTGATATTAAAATTTAATTGTTTGAACATTTTAAGAAAGTTTGAAACTTGAATATCATCCTTATTCTTCAATTTCTCTTTCCTCAACCTTGAGGGATAAGGTATATTGGGTTGAGATGAAGGCTTTGGAATGGAATTCTCACTCACATCCGTGGGTGGAGGAGGGGTAGAAGTGGAAGGTGGAGGAACCGGTTTTGGAACCGAAGGTGTGGTATAAACTTGAGGTATAGGTGGAACATAAGGTGTAGACGAAGAAATAACGGGTGGTATGTCACAAGTAGAGGGTGAAGGACGGTAGGTAGAAGTAGAAGGAATGTCGGATCCTTGGTTAGGTGTGGAATAAGAAGGTTCTACGATGGTCTTACCGCGCCTAGTGGTGATGGCATTAATGTTGGCCCTAGGGTTGGCCATGGTGTTAGAAGGGAGGGCACCTTGGGGACGAAGGGTTTGAATCATTTTCATAGCTTTCCTACCGGTTGATTCTTGTATCTCTCTGGTCGATTCTTGCAGCAATTTCATTGTTCGCTCATGTTCAGTCAACTTTTGTAAAACCAAGTCCATTGGATTATGCATGTTCATTTGATTACACCCTTGGTTATTAAAATCTTGGTTTTGAAATTATGGTTGAAAACCATTGTTATTATGAAAACCTTGATTAATGTTGTTATTTTGAAACCCTTTGTTTGGCCCATTAAAATTCCCTTGATTTTGACCATTGAAATTGCCTTGATTTTGTCCATTGAAATTCCCTTGGTTTGAATTAAAATTCCTTTGATTGTTGGAAGAATTCCCTTGATAATCATTCCTTTGTTGGCCTTGGTTCCTTGGTGGGTATTGGGCATTGGTTAATTGAGGAGGGGGTCTAGCATGAGGTTTAAAATCGAGAGGAGCCAAATAATTAGTAGATCTATAAGAAAGATTATTAGCATCCACATTTGGTTTAAAATGCACCCTCTCATTAGTGTAATAAGAATACACTTCTTGTTGAGAGGGGTCATGAACCTTATCACAATTTAAGTATGAATGTGATCCCCCACAAATTTCACATGACTCACTCAAAGCATTAACTTGCACATTGTTCTTAACATGTAAAGCAAGATCAGTCATTATCGAAGTAAGGACATCAATTTTCTTGTCGGCTCACTAGAACTAGCACTAGCCATAGTAGCCCTAACACTCTTGGTATGGACTTTGGATTTGTTCTCAATAATTGCCCAAGCCTCATTCATAGTTTTCACAAGAATATTACCCCCCGAGGCACTATTTAGTGAATCTTGGTCATTCAAAGTTAATCTATTATAAAAAGTATTAATTTGATGTACCTTTGTAAAACCGTGTTTTGGACACTTTCTTAAAAGTTCCTTAAAACGATCCCAAGATTCACTAAATGTCTCACCGTACTTTTGTTCGAAATTAATGATGTCATTTCGCAAAGCAGTAGTACGAGAGGGTGGAAAGAAATAGTTTATGAACTTTGTCTCAAGGTCCGTCCATGTTTTAATACTCCGGGGTGGTTCCTTATCAAGCCATGTCCGGGCTTGTCCCTCGAGGGAGAAAGAATGAATTACCTCTTTTGAAACCCCATTGTATTTTACAGTATTGGATAAGTGTATGAACCTCTTGATGTGGTCATGAGTATCGTCATGAGAACGGCCTAAGAAAGGTGTTATGGAAACCATTTGGATAAACCCTGATTTGAGCTCGAAGTTGTTGCTGTCAATAGCCGGCACCACAATCGCATCATCATTGCCTTTGACGTGTGATTGCAAGAGCTCGATCATTGGACGGTTCTCCATTGTATTGACAACGGGAGGCTCTACAATAGGAGTTTCAATAGTAGCGGCTTGAATGGATTTCCTCCTTCTTGAACGGGTACGCATACACCTACAAAAGAAAAAGATAGAAAAGAAATAGAAAAAATAATGGTTAACGTGAAAAGAAAATTTTTTCGGTGCAAAACCTTTGAAAAAGAATTGATTTTTATGATTTTTTAAATGTTTTTGGATTTTTGAAAATTTTAATTATTAGGATTATTGAAAATTTTTGAATCGAAAAATAACGTTCAAGAGTGAACGGATCCCAAAATCCAACGCGTCTCTCACAAAAAACTGTTAATCTTTACGAAAAGAGCCGACACCACAATCACATCATCATTCCCCGGCAGCAGCGCCATTTTAATATAAGAAAAATTGTTCTTTGAAATCAGTCTAATCAAATTGATCACGGTTAAACGTGCGACTCAGTTGTTCTTGGTGAAAAGAAAATGAAATGATTATCTATTTTAAAATAAAGATGAAAATGTCGTTGAGTAACTAAATAAAAATAAAATCTTGAAAATATAAAACTATAAATAAAGACATTAAAAGAAATTAAGTAAATTTGAAAATTTAATAAAAATGTAAACTTTAAAATTAAGCTAAGACAAAACAGGTTAAAATAAAGCTAAATAATATGGCGGGAAAAATTAAACTTGAAAATAATACATGAAACAAGAAAATCAAACAATCCGGAATACAAAAATCTGAACTAATCCGGAATCAAGTTTCCACATATAATCCGGAATAAAGTAAAAGCAACAATTCGGAATGTTGTTCACTATGTAATCCGGAATCCTTGGATTCCCACCTTAATTCGGAATGAGTAACAAAAACTAATCGGGAATGTTTAAATTCTTTCTAATCCGAAATGAAGAAAATGAACTTTATCCGGAATGTGTTATAAAACACGTTATCCGGAATCCCTACTAAAGCTTATCCGGGATTCGTAGTTTAGCTCTTATCTGGAATAAGTATTAAAATTACTAATCCGGAATAAGTATCAAAATTACTAATCCGGAATAAATTGGGCTTATCCGGAATAAATGAACTTGTAATCCGGAATCCCTTATCCGGGTATGCCCTTATCCGGAATGTTGAAGAACTGAGGCTAATCCGGAATACAAATGAAGCTTATCCGGAATGACTAAAACACACACCTTATCCGGAATACCTTTAAAACCTTAATTCAGAATATTGAGTTTTTGCTCTAATGCGGAATGAATAAATTTGCATATAAGTCGGAATGTTAGGGTTTTGAAAACCCGGATAAGAACAAAAATAAGCTAAATGAAAATAAGCTAAAAATCTAATAAGCATTTACCAAAAACTTAACCAAAATGATTTTAAGAAAAAATTAATAAGCCACAAATTAAAAACTTTTAAAACACTAAATAATCAAAATATTAAAAATGAACTTTTAAAAGATTTAAACTATTAAAACCACTTTAATAAAAATAAGCTAACACTAATAAGCAATAAGCACAAATAAACTAAAACATCAATCACACCAAACCAATAAGCACAATCTAATAAGCAAATCAATCACACAATCAACAATATTAAACCAACTACATGATTAAAGAGGCAAAAGAATAGATTATGATTAAGAAAGGAAGAATGAGAATTAACTAAAAAGGTTTGAATTAATGATGATGATTAAGATTCAATTACAAAATTAAAAGATGAAAGATAAAACAAACTTGAAAGAGAAATTCTAGAGAGAGAAAGTAACATCTACTCCTAATTACCTTACTTAAAAAATAAACTAATTAACTAACTCCTCCTAAAGAAGATTAGGAGGGTATTTATAGGAGAAGGGGAGGGTGTTGTTGCTTCTCTCTTTCTTCTTGTATTCTCATCTTTAAATAACTCGTCTTTCTCGACTTTGTCTCGGGATTAGTCGAATGATAATATGAACTCATCTTCTAATTTTCTTATTTTAGTAGACTTGGTTCTTCGACTTCGTCAATCTTCCGTCTATAGACTTTTTCTTCGATAAATCTTTAGAATAGGCCTTTGACTTCCGTTCTTCTTGCACTTTTGATCTTTTGAGTTTGTCTTTTGTCTTTTTCTTCGATAAAAGCCCGTGAAAGCCCCTGTTTTCTTCCTTTTTCATATTTTTGTCCTAAAACACAATAAAAACACAAAACACGCATAATTCCGACTTTTATAACATCAAATACACGTTTTGGTCTTGTTTTTATTAATTTTAAGTGGTAAAAGGATAAGTGTTTTCACACTTATTATGCAACCAGTGCTTGATGATATCTTACTAGTGTTGATTCCTATGGCCTTTCAACGCACTGCTAAGAGTATTATTGGTAGGTTGCTTGTTGCTGATGTGGCTTATTTTGTTTGGAGGGAACGTAACAATAGGTTATTCAAAGGAAGTAAGCTCAAGCCGGAGGATATTAAAGATCAAGTCATTACTATGGTTCGATTGAAGTTACTTTCATTCGGATTTAAGAATCAGGCTGAAGTCATGAAGGCGCTTGCTCTTTGGAATATGCCTAAACATTTTCGTGTTTGTGGTAATTAGTAATGTTTGGTTGTTTAATTTTCTAGGCTGATGGCATGTGATTGGTTTACTTGTAGTTCATGTTTTTTGCTTGAGGTTAATGTGGTATTTTAGCCACATTCCATTGTACTCTAAGGTCTTTTTTGAGTATTAATATATTTACCGGGGTATTGCTTTACCGCAAAAAAAAGAATGTTCGGTCATAGGTTTATTATGAATCATTTCTTAGAACGTTGTTATAAGTAGTAAAATAGTCAGGAATCACGGGCTTGACTTAAAGGTATAAAGTTCATGTTTAAGGAACAAAAGCCTAAAAGGAAAGCCCCACCCATTAAGATATAGCCCATAAAAGCCCACATGCGGGTGGACTATATAAACACCCTCCTAGCATGTTAGGAGGGGTTGGCTCATTTCATTTCTCTCTCTTAATCTAATATCACCCAAGTTTCACACACACTTTTTCTCTCTACTCTCTCTCTCTAGATTTCATCTATTTTCTTTACTTATTTCATAGATAACAACAAACCATGATAGATTAAATTGGAAAAGTTAGAAAAACCCTAGTTTTCTGTCCCCCTAAGGGGCGATCTCCGGCGCTGCCACCACCATTATTTTCTGGCTAAACCTATAATTTACGTATCTTTACCTATTAATGTATTGTCTGATCTTGGTGATGTCTTTGGTTTCTCTTCTCGGGTTCTAATGATATTATTTAGATTTTCTATGTTGTTAATCATGGTATGAAATCGTTTATTAGGGATGTGTTCTTTTTGTGGTGGTTGCATTGATGTGATCGTGATAGTATAGTGATAAGTAAGATACGTTATAGGGTAAATTAGAAAATTACCTTTAGGAAAAAGTAATAGTCTAAAATTACCAAAGACGGATTCAATTAAACACGTTGGTGAACCAAGTTCGTTGTACACGAAGATCTTATGAATTTAAGACGTTTTGTATGGATTTGGACAATTGATTCGAATTGGTTTTTGGTTTTTAAACTAAAATTAAATTCTACAAATTTAAATCCTAATGTAATCCTAAAGTGCATGAATCGTAAACCCAAAATTATTTTAATCTAAAAACAATTACTTAAAAATTAAAGTTATTTTAAAAATTAAAACTACTTAAAAATCTAATAAAAATTACTCAATTTAATTAAAATACTTTCACACTAATTTTTTTAAATCTATTTAAGAGATTAAAAATCTAATTTAGTTAAAATCTAATTCTTTAAAAACTAATTCTAAATGACTAATAAAATATCTAAAAATTAATAAAACATTTTTTTATTATGTTTTTATTTAATTATTATTAAAACTGAAACTTTATAAAAGTAATTTAAAAACAAAACTATTTAAATTTAAATGAAATTAAAATTAAGGTTATTACACTTTAAAAACTGACAGCCCTATTTCAATATACTATATTTATTAACTTGACTGTAAATAAACCCAAAAGAGCATTTAGCTCAGATGGTAAACGTGTATGGCCTGTGACCAGGAGGTCACAGGTTCGAATCCAATGAAGGACATTTTTTTGTATTTATTTTTGACAATAAAATTAATTGATATTTGATCACAAGAATGACCCTTTTTTCACAAATTCTATGAAAAAGCTGATAAGGATATCAGCTTATGAGCTTATCAGATCAATGGAATCTGATAGCATATGAAACTCAACAAAACCAAATGATACATAGCAAAATAAGAATACTTAGAAATACTAAATTATAACAGCTAAGCTAGATAATAAATCAGCAAGAAAACACTTATTTAGCTAAATGAGAACAATATCAGCTATGTCAACTAATCATTCAGCCAAATTTAGTAGCCTAATAACCCAAACGTCCCCTAATGGCAGTTAAGCAAAACTAGCAGTCAAACGCTAAGCAAATTATACCGACATAGTAATATAAATCTCCTATAAGTAGATTGATTTCAGCAAGCATCTAAAATAAATATCAGCAATCCAAGAAGTTTGTGACATATTTCAATGAATTACAAAACTGAACAAAGACCTCAATCGCAGCATAAAAACTCATCAGATATTCGGTCTAGCAAATATAACAACAACCCTAGCAGCTCCAAACGACTACCACATCAAAACAGATTTATGATAGTTTATTTCAAAATTATTTTAGATTGTAAATCTGATAAAAGCATTCACAAATTTAACAAGAACTAAACCAAATATCAGATATAAACCAAACCTAGCATACAAATAGTATAGATAAAAACAAGCTAAAAAAACTCATATCCAAATCAACATTTAACAGACTTAAAATCTAACAATCAGATTCAAATGCAATCCTTCAAACTAACAGTCAACTAAAATAGCTTCATCAAAAATAGATCCAAACAATCCTATTTCATTTATCATATAATTCATTAACAAATTAATGATAAAACATATTGAATAATATGAAATTAACTAGTTAACATACCATTTGTAGAAAACCTTTGAGAAGAAGATTGTGCTGAACAATCTTATGAACCCGAAACAACACCATTAATCACCACCATTCGAATCATCAACACATCATTCGGACTCATTTTTTTAATTTTACTTTCTAATGGGGAAAGTTTATTCACCAAAATTTATTTTTAATTAATTGAATAAAACTATTAATCAGTCTTATCAATCAAACTTACCAATTATTATATCAAATTCAGTTTTAAGTTTAATAGTGCAATAATAAATTTAAACATAAAGTAAACAATGGATAAAACTAAAATCACTTTTTATTGATAACCAAGAAATTCTTACAATACTTTTTAAGAAAGAAATTACAAAATTAAACCTAAAACTAATTTAACATAATAACATTGAAAAATAAAAATGGGATGAAAATTACACAATAATTGGGGGGTTTTATAGGCAAACCCCCAAGCCTTGCTGAGGATTTTGTTGATGCAAATCTTTCATCTTGACCATTAAAATGGTATCTTATTTTTTCTCTTTCTTCTAATCTTGATCTGACGGTGGATAATAGCTCTCTCCTCACACGGATTGCCAAGGTGGCAATCATTGTGCTAGTTGTGCTTCTACAAAGCTGA
Organism: Glebionis coronaria; assembly: GCA_025667525.1. Taxonomy (NCBI): domain Eukaryota; kingdom Viridiplantae; phylum Streptophyta; class Magnoliopsida; order Asterales; family Asteraceae; genus Glebionis; species Glebionis coronaria. The sequence continues at coordinate 374,185 of JANFOE010000830.1, read as the reverse complement.
TGTGGCCTTATATTATTGGAACAATGATTGATTGTGAGGTGTTTCCTCCAATCAGTATCAAGAGATAAAGAGAGAGGGTGCCACGTTACCCATCTTCAACCTCTGGTTTAAGGGGAGAATTAATTAAGGGCGCGTGTGTTATCACGCGCCTTAATTAATAAAAGCCCCAATTATTTATTTTAGGCTAGGGTTTAGGGTAACAGTGATTTTTTTGTTGCAGGTTTATTTAGGATGGGGGAGAAAGTGAGTTTGCATAGAGTGTATCGAAAGGTAAAACGTGTGATGTGTGTGAGATGAACTTTTGTGGGTAAATAAACAAATGGTTGACCAAGATAAAGTTATACACGTTTTATTCTTCTTTCTTGTTTGTAACCGATTTAAAGTAAAAACAACCCTAATGGGCTAAAGTGACCCAAATTATTCACCATCTTTAATAACTTTCGGGCCTTGAATGGGCTTGTATGGATTTCCATCCGTCTCCAAAAAGATTTGGGCCATATGGGCTTGTAACAAAAAGTGAATAATAATATATCCACTATTGGGCTTTTAGGCCCAATATGTAAATGTGGGACCACCAAGGCCCATAATCCTCCATAAATGATTAAATCCGCTAAATTCGAACTCGAAATTGGCTTTGTTGATCTTTTTCTTCAAACTCGTGTCAGTTTCGCCGGTTTTCGTGACTTTGGTACCTACACACACGAAACAAGAAAACAATATAAAAACTATACAATATCATATGTTTTATGCAATTTAAGCTCGTTTTAAGATATAAATGATATGAGTAATTACACTCATATCAAACTCCCCTTGCTAAGCAATTGCCGTGTCCTCACGCAATGATAAAATAAAACACTAACTACATCATTATTCAACTTTTGACATTTTATTTTGCAAAGACATAATGTATTGCTTTCATTATTTGAAAAATAACTTTTAGGATCATAAAACTCAAATAGATTCATCATCCTCGACTTTTCACTTTTCCATGCCAAGTGTAAAAACAAGATCATTATCAATCATAAGCCCCAAAATTAAACCAACTCATACAAGTAATTTGTGTTAAACTCAATCTCCTATTATTCCTAATTGTATCTCTAGATTTTATTTGTCATTCACCCAAAGGCTCATTTGACTTATTTGATATTTATTAGTCCAAAAATGAAGGCAAAAACGGTGTAAACTCAACACTCAAAACCTAACCTCGACTTCAAAAACCGTTGTCACTAAAGAAAGCCCACATCAAGGATAACTTAATACGATTTGAGGGATAAATCCCCGGACCCGAAATTTGGCTAATATGGCTACTTAAAAGCAACAATAAAAACCTCCAAAGTCAATTATGACCTTATTAATGGAGTTAGAAACAATTAAATCATAACACCTTGTGGCTCTTTAAGATGCAATTGTGCTCCTTATTTAAAATCCACACCCGAAGGCTCCTTGAACAAAAATAAGGGAATTGACATCACCATCCCACCTTATGGCTCATGATGATGAAGCAATTTTTATTCAACATGTCCCATCGCCATACACCCTAAGGCTCTAATGACAAGGTTAGTGCTACATGAATCCCACCCGAAGGCTCCTAGAGAACATGTTTCTATTTATTCTTCTTTATTAATATGATATTTATAGTAAGCCAAATTTCCGCAATCCCATGATCAAAAGTCCATGACGCTGACACCCTTAATGTGTTCTCACTTTAATTACAAGGGAAGAAAAAGAAGGAGTTACGAGTTAAGATATCAAGCCTAAACCGCTAAAAACTTCATTTATTAAGCAATTATTATTCAAGTGTGGAAAGTAAATACGAGGAGATTAAATCAAACACAAAAATACTTGCACAAAGAAGAGTTAATTTTAGAAACTTATGATTGAACTCTATCATCTCTTGTTCTCCATATTGTAAAATTTCAAAAATTTAAAATCAATGGACACTTAGCCTATTATATCAAAGTTTTGGGTTTTCAAGTCATCTATAGGATCTTGCATCTTCTTATACTTTTACAAGTTTTAGAATTTGCGTTTTAAAGTTCCCTTGATAAACGACATTGTAGGATCAATTATAGGAACTTGCGAAAAGTTCTTGTTCTTAACCCGTATGAATTAAGACTTTCGCGTTTTAAAGCTCCCTATATAAAATCCTAGCAAAACTTAATTCAAATACGTTAAGGAAAAGCTAAGGTAAAAACCAAGTCGAGTCATAAACTATTTTTATTTTCACCAACGGAAAGCCTACATTTGTGTCAAAAACACTTATTTTCTTAATTAAAACTTAAAAATAACACTAAAAATTTAAAATTTTTATGAAAAGCGAGAAAAACAATTACGTTTAGACACGACAAAAGCAAATAGCAAGCGATTATATCGATTGACTCCCCCATGCTAAAACCAAACATTGTCCTTAATGTTTCTTAGCTCAAGAGTAACACCCCCTTGCTAAAACACGAAGAGTCTAATGCAAAATCCTAGCATGGAAAGAGAACACAGATCTATAAGCCGTTTATTAATTATGCCTCAAGATAAAACGTTAGTCGATAAAAATCAAAGGATAAAGAGTGTGCCCCTTTTGGCAATCAAAGCAAGGAAGATCAAGTGGACCAGCAAAAACCGAACACGAGAGTCTTCAATGATTAGGGTCATACCTAAGATTCACAACACAACAAAACACGAGCACGAGCTTGAAAGATCAAGTCTTATTAGTGTTAGAAAATAGAAAGAAGATAGAATGTATGGGACTCCCCCACAAGGCACCTCGTTTTTGTTAACCGAGTCATGAGCTCGACTCGATCCGCACATTCATTGGTCCTTAGGGAAAAAGGTGAAAACCGGCATAATGGAATAAAATACAATATAAAGCACGATGTCGGGGTCAAAGATCTCATCCTCGTTGTCGGATGACAAACGAAAGGATAAAACTCCAACACAAATATCTAAAAAGAGGTGGTAGTCACAAATCACGATATGGATGTAGCATGCTCCCCGAGATAAACTCGCACCAAGATGATTAAAAAGTCTTTCAATTATTGCATCGGTTAAAGGCCGACATTTGCCTAAATCAACGATTCTAGGGTCGAATACCTCGTCCTCGTGAGAGAAAGGAATAGACAACACGGTGTCGTCCCCCCATGCTAATCCAACATCATATAAAGCACATGGTAATGGTGTGGTAAAAGTTTCAACCATAGTGGTTTCAACTTGCATGACTTTGTCGACCTTGTCACTCTTAGGAATGTGAACAAAGGGGTCATGATACTCAAAATGAGTCGCATGAAAAACCCGCACATTAAGATAAAAGCGAGTGGGAGGGAGATTGGGAATCAAGAAAATTTCTCCATCCGGGTCGACATATTCATCAACACAAAAGGTGTGAGATGAAGGCGGTATGATGCTCTCAAAATCCTCTTTAAACAATGGATTATTGTTCATTGAAGCTTCAAATAGAGGATTTGAGTAAGTCACAAAAGTGTTGTCATTCTCGTCGTCACAAGAAATATCTGTTAGCCTCAAAATATTGAGCCAAACAAGAATGCTCGGTCATATGTTTATTATGTATCGTATTTTAGAACGTTGTAATAGGTAGTATATTAGTCGTGTTATTACGGGCTTAACTTTAAGCTAAGGTTCATTAATAAGTAAGCAAAGCCCAAAAGGAAAGCCCGGCCCAAACCATATAGTCCATAAAGAAGCCCGCATGTGGGTGGACTATATATACCCTTCCTAGCATGTTAGGAAGGGTGTTGGTTCATTTGTATTTCTCACTTCTCAATCTAACATTCACCTAGTTCCAACCATTTCTCTCTCTTTTCTCTCTCTACTTTCTCTCTCTAGGAATTCATCTCTTCTTCATCTATTTTCTTTCTTTCTTCATTGCTTAATCATCACAAATATAAGGGACAACAATTGGTATCAATCGCCATGGGGTAGTTTTGTGATTGGTTTTTGAGTTTTCATTTGATTTGATCCTTCTTTCTTCCACGAATTCAAGATTTTTGTGTTTTTTAGTGTTCTTCACGTCGTATTACTTCTTTATTCATGCCATAGTGATTTGGGTATCTTGGTTTTTGGCTTAAACACAAGTTTTTTGGATCAAAAGTTGAAAATTTCTTGGTTTTTCATCTTTCCGAATTTCTTGCAAAGGTACCCATCGGAAATTACAATTGAGAGGGGTTTGATCGCAATAACCAACTGGTTCCACTTTGCGATCACTGGATTCCGATATCTTATTCCGATCTGGACATTCCGATCGTACATTGCGATCTGGAATTCCGACGGTTTGAAGGGAATTTTGAGTCGTTACTCTGCCAAATTTGTTTTAGACACATTTCAATCTGAACATTTCGATCTGAACATTTCGATCTGAACATTCCGATCAGAACATATCCTGATCTGAACATTGCCATCTGGTATTCCGACAGTACATTGCGATCTGGGATTCCGACAGTGCATTGCGATCTAAGCCACATTCCGATGAACATTCCGATGGACATTCCGATGGCACATTCCGATGGACATTCCGATGACTTGTTTAGCTAAATTTTGTACGAGTATTTTTTCGAATTAGCCACCATCTAGACTAGTTTCGTAATATATTTTTTTGAATTGGCGGGAAAACCATTTTTAATTTTATTTTTTCCTAGACCATTTTTAGGCCATTTATGCTTCGATTTCAAATTTTGGCGATGCGAAAAAATTTTCGACCAAAAATTCAAATTTTCGGACCAAAATTCAAATTTTTAGGCCATTTTTAGGTTTTATTTTTGTCAAAAATTTTCACTTTTCAAAAATTTTCCCTATTAGTTTTTGGCTATTTCGGACTTGATTTCAAAATTTGGTAAGACAAAATTTTCAGTTTACCGTTTTGTCGGACTGAGGAATTTATTGTCGGACTGGGAAAAAAAAATCGGAATTTTCGAAATTGCCACAAACCAATCACACCATATCTACTTAAGATCCAAAGTCAATTCATCAACTGTTTCACCCATTATGGATTCCGTAACACAAGATGTGCATGCACTCAAATCCAAGATGTCGTTTGCAAAAGAACGATGCATGACACACTTTAGATCACTCCAGTCACACCTTCAAGTTCTTTCAAATGACGATTTAAAAGGCACTCGCGTCGAACTTGGATTCAAACGGGTATTCATGTCACTCACTGGACAAGATGTTGAGACATTCACAAGCACAATGCTACTCAATGTAGATCACCTTGAACAACAACTTGCCAATGATGAATTTCAAGAGGTTGAACCCATAGATGCAGTTTTAGTTCTCGAGAATCAGTTTCAGCAATTCTTTGATACACAAGTCTCTGTAGACTATGATCAAGAATTCATCAACAAATACTTCTTTGAATTTACTAGGTTAGAAGTTCAAGAATTCAAGGAGACGTTTCTTCAACACATGAGAGATGTAAGGAAGTTAATTGCCGAAAGAACACGTCATAAACTACCAGTTGAAAGACGGGTGAATGAAAGACTGATGCAGACGAACGAGATCAATGTCGATGATGGTCAAACATTAGATGATTGTTCGATTATCACAGAAATCAGCGGGATAGAATCCGAACAGCAACAAACCATCCACAGCTCAGAGAATGATCCAGTAACCGATGATGCCGATATAAGACCCATTTATGATGAAGAGCCAATGGCTGAGGTACACTTAAATGCTGTGTATGATGATCATCAATATATTGATTCTAATATTCATGAGCTTGAAACTATGTTAGCTCACAAGACAAAAGATTTTGAGGATGCCAAACTCGAGTTTTTAAAGAAAAATGACAAATTTAAATCTTATTTTGAAAAACTTGAAAAAGCAAACGTTGTTCTTGAACAAAAACTAGATCGTAAGATTCAAGATTCTAATGCGGAAAAAGAACATTTTGTGAAACAAATAAATTTGTTAGAATCAAAGTTGGCTTCTCAAAATCCAAGTCCTCCGCCTGCTTCAGTAAGTGAAATATCTGTGCAACCTATCGACACTGTAGATAGTAATGACGCGAATGCTGATAATGAAATATTTGATAATATAAACATTAAGTTAGAACAACGTGTCGCTCAATTACTTCTACAAAATGAGCAATTGAAAGCTCAGATTCAGGAAAAGGTTTTTGCATTAACAGCAGTGAAAAATGAATTAAGGAAGCTAAAAGGAAATAGTGTGGATACTAAGTTAGCAAATTAGTCTATCTTGGGGAAACCTCCTACTCAACCATTCAGAAACCGCTCAGTTTCTAGACAACCGAATGCGTTTAAATCTGAACGACCCAAAACATCGAACTCGAGGTTTGCATCCCAAGTTGACATGCGTAGCAATTTGCCAAACACTGTCACTCCACAATCTAGATACTCCTTAAGATATTCTACCTATGTAAAACCCAATCACATGAATGATTCAAGCAACTCTAGCAATAGCCACAAGAACATGCCTAGGCGAAGTTTAAATGACACGGGTCATAAAAGCTATCTAGAGGATGCTAAGATAAAGACACAAGCAAGAGATAGGACCCAACCGAAACCTAGGAGCGCTAATCACACATCTAGGAATTCTAGACCCTTCTATGATGTGCCCAAATCAGCCTATCCTAGGAACACTAGATCATTCTCAGATGCTAAGCACTTTGTTTGCACGAAATGTAACAAATGTGTGTTTAATGCCATTCATGATGATTGCATCACTAAAGTCCTGAACAAGGTGAACCAAACAGCTAGAGCATCTCAAAGATGGAACCCTATAGGAAATAGTTTTTCTCCAACTAAGTCTTCCGCGGTGCATGAGAAAGCTAAGTTTCCTAGACCCTGTCTTAAGTGGAGACAAACAGGTAGAATCTTCAAAACAACTGGTCTTAAATGGGTTCCTACTGGAAAAATATTTCCCTCTAGCACGACAAAGGTTCACTGTGAACCCCCACATGGTTCTCACAAAGATATCACTAACGAATATGCAAGCATACAAACTACTGATGAAAGTGCAGGTAATCAAGTAAAGGTTCAACAAGAACATAAAGGTTTTCCTTATTTATACCGTTCAACAAAAGACACTCTCAGAGTATGGTTGCTGAAGAAGCAAATATCAGAGAAATATGTGTCTCAGGGGTTTCACACGTAAGCAACACAATGGCACTTGAACAAAGCAGTTTAAGTCCCGATCCACAACGACAAACGACTTTCGTTCACAACCGCACGGAACTCGGAACTCAAGACCACAGCAATGAACCGTCAAGTTCAAAGCTGGTTCCTGAACATGTTCGTAGAGCAGATATGACAGTGGACACGACACTTGAAGAGTTGGAAATGTTATATGGACCAATGTATGATGAATATTTCACGGGGGAGAAACAAGTTGCATCGAAGTCTTCCGCTGTCACTCATGATAAGAATGATGATACCGTTCATCGTCAACAAAAGGATCCAACTTCATCTACTTTAACACGGGTTGTTGCAGATTTACCTCCTCAGAATATCACATTAACAATCGATCCTACAACATCCACAACTACTGTCATTGCTCCAGAGAACACACATCAAGCAGACGATGCATTATCTGACGAAGACGAATTTATCAACCCATTCGGTACACCGGTACATGAAACTGGAGAGTCTTCTACTCGCCATGTTGATCCGTCAAATATGCATACATTCTATCGATGACATCCTTCAACACATCATTGGACCCGAGATCATCCTTTGGTTCACGTAATTGGAAACCCTTCACAGCTTGTTCGTACAAGACGACAACTAGCAACCGATGGCGATGTTTGTATGTTCGCACTCGCCGTGAGTACTGCTGAACCGAAAAACATCAAAGAAGCCATGGCTGATCATGCTTGGATTGAATTGATGACGGATGAACTTCACCAATTTGAAAGACTTAAAGTCTGGGAACTTGTTGACAGACCATACGATGTGACTCCTTTAAATCTTCGTTGGATCTGGAAAAACAAGATGGATGAAGAAAACACGATCATCAAAAACAAAGCTAGGCTAGTGGCTAAGGGGTATGGCCAGAAAGAGGGAATTGATTTTGAAGAATCATTTGCACAAGTAGCTCGAATGGAAGCAGTCAGGATTTTTCTTGCTTATGCTGCACATAAGGGATTCACGGTTTATCAAATGGACGTAAAGACAGCATTTCTTAACGGTCCTTTGAAGGAAGAAGTCTATGTCACGCAGCCGGAAGGATTCGTCAATCCTCATTATCCTGACAAGGTGTATCGTCTCTACAAAGCACTTTATGGACTCAAGCAAGCTCCAAGGGCGTGGTATGACGAGCTCTCAAAATTTCTGGTATCCAAAGGTTTCTCAAAAGGTTCCATTGATCTAACTTTGTTCACTTATAAATATGGGGATGACATTTTGCTTGTGCAAATTTATGTTGATGACATTATTTTCGGGTCTACAAACCCAAAACTTTCAAAATGGTTTGAAAAAGTAATGCACAGCAAATTTGAAATGTCAATGATGGGCGAACTAAAATTCTTTCTAGGAATTCAAGTTCACCAATCCCCAAGTGGTATCTTTATAAACCAAGCTAAGTATTGTCAAGAGATAATCAAAAAGCATGGTATGACTTCATGTGACCCCGTTGGGACACCATTATCCACCACATCGCTCGATGCTGACTTGGAGGGATTACCCATAGATCAAACGAGATATCGTTCCATGATCGGGTCCCTCATGTACTTGACATCAAGCAGACCTGATATTTCACATGCTACGTGTTATTGTGCACGTTATCAAGCACGACCCACTGAAAAGCACCTCAAAGAGGTTAAACGGATCTTTAGGTACCTCAAGATTACCATTAATTTGGGACTCTGGTATCCGAGGGAAACCGGTTTCTTTCTAACGGCCTATTCAGATTCTGATCATGCAGGGTGTCTTGATACACAAAAAAGTACTTCTGGTGGTGCACAATTTCTAGGTCAAGATAAGCTTGTGGGATGGTCTTCCAAGAAGCAGGATTGCACGTCACTTTCATCAGCCGAAGCGGAGTATGTGTCTCTATCTGCGTGTTGTGCTCAAGTTCTTTGGATGAGAACACAACTCACGGATTATGGATTCCACTTTGATAAAATACCTATGTACTGTGACTCAAAGTCTGCCATAGCCATCTCCTGCAACCCCCGGTACAGCATTCCCGCACGAAGCACATCGATGTCAGATACCACTTCATAAAGGAACAAGTTGAAAGAGGTATCGTTGAACTATACTTTGTTGGAACTGATTACCAATTAGCCGACTTATTTAGGAAAGCTCTGTCGAAAGATAGGTTTGAGTACCTCGTTAGGCAAATTGGTATGAGATGTTTGACTCCAGCAGACCTGGAGATTCTGGCAAAGGTGCCTGCTTGATTTATCTATCAAACATCAACTTGTAAATATCTTTGAAAAAGCAAAATACAAAAATATAAAACACATAAAAGCAAAACACAAAATTAAAAATCTTTCAAAATCCAAAAATATTCTTCTCGACATGTCTTTCAGTATCGATAATATGGACGTTCCTAGAAATGTCGCTCAATAAAGACACGGGTGTGTACATAAAGCTCGAATGAAAGTTGTAAATATTTTTCAAAACATGTCATTTCTTCTTTTAATAAAGGAAATTGTCTATTTCGGACAATATTTCCAAACAACGGGTAGAGCAATCTATCACGGGTTGAGCTTGTCACAAAACATTCAACGTTTTGAGCTCAACACAATGGCTTGTAATCACTTTCAGATTGCAACCCGGATCGATATTCACGGGGGAGTGTACGATTTAGTACCCTTACCCTCAGCAGAAGAAGAGAAATCTTCTTACACTTGAGTGGATTCGTCAAGACATTCAAAGTCTATGAACTCAAGTTTATGCTTTAGAAAAACCTTTCGACAAAAATAATTGATTTTTCAAAAAGCGTTGAACACAATTTTTTCAATGATATTCAAAATCGTTCAAAAATTGTGTGTTCAACAACTCCCATCCTCAAAAAGCGAAATGTGGATCATATCCTCACAATGACAATTCAATTGGATCAATTTTGAGGGGGAGTATTTTAACTTCATGCAAAAGGTTAACACATCTTTCTCCCAGAGATTTCAAGACTATTTTTCAAAATATATTTTAATCAAATTTGGTATCTCTAATATCAAAAGATTTTATATATTAGAGATAGGGGGAGAAAATGTGATTAAAATGTGATCTAATATAAGACTCAAGCACATTAACTCTTACCTACATGTGCGAAACACTTTCGATTATCGATGCACATGTGAAGGGGGAGCATTTCAAAAACGACAAAACTAGCAAGGTGTTAAATGTTTTTCAAACACTTTGTTAGAATATAAAGTGGTTTTCATGGTTACGATCAAATACCCACAACATCTTTAATTCACGACGTTATTGGTGTCAAAAGGGTGGTTAGGTTTAAGTACTATGATAACCAGAACCGGAGGGATCTTCCCAGGGACAATCCAATAGATTATTTGAAGTCCTTAAGAAAGATGGAGTCGAATGTGAACGTAGCTGAATGCCGACTAAGTACTGATGCTAGCACTGGAACAATCACAACAAGGTGCTAGTAATGATGTCTTGGTAAGCATTGAAGGGGTTGAAGAATGAAAAAGAAATGTAAGGATAAAGGGTCTAAAGAAAGAAGCCATCCATACAACTTAGGCAGAAATCGGGTCAACTCATCATGAAGACAAACTCATCATGGACCCAGTGATGTATGCACAACCCTTTCCTAGCTACTCAGGCTTCTCTCAAAAGAAGTTTGTTTTATTGTCACGGAGAACAACATGACTACAATTGACTTTCTCACTTCGAGATGGTTGATATTGAATAGGTGGCACCTGCTCCAGCCTCCGACCACTAAAAGTGCACAAATAGAGTCTAGAGCCAAGAGATCAATCAAATCTCGTTAGGACACACGGATGAAGATCAAGAGAGTCCTACGCTATATCCTTGTGATATTGCTAGAACACTCAGAGTGATGCTACTTAGTATTCACAATGATGAGTGGAAATCCTTCTAGTGTTAACATCAAACAGCACTGCGGTAGGTCATATGCAAGATTCTTTAAGAATTGAACATATGTAAAACTGAAAAGCAACAGTGGTTTGATTCTAAATTGATTCAAACTCGTTTCAGGTTTCTACGCAATATCTTTATGGTCTTGCCAGAACATTCAGAGTGATATTCATTAATATTCACAATGACGAATGGAAATCCTTCTAGCGTCAACCTCAAACAGCGCTACGGTAGGTGACTTGTGAGATTCTTATGAATCAAACTTGTGTCAACTGGAAAGCAACAATGGTAAGATTCGTTAAGAATCAAACTTGTTCCAGGAATTTGAATTGACAACTTTAATCAAGTGGATATCTATCTAATTGATTCACTCTTTATGTTCGCAGTCTTGCTTTGAGACGGTCGAGTAAAGAGAACGGCTAGTACAGTCGCGAAACCCTGTCAAGGAGATTCCTAATTGAATCTACCTGATCATAGGTACGATATTTAATATCGTATAACGGTCTTCACCGAACGGAGGTAAAACGCTACCGATTTAGGACGAATGTCAAAGCCATTCTGTCCGTGTCTATGTTTTGTCTCGAGAAGGTGGCGTCACGGTGTACTCAGCAAAGTCAATGATTCAGAAACCACATACTCATGCCTAAAGACATATTCAACAATTAATAGTGTGAGCATGTGGATGAAGACACAATATCGCAAGATGGCAAAGACAAGTCAAGGATGATTTGAAGATCTCAAGCTTAAAGACAAAGTCGAAAGACAACGACAAAGGCTCAAAGATCGTAGCATGAAGGAACAAGACTACTATTACACGTTCAAGACTCATTTATGGCGAGATTAGTAATCTCTATAAATTTCCTAAATGACTAAGGTTTATGACCTCTCATTGGGGGAGATTGTTAGCCTCAAAATATTGAGCCAAACAAGAATGCTCGGTCATATGTTTATTACGTATCGTATTTTAGAACGTTGTAATAGGTAGTATATTAGTCGTGTTATTACGGGCTTAACTTTAATCTAAGGTTCATTAATAAGTAACCAAAGCCCAAAAGGAAAGCCCGGCCCAAACCATATAGTCCATAAGGAAGCCCGCATGTGGGTGGACTATATATACCCTTCCTAGCATGTTAGGAAGGGTGTTGGTTCATTTGTATTTCTCACTTCTCAATCTAACATTCACCTAGTTCCAACCATTTCTCTCCCTTTTCTCTCTCTACTTTCTCTCTCTAGGAATTCATCTCTTCATCTATTTTCTTTCTTTCTTCATTGCTTAATCATCACAAATATAAGGGACAACAATATCCGACAAAGTATCAAGTGTGTCACACTCGGATACAAGATCATCATTCTCATTAGAAGGAAATTCATCGGAGAATTCCTCGAGAATGGTAGGTAAAACTTGAGAATCACGCTCGATCTCGAGATCGGAAGCGTCTTCACTTCCCCGTGGAAGTGGATCAATGATAGCAAAAAGTTCATCGACGAACTCATCCAACGAATAGTCACTAACCTCACTCAGTGTGAAGTTAGGAATCAAAGGCTCTTCAACGGAAGATTGTGCTTTAGGATCATCAATTTGGTCCTTCGAAAAGAGTGAAAATGAGTCCATTTTCAATGATTTTTCAATTAAAGCAATATCACTCTCGGGATCAAAATTCTCACTATCAAACTCACTAGCATCAAATGGTGCACTTAGGTAGTCATTAATTTCCTTTTCAATCTTAAAACTATCATCCTCGTGTGGAGTGAGTGGAGATGAGGTAAGATTACAACATGATTCAACAAAGATAGGTTTATCAAGTTCCACACTTTCCAATTTCTTAGCAACCAATCTTGGAATTTTTTCCGGTTTGAAAATCATATGTTTATTCCCATGAAACAATTTAAGCTCCCCTTCTTTCATATCAACTAAAACATCGGCCATGCACAAAAATGGTCGTCCTAAAATTATAGGCACACGAGGATTCGGCTCATAATCAATGATCGCAAAATCGGCAAGGTAAACGAACTCCCCCACTTTAACAATGACATTTTCCGCTATACCAACCGGACGGGTGGTGGTACCATTAGCAAGCTCAATGATCATTCGAGTGGGCATAAGTCGCAAATAGTCAAGAGTTTTACAAATGGCTAAGGGCATTACGTTAATACTAGCTCCTAGATCGGCTAGAGCTTTGTATTCCCCAAGCTCATAAAAAACACAAGGTATCAAGAATTGACTCGGATCATTATACTTCTTAGGAAAGAAATCAAGGAAATCCGAGGTACTAATCACATTTAAAGTAGCCTTGGTGACATTACGAAAGGTTTCTTTAGGTGGAACATAAAGCTCAAGCTTTCTTTCTAAATTATCATAAGCGGTGATAGCCTTAAGCTCTCCCCTCGGGTTTGGAATGGTATTACTAGGTAAGCAACCCGAAGAAGAGGATGGTTTGGACATAAAAGATTCAAACATCGAAAGCAATTTGTTTTGATTTTGTTCTAAACTTTGTTGCATACGGTTTTGACTTTTTTGTTGCTCAAAACGGTTTTGGTTTTGCTCTAATCTTTGTTCAATTCTTTGTTGATTAAGCTCAATCTTGTTATTTTGCCCCTTTAGAGTATTTTGAAACTCATTCTTCAAAGTTGCCATTTGTCCTTGAATGTTATTTTGAAAAGCTTTCAAATTTGCCTCATTCATTTTAATGTAGCTTGACAAATCATTTTGATTATTGTTTTGAAAACCTTGACTATTTTGATTAGCATTAAACCCATTTCCTTGATTAAAATTCCCTTGGTTACCACGGTTAAAAATATTCCCATTGTTTCCATTATTGTACCTATTTTGAACCGGTGGAAAACCAGGTGGAGCAACATGATTTTGACGAGGAACTTGACCGTTGGAGCCATAAGTTCCCGTCGCGGCAAAAGCACTAGCTTGATCAAACCCCATGGTTAAACAAGCATAATTAGGATGTTCTCCACCACATGATACACAAAAATTTTCAACCATACTAATCGATCCATGAGGATTCTTCCTAAGCTCATTTAAAATCGTGTCAATCTTAGAGTCCAATCTAGCAATCTCAGGATTAAAAGAATTCACATTGGAAACACCCGGTGTGTTTCGTGAATATTGTGCTCTAGACTTATTCTCAATTATTCCCCACGCGTCTCTCGGAGTTTTTCTTAAAAAATTACCACCCGCGGCGGCATTTAAAGAATCTTGTTCAATCATATTAAGCCCATTATAAAAAGTATTGATTTTATGCAATTCTGAGAAACCGTGGTGTGGACATTGTCTTAACAAATCTTTAAATCTTTCCCAAGCAACCCCAAACGATTCATGCACTTTTTGTTCAAATCTGGTGATCTCGTTCTTAAAGTGAGAGTCGAGGTAATTCGAAGAAAACTCCGAATGTGAGAGTGCGGGTTATCGGTCTCATTGCCACGAAATTGGTCGGCACGAATGAGCGATAAAAGAACCGTCTTAATCTCAAAATGATCCGCCAAAATAGCCGGCACAACGATTGATTCCCCATACCCTTCGGTGGGTGCACGGAGCAATTCCTCCATTGTTTGGTTATCGGCCATCTCTACAACCATAGGTGGAAGCTCGGGTTCCACTATTCGTTGTTGACAATTTCTATTTCTACGAGGAATATTTTCAAGCCTATTAAAATCAATCACAAGTCGAGAAGAACGTAATTGCATAAACTACAATGACGAGAATTTAGAGGATTGAAGAAAAGAAATTAGACAAGAAGAAGATTATTTTTGGTATTTTATTTGGTATTGCTCAATAAAAAATGATCGATAAAAACAAGGAATAAGGATAACTACTATGGAAGTAAATTACCCTCGGTCGACTTTGAAATGATAGGTGAAAACCTAAAAGTCTCGAGGTTCAATAAGTAAACTACAAAAATAAGATATAATACTACTTGAGTCGGCAAACCAATAATAGGTCGTCTCTCTCAATATACGCACAAGCAAGCGGGGAAACGAGGTGGCACAAAGCACTTAAAAACCTTTTTCCTTAGACGGCCTTTTATAGCACGTTGCCTTATACCCACCTTATAGTTTGTATAAATCGAGTTCGAACTTCTTATTAGTATTTATCTATTTTGCATTTTTATTTTTGTTTTGGATTCGAATACAATAGCTAGGTGATGAAATCCCAACTAAGGTCTTATTTGGAAAGTATGTAAAATTATTGTTCTACGTAATACAATATATTAATCACAAAAAACGAGAAAAACGATACATACTATATAATAGAAAAATAACAAAACTTTCCGAGGACGGAAAGAGTCTTCAAATCAACGATCCACAAATCTCCACGAAACGAATCGTACACAAGATCCCGAGCAGCGGCGCCAAATTTTTTGATGTGATCCTGATAGTATAGTGATAATTAAGATACGTTATAGGGTAAATTAGAAAATTACCTTTAGGAAAATGTAATAGTCTAAAATTACCAAATACGGATTCAATTAAACATGTTGGTAAACCAAGTTCGTTATACACGAAGATCTTATGAATTTGAGACGTTTTGTATCGATTTGGACAATTGATTCGAATTGGTTTTCGGTTTTTAAACTAAAATTAAATTCTACAAATTTAAATCCTAATTTAATCCTAAAGTGCATGAATCGTAAACCCAAAATTATTTTAATCTAAAAACAATTACTTAAAAATTAAAGTTATTTTAAAAATTAAAATTACTTTAAAATCTAATAAAAATTACTCAATTTAATTAAAATACTTTCACACTAATTTTTTTAAATCTATTTAAGAGATTAAAAATCTAATTTAGTTAAAATCTAATTCTTTAAAAACTAATTCTAAATGACTAATAAAATATCTAAAAATTAATAAAACATTTTTTATTATGTTTTATTTAATTATTATTATAATTGAAACTTTATAAAAGTAATTTAAAAACAAAACTATTTACATTTAAATGAAATTAAAATTAAGGTTATTATACTTTAAAAACTGACAGCCCTAATTCAATATATTATATTAATTAACTTGACTGTAAATAAACCCAAAAGAGCATTTAGCTCAGATGGTAAACGTGTATGGCATGTGACCAGGAGATCACAGGTTCGAATCCAATGAAGGACATTTTTTTGTATTTATTTTTGACAATAAAATTAATTGATATCTGGTCACATGAATGACCCTTTTTTCACAAATTCTATGAAAAAGCTGATGAGGATATCAGCTTATGAGCTTATCAGATCAATGGAATCTGATAGCATATGAAACTCAACAAAACCAAATGATACATAGCAAAATAAGAATACTTAGAAATACTAAATTATAACAGCTAAGCTAGATAATAAATCAGCAAGAAAACACTTATTTAGCTAAATGAGAACAATATCAGCTATGTCAACTAATCATTCAGCCAAATTCAGTAGCCTAATACCCTAAACGTCCCCTAATGGCAGTTAAGCAAAACCAGCAGTCAAACCCTAAGCAAATTATACAGACACATTAATATAAATCTCCTATAAGCAGATTGATTTCAGCAAGCATCTAAAATAAATATCCGCAGTCCAAGAAGTTTGTGACATATTTCAATGAATTACAAAACTGAACAAAGACCTCAATCACAGCATAAAAACTCATCATATATTCGGTCTAGCAAATATAACAACAACCCTAGCAGCTCCAAACGACTACCACATCAAAACAGATTTATGATAGTTTATTTCAAAAGTATTTTAGATTGTAAATCTGATAAAAGCATTCACAAATTTAACAAGAACTAAACCAAATATCAATATAAACCAAACCTAGCATACAAATAGTATATATAAAAACAAGCTAAAAAAAACTCATATCCAAATCAACATTTAACAGACTTAAAATCTAACAATCAGATTCAAATGCAATCCTTCAAACTAACAGTCAACTAAAACAGCTTCATCAAAAACAGATCCAAACAATCCTATTTCATTTATCATATAATTCATTAACAAATTAATGATAAAACATATTCAATAACATGAAATTAACTAGTTAACATACCATTTGTAGAAAATCTTTGAGAAGAAGATTGTGCTGAACAATCTTATGAACCCGAAACAACACCATTAATCACCACCATCCGAATCATCAACACATCATTCAGACTCATTTTTTTAATTTATCTTTCCAGTGGGGAAAGTTTATTCACCAAAATTTATTTTTAATTAATTGAATAAAACTATTAATCAGTCTCATCAATCAACCTTACCAATTATTATATCAAATTCAGTTTTAAGTTTAACAGTGCAATAATAAATTTCAACATAAAGTAAACAATGGATAAAACTAAAATCACTTTTTATTAATAACCAAGAAATGCTTACAATACTTTTTAAGAAAGAAATTACAAAATTAAACCTAAAACTAATTTAAAATAATAACATTGAAAAATAAAAATGGGATGAAAATTACACAATAATTGGGGGTTTTTATAGGCAACCCCCCAAGCCTTGCTGAGGAGTTTGTTGATGCGAATCTTTCATCTTGACCATTAAAATGGTATCTTCTTTATTCTCTTTCTTCTAATCTTGATCTGACGGTGGATAATAGCTCTCTCCTCACACGGATTGCCAAGGTGACAATCCTTGTACTAGTTGTGCTTCTACAAAGCTGATGTGGCCTTATATTATTGGATCAATGATTGATTGTGAGGTGTTTCCTCCAATCAAAATCAAGAGATGAAGAGAGAGGGTGCCACGTTACCCATCTTCAACCTCCGGTTTAAGGGGAGAATTAATTAAGGGCGCGTGTGTTATCACGCGCCTTAATTAATAAAAGCCCAAATTATTTATTTTAGGCTAGGGTTTGGGGTAACAGTGATTTTTTTGTTGCAGGTTTATTTGGGATGGGAGAGAAAGTGAGTTTGCATAGAGTGTATCGAAAGGTAAAACGTGTGGTGTGTGTGAGATGAACGTTTGTGGGTAAATAAACAAATGGTTGACCAGGATAAAGTTATACACGTTTTATTCTTGTTTCTTGTTTGTAACCGATTTAAAGTAAAAACAACCCTAATGGGCTAAAGTGACCCAAATTATTCACCATATTTAATAACTTTCGGGCCTTGAATGGGCTTGTATGGATTTCCATCCGTCTCCAAAAAGATTTGGGCCATATGGGCTTGTAACAAAAAGTGAATAATAATATATCCACTATTGGGATTTTAGGCCCAATATGTAAATGTGGGACCCACCAAGGCCCATAATCCTCCATAAATGATTAAATCCGCTAAAGTCGAGCTCGAAATTGGCTTTGTTGATCTTTTTCTTTAAACTCGTGTCGGTTTTGCCGGTTTTTGTGACTTTGGTACCTACACACACGAAACAAGAAAACAATGCAAAAACTATACAATATCATATCTTTTATGCAATTTAAGCTCGTTTTAAGATACAAATGATATGAGTAATTACACTCATATCAGGCATCGATCTATCCTTACACTCCAATAAAGAAATTGTTCTATGATTTTATCAGTATAGAATCCTTAACCCTAGTTTTCTAGGGTTTCTCTTGTTATTGTTTCTAAGATTTGATGCGACGGTTGGTGGTCACTAGTGGATCCTAAGGGGTATTGCTGATTTTTATTTGGATCGTCTTCGCTCTTGGGGTGGCCTTGTGATGTTTGCATTCACTTGGTTGGTTTTTGGTTCCTTGACGCTACGGGATTACGATGAAACCCTAATTTGCTTAGAGTTTGTTTTTTAAGCGTATGGATCCTGGGTTTTCAACACGTTGTCATGGGTTACAATGTTCATTATAAGGCTTATTATGAGGTAACATGATCCTACCTGTTTGGTGGCAATGAGTTTATCTCGTTTATGATTAATTCTAAACCATTATTTTTGGGTTTTGATATATGACGACAGGGACCTTCGGTCCTTATGATTACTCAGTTATGGGTTGATGCGTCGATGGCTAGTCAATGGTGGTGTTCGCTGTTGGTGGGTGTCAGATTGGTGATGCTCGTGGAGGTGCGGGTTGCGGAGAGGGGGAATTTTGATGTTCTATCGTATGTCAGGGTTTGTGGCATGTGATTTTCACGTGATGAACCCTAGTCACTGATGTCTTGTATTCCGGTCTGAGTATGTATGATATCGTGTTCGATGCTAGCTAGTCCGTCTAAGTTTTCACTCTTATATCAGAGAAAAAAGGTTTAGCATGCATTGGGGTAGTATAAGTTCGAAACGGGATTGACATTTTAGTATGTTTTTATTATTGTTTCGCAACTTTTCGGTAGGCATAAGAGTGACATGTCACTCTTATGTAGGGTTTTAGTTGTTGCACGAGAGTGTGCGTGGTTGTTGCCTAAGTAACGGGCTGTGAGGTTAGGATTTCACCTACATTCGTTTATACTTCAACGTTTTCTGGTGTAATATATTTTACCGGGGTGAGTCCTCTTTACCCAATAAAACAAACCGCGATAGGAGAAAACCGGGATAGCAATAAACAAGGATAGCCAAAAATTGAGAGAGCCAAAAATCGAGAGAGCCAAAAAGCGAAATAAAATTCTGCGAAATTTTTGTTCTATCAGTTTTTCAGACTTAGCCACCATCACACTTGATATAGAAGCATAGTTTCCAAAAAACAAAAAAAAAACAAAAAGAGTTACAAATTTTAGGTCAAGATAAATAAAAAAATTTCTATACTAGTTTTAGGCTATTTCTTCGATTTCAAAATTTGGTGATATGAAAAATTTTTGAATCAGGATTCGAGTTTATTTTTTGCGGAAATAATCGGAATTTTCGGAATTCTAACCACAACCTAATCACAACACATCTACTTAAGATGCATTTCACTTCATGAGTCAAGACACACTCATCATGGAAACAAGCGATACGGTTAATTTGTGTTCAAACGTTACAGACCTGAGATGGAACAACTACAACATAGGACATGTATCATGAATGGAAGTTACATGAACGGTCTTAAAGCAATTTAGTCAAATTTTAAATGCCTCTTAGATGTTTGGCAAAACTTGGGTGAAACCAAAAGTACATTCACGAGAACATTCATCCAAGAAATGGATAAACTTGAAAATCATCTTGTCAAAGAAAAACTTCATAGTAGTGAATGTAATACCACTTTAACTGCACTAAAGATGACACTTGAAAATACCTTTAACTCTAAATTCATCAAGTCTTTGCGTACACAAGAATGCTTCGAGAGACATAATGGAAAAGATGCTCAATACTACAAATATATGATCAGTCGAAACATAACTTACATTGAAACCCAAGTCAACAAAACAATACTTCACGAACAAGAGATTGAGAAAAGGCTCGATGTCAGTTGTGGGACAGTGTCGGGAAATGAGAATAAAAGCTACTGATAAAGGAACACAAACAATGGTACGAGGAATGATAGTAGCATATCTGGGAACGAAAGAAGCAGTTTTGGCAAACAAGGAATCAGCTCGGAGAACGTCATCAACAATACACCTTTTGATAACTATAGCCCTGTCTTTGACTCTGAGCCCTTGGAAGAGGTACACAATGATGAATATAATGTGTTTGCCAATGACTATACGCATGAACATAGTGATCAAACTAAAACCACTACTGACACATGTATGATGGAAACGGTTGATAGCAATACCAATCTCGATTCATTATACATGTTGCACTACTGTGTATAATAATGATCAACATACAAATGAGTATGATGATGAGGAGTGTGTTGCGCTTCCTAATTTAATTGCCAATTTACAAAAGGATTTTAGTGAAACTAAAAAGAGTCAAAAGCAATTAAAGAAGAAAAACGCAACACTCACTCAAAACTTTGAGGAAAGCAAAGCTGCACTTATAAAATCAAGTCATATTATTGAAAGTTGCAGAGCTGAGCTTCTTTAGGAAGACAAAAGAGCTTAAAGGGTACAAAGGACCTATAATCAACACTAAAAAGGACGTTTTTGAAAGTAAATACAACAAAACTCAAGTTACTATAAAAAGAGAAACGTAATCATAACGCTTTTTTAATTGATGAACAAAAAAAACCTACCTTGTAACGAATATAGCAAACGAGCTTGAACAAAGGATTTTGATGCTTGACACCGATGCGGCTAAAATTGTTAATGAAAAGAAACAAGAGGTCGAAAAGTTGAAACAAGATTTCAGATTAGACAAGATAAAGATATTGAAAAAGTCACAAAACTTGAAGAACAAGTCGAGTTTTTAAAAAACATTGTTTATAAAACAAATCAATCTGTTCAAACCATGAGAATATTGGCCCCTCGTTCGTTTTTTAAGGGTAAAGCTAGTTTTGCAAGTCTCGGGTACTCCACGCAAGCTCAAGCTAAGAACCCGTGCCTAGATCTCGATGACTTTGAATGGATTAATCATGATAGCATTGTTGTTAGGCCTGATAGTTTAGAGACAGTGACTTTGGAAGAGAAGAGTAGATCAAAATTAAATAAAGATTTTGTTAAACCATATAACTATGCTTATCAAAACAGTCTTTATGGAATTTTTAGTCCACAAACACAAGAGTCTCGTGAGCAATTGTTTTTTGAATGTGAACAAAGAAGAATAAAATAGAGAAAAGCTTTTGCCACTAATAAATTTAACGTTTTGACATATATTCGGTACTTGCCTAATCAAGCTTCTTTAAGCAAGAACAAGCATGCACTTGGTGTTCTTGAACATAATGTTCAAACTTTTCAATCAATTGTTAAAAGTGACTGGAAAAAATGTGAAGAAAATAAGTGAAAAAATGTGAAGAAAATAAGTGAAAAAAGGATATCCCTGACATTATAACTGTGCTTGTGAAAACTCTTTTGATACCACTTGTGGCTAAAACGAAACAAAATGCTCTTGTATTTGAAAAATTTATTCGGCAAGAAATGTTTAACGATTTGAAGTATGTTGAATCTCCTAAAAAATGATGATCTTCAATCTAAAAAGAAGAGTTTTCAAAAGAATATGATGTACTCTTAAAAGATTGTATCTCCAAAGACCTCATGTATGTTGTTGTTAACTCTTATGTTGATATAGATCAAGACTCTAATGTTGCATGCAAGTATCTTGATAATATCAAAGAGTGTAAACGTCTTGAAACTGAGCTTTCGAAACAAAAAGAAAATGTTGATCCAAAAGTGTTTACAACACTCAATACCGATGCGATTTCCTTCAAAAACATTGTCACTCTCTTGAACTTGCTTTGCAAAACAGAGTACGCAGTTTTCCAAACGGTAATAATTAGCAAGTAATACTATCCGAATCATTTTGACAAATGAACAAAACAAGTTTTGAAATTACAGATTTGAAAGCTCAGTTACAAGAGAAATACGTAGTGATAACCGAGTTAAAGAAACTCGTTGGAAAGATGGGTGGGAAAACTGTGGAACCTAATGTTGTGAAACATGTTGTTCGACACCCAATGCGTACAAAGTTCCAAAACCATCTATCTTGGGAAAACCACCTCCTTTCTCAAATTCTTCTTATGCAAAATCTAGGTTATCTCCTAAGACTGATGTGCAATAGTGTTTTCCAAAAACGGCCAGTCTACCCTATTTTTCTCAAGTTAGAAAAACCCAATTTTGTTAAACCCAATCATGTGAATGCACCTAGTACTTCTAGGAATACTCCTAAGCGTGTGACACTTACGTCTACAAAGGAATCTATAGGTTTAAGTGACTTAGTTCATACCAACAATCTAGAGGATGCTAAATAAAAAGGGAAGATTCAGAAAGAAAAAGTTGTGTATTCAAAACCTAGTATACCAACTCCTGCTAGAGTTCAACACACTACTAATGGTAGTAAATCGAAACCAAGGAATCCTTCCCAGCAACCTAGGAATTGGCCATTATCAGTGAGTATTCGTATCTCGAACATTGTAGCTGAACGATCAGAAAAACCTAGGAACACACATTCTTTCATGAAGTCTACATTCTATGTATGTCCTAGATTCAAAAAGGACATTCACAAAGCAACTCACTGTCATTGCATTATGAAATACCTCTATGAGGTAAAATCTTGTGCCTTTGCACAGAGAAAGAATGCATAATCCCATAAGACAACAAGGAGATACACACCCGTATGAAAGAAAAGCAATGATAAGAATTCTAAAAGGCGGATCAATATAGGACATAGTTTCTCCCGAAATAATTCTTCCACTGTGCATGAGAAAACTACTCCTAGATCTAGTCTCCAGTGGAAACCAATGGGTAGGATCTTCAAGAAAGTTGGTCTTGAGTGGATTCCCATAGAAAAGAGTGTTGAAACATGCGCCAGCACTAATACTAGTGTTCTGCCTGTAGAAAAAGAATTTGTTATTCCTAACACTGGTATTTGTGTGAAATCTTCTTCTGTGATTCCTCTCTCAATCTGCTGCTACATTTCTTCTTATGTTCTTCAATAAATTTCTTTAATGTAATTTCCTTTATGTCCCTGTTTGAACTTGAATCTTAGTTATATCACAAGGTTTACATTTGCAATAGACCTTGTTCTTGTCTCCATAAAATTAAGGTCATTACATTTACTTCAACGAAATCTGAACCCACTTCTTCCTCAAATGGTTAATATTGTGTACATTCTATATCACCTTCTTCTCTTGTACAAAATTCTATTTTTGATTATTTTTGAAAACTTGAAAATGTAAATACAAAGGTATAATAAAATGTAAATATCTATGAAAAACAAAATTAAAAATTAAAAATCTTTGAAAATACCAAAAAAAAATCTTCTCGACATGTCTTTTAGTATCGATAATATTTACGCGCCTAGAAATGTCATTCAACTATGACACGGTTTAGTAAATAAAGGTCGAATGTAAGTTCAAATATTTTCAAACATGTAAAACCCAGTACGACCGTATCCTTAATTTGGGGACGAATTATTCTTTTTAGAGGGGAACAATTATAAAACCCGTATTTAAATCAAGAAATGTAAATACGCGTTTTAATTATTTAAACTATTTACGTATTAATTTAAAGAAAACGAGAATTAAATACAAGCATACGATTACATATAAAAAAATAAAATAAAAATGAAAAGTTAGTTTTAAAAAGGCCCGTGGCCGGTTTTGGCTTAAAGAAATGAAAGAAAAGAAAATTTTGAGCCCATGCCCATTGTAAAAGAATATAACGGGACTTTACCCCCTTTTCTCCACAAACAGTCGAACAAAAAAAAACTAGGGTTTTGAAACCCTTAATACCGCTGGCTAAAAAAAAAGGAAAAAGGGAGGTTGCGGGTTTGTATTCATTTGTTAATCTCGTGTACACCGTCATCTCCTTAACAATACTACAAGGTAATCAAATTCTTTCAACCCTTTTATTTTATGATATCACGAAATCATGTTTTGATCAAAAAGAGGAAAAGAGGGTCACGTTTAAATCATGAAACAACACCAAAAAGGAGTCGATTTTGGGATGCTTCACAACCATTGAGACACCACCATGTCTCGGTGGTATCTTTACCTTGGTCGACCGAAATCAGCAGCCAAAAGAGGGGTGTAGTCGCAAGTGGGATGTTGTGGTTGTACGAATAAAAAAAATAAATAAATAAGGGGCGCCGGGCTGTTTAGGTTTAATGGAACCGAGACCCAGGTCTTGGTGGTTTCAGCCTTGCCCAGCCGTGACCTACACAGGGGCGGCTCGGGCTGAGATCGGCCAAAACATTCGAAACAAGCCCAAACGGGCTGTTCCTGAAATAAGGATGCGTTTGGTTTATATAAACAGTGGGAAAACGTAACCTAGCAGTGGGAACTAAGTGTTTAATCAGTGGGAAGAAATGGGACAGAAAAACAGGAAATATTAAATAACATTAGCGATAGTTCAGCGAGAGTTTTGCGATAGTTTTTCTGTCGCAGAATTGTTATATATATGCAGTTTTAAAAGGGGCAGCATTTAGCGACAGTTTTAGTGACTCAGTTTTTTGTCGCAAATTCTTATAGGCAGATTTAATTATAGTTTGTTGATTTGTTTAGTGCGACCGAGACGGGGTATCTCGGTAGGCTCGGGTTATAGTGTAAACATATAAAATGAAGATTTTATATTATAACTTTTCATTAATTGTTTTATAAATGTTTTAAATTGTATTTTAAATGAGTTGAATTTAAATGGTTTTAATGTTTTAAAAGGGTATAATTTTATTATATGAATTAAATTATTCTAGAAACTTTCTAATTTAGAAATCTCATGTTTTAACGAGTTATTTATTATAGTATAAATATAATGCCAGAACACGG
Organism: Glebionis coronaria; assembly: GCA_025667525.1. NCBI lineage: Eukaryota > Viridiplantae > Streptophyta > Magnoliopsida > Asterales > Asteraceae > Glebionis > Glebionis coronaria. The sequence continues at coordinate 348,956 of JANFOE010000830.1, read as the reverse complement.
TTGTATCATAATTATTAGTAGGTTAGAAAGAATTCTTGTAAGTTCAGATTTATCAGTTAATATACGTACATAATTTCATAAATAAACAAATAAAAAGCCACTAAGATCAGTAAATTAAATAAACAAATATCAGTTTACTTGTTCGCGTCCCTTATTCATGTAGCTCGCGTGAAATCAGAGTAGATTTTCTGTCAGTTGATCTCGGTCGGTTACTGGATACGAGGTACGGATTTTCCGTCTTTCAGTAAGGACTTCCTTTCTATGCATGATTAGGATTTTCCGTCTACAGCCAAATGTTTTCCCCAGTACATGTGATAAATTATCAGATATTAGTTAAATAACTAAGATATTGCCTGAGCATTATATACAAGCATGACCAGTTTATGTACTAGTTACGGAGGTACCGTAACCATGGCACTAGAGGCACCGGTGTCATGACTCACATGCAGGAGAGTGATATCCTGCATCATCCCACTCAGCCCAGTTTGGCCATTTTATCAGGATTTTTAGTGGGGCGTATGGATGCATCCTAGGCTTATCAGTTTACAAGTTATCAGGGTGAATGTGGTGTGTGCTCTACATCCTTCACATTAGAGCTGATCCCTCCACCCATCACAGTATTTAGAGGTCACCCCTCTACAGTTATTTAGAGGTCACCCCTCTACAGCATGACGAGGTCACCCCTCCAGTTATTCATGCACGGTTTTTACAGCACGTGACCTATATAAGCTCTGGCAATTAAAATACAGTAAATGCATGTTTTCAGATTTAATAGTTAATAATTCAGTTTCAGTATTTATAAACCAGGTTTCTCAGATTTTATACAGGATACTACTACATGTTACATATCAGTCTCATAGCTTCATTGTTTGTCATTTATTCCATTTCTTTCAGTACATTCTTATCATGTTTTTATCCGTTCACTGAGCATTATGCTCAGCCGTAGTTTCCTTTCATGTTTCCAGACGGCAGGTACACAGGGACGATCTTAGGACTTCTAAGAGAGTACGTGCACTGGATGGGAGCTATCCAGACTCCTTTAATTTTATGCACACATTACATTGCTTTGGTTGTTTGGACACTGTTTTGTCCTTTTCTTTCAGTATTTAATCTTTATATTTTGAGCTTATGTTTGGACTACCGATGTTTGATTCCGGTATTTCCGTTATGGTCAGTTAATGTTTAATATATTGCCTTGCATGCTTTGATGACACGCCATAAATACACGTAACGGTCCACTTATCCAAGTGGGGTGTTAAAAAACATGTCATTTCTATTTTCTTCGAATGATTTAAAATTATCTCAGATTGTGACTCGCGCTTCAAATAAAGGAAATTTTATATTTTAGATAACTTATCCTAACAACGGGTAGAGCAATCTATCATGGTCTTAAGCTATTCACAAAACATTCGAAGTTTTGAGCTCAAGAATATGGCTTGTAATCAGTTTTAGATTGCAACCCGGATCTATTTTCATGGGGATGTACAGTTCTGTGCGCTTACCCTCAACAAAAGAAGAGAAATCTTCTTACACATGAGCGGTTTCGTCAAGACATTCAAAGTTTATGAACTCAAGTTTATGCTTTAGAAACACTATGTTGCAAAAAGAAATGGTTTTCAAAAAGCGTTGCACACAGTTTTTTCAAGAATTTTTTAATGATTATTCAAAATCTTTTAAAAATTGTGTGTTCAACAATCTCCCATTCTCAAAAAGTAAAATGTGGATCATATCCTCGTAATGATAATTCAATTGGATCAATTTTTGGAGGGAGCTTTCCAAAATCAAAGTCTTAATGTTGTTGGATATATTATGTCAAGAAAAAATTAATGTATCCAACACATTGTGTGTATTTACCATTTGGTACAATTCACATGAAAAAGCTTTGATGTTCGTGAGCACATTTTTCAACGACAATTTTATGTATTCATGAACATGTAGTATGTGAGTCGATTTTTTCGAGAATTTTTCAACAATTATTCAAAATCTTTCAAAAATTGTGTACTCGACACTACTAAAAATGTTCCATGTAAATTCATGCTAAGTTAGACACATTTTTCTCCCGAAAGAATTTCAAGACTATTTTGAGGTTATATTTTAATCAATTTGGTATATCTAATATCAAACGATTTATATATTAGAAATACGGGAGAAAATGTGATTAAAATGTGATCTGATATATAAAACATATATGTAAGACTCAAGCACTTTGACTCTTACCCACATGTGCGAAACACTTTCGATTATCGATGCACATGTGAAAGGGGAGAATTTCTAAAACGACAAAACTATCAAGGTGTTAAAAGTTTTTTCAAACACTTTAATTGTATTTCAAGTGGTTTTATGGTTAGGATCTTATACTCACAACCTCTTTAATTCATGATGTTATTGGTGTTAAAATGTGGTTAGGTATACGTCATATGATCCATACAGAACCGGAGGGATCTTCTCAGGACAGTCCAATAGATTATTAGAAGTCCTTTAGAAATATGGATAATAATGTGATAAGGGAACAATGGAAACTAAGTACTTAATCTAACACTCGAAGAATCACAACAAGGTGCTAGTAATTACGTCTTGGTAAGCATTGAAGGTGTTGAAGAGTGAAAAAGAAATGTAAGGATAAAGGGTGAAAATAAATAGCCCTCCATACAACTTAGGTAGCAACCGGGTCAATACCTCTACTATCAGAATAATGAGATGATTACTGATATTGAAGACAAGTCATCATGGACCCATTGATTTAATGCACAACCCTTCCCCAGCTAACTCAGGCTTCTCTCAAAAGAATTATGTTTTGTTGTCACATAGATCAACACGAATTATATTGACTATCTCACTCCAAGATAGTTGATATTGAAAAGGTGGCACTCTGCTCCAGCCTCTGACCACTAAAACCAAAGTGCACAAATCGAGTCTAGAGCCAAGAGATCAATCAAAATCTTGTTAGAACACATTCCATGACAAACACTTGATGTTCATCATGTAGAACACAGATGAAAAAAGAGAGTCCTACACTATATCCTTGAGATATTACCAGAACACTCGGCTTGATACTATTTAGTGTTCATAATGATGAGTGGAAATCCTTCTAGTGATAACATCAAACAGCACTACGATAGGTCACACGTAAGATTCTTTATGAATTGAACATGTGTAAACTAGAAAGCAACAATGGTTTGTGAAGAATATGTAATCCTTGATTTATCTAGAGAGAGAAAGGTTTGAGAGATGGTTTGTAACACCCCATTTTGATAAATGGAATGTCACGCGTAATTATGGCGTGTCATCAAAGCATGCAAGGTAATATGTACTAAAACATACATGACCAAAGGGAAAACCAGAATCAAAAATCGGTTCCCAAACATAAGCTCAAAACATAAATAAAGTAAACGAACAAAAGGAAGACTAAACAAGCATAAATATATGAAGGCAAAGGAGAAGAAGTCTATGGCTGCTTCCATCCTATGCATGTCCTCCAAAAAGCTCGAGTCCGTCCTTGGGTACCTGCCGTTTTGGGACATGGAAAGGAAAGTAACGGCTGAGCAAAACGCTCAGTGCACGGATATAGACATAGTATAAATCACTAAAACATAATAAAGACTTAATAGCAGCGGAAATGTATAAGTCCTGGAAAACCTTGAATATGTTCATAAAACTGGTTTTATAGTTTGAAAAGCCTTATGTTTATCTTATGAAAACTGTTTAACATATTTTACCATTAGCCAATATAGGTCATGAGAATCCACCGTGCATGAATACTTGGAGGGGTGACCTCATCATGCAAATTAGAGGGGTTGCCTCTAATTTAATATACTGGTTTGGGTAGGAGGGATCAGCTCCTTGTGAAGGATGCAAGGCACACACCACATTCACAATGAGTAATCTGCTTGGAAACATGTAACTAGGATGCACCCATACGCCCACATGATAAATATAATAATATGACCAAAAGCTGAAGGGCCGCCACGAGCAATCACTCCGCCGTGGTGAAGTCATAACATCAGTGCCTCTAATGTTATGGTTATGGTACCTCCATAACTAGGTGAAACTGGTCATGCATGTATATGGCTATAGGTATTCTAAATTAAACATAAGCAAATCAAACATATAAACTTATACTACCGGAAAACAGTTGGCTGCATACGGGAATCCTAATAAGGAAAGAATGTCCATACTGAAAGGACGGGAATCCGTACCTTATGTCCAGTGAACGAAAAAGACGAACTGAGGAGAATCCTTCTTCGGTATCACTAATGCTAAATAAATACATACGTTTATAAGTATCTGATTACTAAATACGTAACTGGTTTTATGTCATGTCTTAGCTTATTTTATACGTTCATGTCATGTTTTACTGTTTGAAGCTTTATACTGTATTTATCTTACATTCTGTCTATTCTGATTAAGTATTATTTGTATTTCATGTATTATTATACTTACTGTGTAATAATAAGTAACTTTCTAAAAATAGCAGGTTTCCTAAAATAGAAAGTTTCCAAAAATAGAAAGTTAACAAAAATAGAAAGTTAACAAAAATAGAAAGTTTCCAAAAATAGAATTACTGCTTAAAATAGATAAGTTTCTAAAAATAGAAAGTTTCCATAAATAGATATAAGCTGGTTAAATAAGCTAATTATATAAGCTTAAGTGTTTTCTGATTAATATTCTAAGTCATGAGGTTATAAGGTATAGTTTATTAATTATTTCATGTAATTTATATAAAATATAGTTTAGAGTATTTAATTAACTATAACATGATTTAATTAAATAAAAGGTAATAATACTTAGGTTAAAACGTGTATTAATGTTTAGTATTAATATAACCTATGTCATGTAAATTAATTAATTATAAGGCATGTTAAATAATTAATTAATTATATAGTCTAATATAAGTAATAATTACTTAGGTTAAAATTCCATGTATTATTAATTAATATAATAAACCTAAGTCCATGCTTTAATTAAATTAATTAAGTAACATGTCACTAAATTTAGTTAAACTCGTAAATAAATAATCATGTAATTATAAGTCGTGTTTAATTAATTTAATTTACCTTTTAAATTAGTATACATGTTAAAGCTAATAACTTGTAAAAATAATACCCGAACCCATGTATTATTTGATGAAAACGTGTCGAAAACCAAACCGTGAAAACCCGTGTCGTTTTTACATTTAAGCCGAACCAAACAGCCCCTTAACTTCTTATTTATTAAACTGAAAGCCAAACACCCCTTAACCTCTTCTAAAACTGTTTGCCAAACACCCCGCTGTCCCTGCTAAAATCCCACCGACAGTGGTGGTAATACCCCCGTCTGTGGTTGGTTTCCCCTGCTTGTTATAATTTCCCACCGAGACCCTAAAGGTCTCGGTAACCACTGCCTGACCAACTCCACCACTGGTCGCAGCAAGTGGTTCCCCCTGCTAGGCCGTAGATGCCACCGTTAGACCAAAAAGGGCCACAGCCTTGCAGTTGGTGAGAATAAAGTACCACCGAGACACATGAGTGTCTCGGTTTGTGTGCCAAAACAACACAAAACCCCTAAAAACGTAACCCTTCTTAACTTTACTGTTTGAACATGTTTTAATACCCTTAAAATCGGATTCAAGATCAATTAAAAGAAAGAAAAGAAACAAACGAATTATGGTTTTACCTTGTTTTCTTCGTGTTAGGGTTTCAGTTACTAACATACGAGTTAGACCTTCTTCCTGAATTAAATCCCACGTCTGAATCTTGGTTCTTGGAGTGGAAGCAGCGGCGACAGAAGGGATCCAAAGAAAGAAAAAGGAAAAAGACGGCATGAGTATATATATTTTAGGGTTTTGATGTATTTTGTCTAAATAAAAAGTATACCCCGTCCTTTTCTTTTTCTTTTAAGCCGACCAATCAACCCCATTGTGCCTTGAGCCCAATTACTTCTTGTTTCCTTTGTCTAACAGCCCAAATAAAGCCCTTATGCGTTTTTATTTAATACGCGACTTGTTAAATGGTACGCGTAATCGTGTCATAAAATGTCGTAAGTTCATAGTTACCATAATACGTGTTAAACGTAATCATTACGTATGTAATTACTTGTCGTGTTAAATTAAATATACGTAATAATAATAATCGTTTAAATGCCCGTGATTACGTGTTACGTAGTTTACGTAATTTAATTAGTTTTCGATCGTGACTCAATATATTTATTCGTGTTCGTAATAAATATATAAATAGGTAATTAATATTAGCTCGTGATTAAAATTACGTTCATGATTTCATGATCGCATGTTCGTGATTATAATTATTATTTGAATAATTATTGTGTGTTCATACGTAATAAATACTTATCGTGTTCTAACACGTACGTAATACTTAAATTTCCTATACGTGAACGTAAACATGCTATAAAAGGAAAGTTTTAATCTTGTACGTACGATCTAAAGGGTACTATTAATGGTAAAAGCATGCGGGTTTTACAACTCTTCCCCCCTAAAAAGAATAATTCGTCCCCGAATTATAGATAACGTAACTAGAAGCGTAACATACCCGACTCAAACTGGAAGGGTATGCAAGATAACAAAAAGTGAAGGTGACGTGGAACGTGACATGTCTTGAAAGGACATGGAACGTGACGTCACTGAAAGGACATATCTAATTGATAAGAGAAAACGGATAAAAGTCCGGATGAACTTGTCCATCTCCGAGTGGCTTCCCTCTTGGAACGATTCCTTCTCAAGGTTTCGCCACGAATGATAAGTCTTGGTCCTCCTGACCTTGACTTGAAATGCGAAGAAGTTCTTGGTTATCAACGTAAGGTAGATCCCCTAAATTTGATCGAGGGAATAAGAATTAACGTGTAAGGGCAACTAAATGTTATCGTGCAAAAGACTCTAACTTAATTGGTAATCAGCAAAGATGTGCGAGACATAAGGAAACGTAGTACGTGAAAATTTTTGAACGTGATACGTGAAAATTTTTGAACGCGATACGTTGAGATCTGATGAGTGTAGTATGAGTAAACATATCGTGACCATGATACGTGTAACATATCTTGATCATGATATGAGGAACGTGGAATGAACATGACATGTGAAACATATCGTGAACATAGAACATAATGGCGGTAACGCCAAACGCTACAAGGTGAGACATAGAATATGACGAAAAAAGTCTATCTGAGGGTAGGGAGTTATACTAAACTTGGGTCTGGTCTTTCAAGTTCTTGCAAAACTTCCGGAATGAGAAAAGTGAACATAAAGTTGTAAGCCGAGATGCCATCATGAACGTGAATAGTGTCATGAACGCGAGCGCGAAAGTAAGTCGTGAAATTAGAACAAGGACGTGAGGTAAATAAGGAGCACAATTTCGAATCTTTGTCTGACCTGATAACTGAGTGATTGCCAAGTGATCGGATGAGCCTTGGCTGAAGCATGTCCGGTCAATCTGTTGGTTCTGAAATCCTTGTGGATGTAAGGATTCTGTGGACTTGATCAAACTTTTTGCAATAACCCAGATAGCATCATGCTTCTTCTGAGTTTGCATCAATCTGATAACCTAAATCCATGGAGATCTTGTCCCATTTAAATCACAACTTCCGATGATGAAAACATCCCAGTCTGTTGGTGTCCTATCTTAGTCTGTTTGTATGACAGGTATGAAGATATGAACGTAACTGTATCTTGTTTCGTAAAACTTGATACATAGTAGTTTGCGAAACTCTGAGTCTCTGAATCTAGACTTCACCTAGCGTAGGATTTTCTAGAACACCTAATGTAGTGTAGGGTTCTCTCCTTTACGCATAAGTTGAGTCATGGTAAGATTAACCGTAGAAACCCATGTGATTCAGCGTGTCACTGTAATCAAACAGAATTGATATTGGAAAAAATTTCCAGGGTAGAATTTCTCTTGTCATAGAATTTGCAACATAGTGCAAATATGGTCTTCCTGTTCTTCTCTAGGCTTAGAGGAAATCAGGATACCCTCAATGAAAACATTGATGAATTTGTTATGAGTTCATGGAAACTCATTCTTATAATGTCGTTGGAGCATTGATGAGACTAATTCAAAATCATAAATCTAGCATGACCGAGTCGTGTACGAATAGCAGTCATGGACATGTCCTGCTCTTTCACTCGTCACTGTTGGCAGCATGATCATGATTTCGATCTTGGAAAAGTGATTAACACTATAAGGTCGATTGGACATGTTTTCAATACGTGGAGGAGAATAACGGTTATGAATGGTGATTTGTTTAAGTCGACGGTAGTCGACAAATAATCTCATGGTATCGTCCTCCTCCTTGTAGGTTCTTCTGAAATGTATGAGAAGATCTTGGAATATTCAACTGACAGCTAGAGAATTTTAGCGACCATGGCTAACAACGCATATGCTTGTAAGCATAGATAATTTGTACAAATTTTCCTGATGGAAAATCAAGCTGACTGTATTCAATGCCTGAACATTACTATACATAATTATGAATGGTAGCATGGTGTGCGGTTCGTAGTCCATAATTAGGATTAAATTCAACTCGTGTCTGTCCGAGGAAATGCATTAACAGCTTGGATCTCATCCTTATGCCGAAGGAAAACCTTCGTATACGTGGAAATACGAAATGCGTCCTTCATGGTCATGAATCCATGAGCTATGGTTACAAGAAAAGAAAGTGTCATCGGGAAACGTGATAGTTCCCACTGATCCGCCGGTAATGGTACTGAAATTCTTTAGCCCTGATTAATACATGGCACAACAAAATGGATATACCCTTGGAGGGTACCCTGAATTTCTTAGAAATGTTCCATAATTAGACGTGAGTCATGTGTCTTGACTCGTGTTTTGGAAATATAAGCATGACATATGTCTTGGCTGGTGTCTTGACATGTGTCTTCAGAAAGTATACGTGAGACATGTGTCTTGACTGATGTCTTGACATGTGTCTCGAGATGTGAAACAAATAAAACTACAAATATTAGGTTATTATGCCAGAATTGGCGGATCGGTTGGACTACTGATCATTTGAATGTCGGATCACGTCCGCGGCCGGAGCCTCGGTTGCGATTTCTAGAATAGTTGATGTCATAGTAGTGGTTACTATCATCCTGTCTGTCAGTTCCATGACGGTCATTCTCATGACCGTGATTCATGTAACTATTCAGCTGAGTGGCCGGCTGGTACCGGTTTGCACTCATATGACTGAAACGACAACTGAATGACGTGTGACATGTAACTAAGAATTTGGGACAATGATTGATAAAATCGTCTGATGGTGAAGTATCTTCTCGTCCAATAGCTTTGCTTTGACGCCTTTGTCTTCATCTCGTAGGATCTTCAGGTTGTGAACAGCATCCGCATCTCGTAGCGTCTCCGAACGTCAGCAGCATCAACCTTTAGTAAAATCCCCGAGTTATAAGCAGCATCAACAATCTTGTAGAATATCAGCAATTGGAAGTACGCGCATGGGATAAGGTACATGGAGTACACATGGAATGTACATGAAATGGTCGGTATAGGGTCGATCATTTGGCATGATTAAAGGAAAATATGTCAGTTAACGATTAGGAAAACCATTATGATAACCTGGCAATATTAGCATAGACATCATTCTGGTTGCATCGAGAAACGTTAAAGTGTGGTTACATAAAATTCAACAATGATTTGCCTGACAGCATGATCAATGAAAACCAACCATGACTATCATGAAAGCAGGATTCAATGAAATCCAACAATGCCTTGCATGAAAGCATAATAACAAAAGAGGCGTAAGACGTAATCAACATGAAGACGAAATTATCATGAAGAAACACGAAACCATCTATCATGAAGGAGTGTATATAATAATCAGCACTAAACTGAAGTTAACCCTGACAGTATGAAAACATACTTGACATAAAAACATATTAACTTATGAGGGGACATGAAAAAAAAATTTATGCCAATAAATCATGAGAAAACTTTATGCATGAAAAACAGTGCATGAATGCGTAATGTAGTTTATAAAAACCTTTATATGTGCGAGGGGATGCCTATGGGTCGGTCCCAAAAAAAATACATGGCGAGGAGACGCCTATGGGTCGGTCCCAAAGTTAAAAGTTTCGATAAAAGCACATGCGACTAAATATTGAAGGTCTACGTTATCTAAGTATTTGGTAATTAAGGAATGGATCTATTGATTTGATGGAGAAGATGGGGAAGAAGGAGATGGGGTGTAGAGAGAGAAGGAGAGAAAAGAAAAAGTAGAGAGAGAAAGTGAAATTAGATTAATGAAAATGTTGTAAAATGAATGAACCACCCCTCCTAACATGCTAGGAGGGGTATATATAGCCCACCCTACATGTGGGCTATATGGACTATACTTGCTATAAATTAGATCACGAGCCCATTACATTAATATATCGTTGGAGCGACCGATCCTTCATAAATACGTAAAACCGTATTTCCAACAATCTCCCCCTAAGGGAGGTCGCTCCAAGTTACAAAGTTCTAAATATTCTATAGCTCGTGATCTATGCTAATAATGATGTGACCGAGACTTTCTTTGGGAAAACACATTTCCAACAGGGCCAGTCCTGTACCAACCATTACTTAGTCAAAATTCCTGCAACAGATGACATATAATATAAATGCATGAGTGCATGAAACATAATTAAGTAAAAGTCATTCTCATTGTCAAAACTTAACAGAAACAAAATTTATGTGACTAATTATGAACTACTGGGGTTCAGTCCACATAGTCACAGTTCACGAGGAACATCATGCATAGACAATGACACATAACTAAGTATGGATGACGGTTTTCCATCCATATTAGTAAAACAATATCGATGAAGACATCAAGGTTAAAACCTCAAGGTGCTGAAAACATCATGGTTAAAACAACAATGCGCTGAAACATCAATACATGGAATAACAACCGTTGGCTTAGGAAGCTCCAGGTGACTACCCACTAGTCACAGGTCGAGTTTTAGAGCCTACAGGTCGAAGCCTTGGCTCTGATACCATAATTGTAACACCCCATTTTGATAAATGGAATGTCACGCGTAATTATGGCGTGTCATCAAAGCATGCAAGGTAATATGTACTAAAACATACATGACCAAAGGGAAAACCGGAATCAAACATCGGTTCCCAAACATAAGCCCAAAACATAAATAAAGTAAATGAACAAAAGGAAGACTAAACAAGCATCAATATATGAAGGCAAAGGAGAAGAAGTCTATGGCAGCTTCCATCATATGCATGTCCTCCAAAAAGCTCGAGTCCGTCCTTGGGTACCTGCCGTTTTGGGACATGGAAAGGAAAGTAACGGCTGAGCAAAATGCTCAGTGCACGGATATAGACATAGTATAAATGACTAAAACATAATAAAGACTTAATATCAGCGGAAATGTATAAGTCCTGGAAAACCTGGAACATGTTCATAAAACAGGTTTTATAGTTTGAAAAGCCTTATGTTTATCTTATGAAAACTGTTTAACATATTTTACCATTAGCCAATATAGGTCATGAAAATCCACCGTGCATGAATACTTGGAGGGGTGACCTCATCATGCAAATTAGAGGGGCTGCCTCTAATTTAATATACTGGTTTGGGTAGGAGGGATCAGCTCCTTGTGAAGGATGCAAGGCACACACCACATTCACACTGAGTAATCTGCTTGGAAACATGTAACTAGGATGCACCCATACGTCCCACATGATAAATATAATAATATGGCCAAAAGCTGAAGGGACGCCACGAGCAATCACTCTGCCGTCGTGAAGTCATAATATCAGTGCCTCTAATGTTATGGTTATGGTACCTCCATAACTAGGTGAAATTGGTCATGCATGTATATGGCTATAGGTATTCTAAATTAAACATAAGCAAATCAAACATATAAACTTATACTACGGGAAAACAGTTGGCTGCATACGGGGAATCCTAATAAGGAAAGAATGTCCATACTGAAAGGACGGGAATCCATACCTTATGTCCAGTGAACGAAGAAGACGAACTGAGGAGAATCCTACTTCGGTATCACTAATGCTACATAAATACATACGTGTATAAGTATCTGATTACTAAATATGTAACTGGTTTTATGTCATGTCTTAGCTTATTTTATATGTTCATGTCATGTTTTACTGTTTGAAGCTTTATACTGTATTTATCTTACATTCTGTCTATTTTGATTAAGTATTACTTGTATTTCATGTATTATTATACTTATTGTGTAATAATAAGTAACTTTCTAAAAATAACAGGTTTCCTGAAATAGAAAGTTTCAAAAAATAGAAAGTTACCAAAAATAGAAAGTTTCCAAAAATAGAAAGTTTCCAAAAATAGAATTACTATTTAAAATAGATAAGTTTCTAAAAATAGAAAGTTTCCATAAATAGATATAAGCTGGTTAAATAAGCTAATTATATAAGCTTAAGCGTTTTCTGATTAATATTCTAAGTCATGAGGTTATAAGGTATAGTTTATTAATTATTTCATGTAATTTATATAAACTATAGTTTAGAGTATTTAATTAACTATAACATGATTTAATTAAATAAAAGGTAATAATACGTAGGTTAAAACGTGTATTAATGTTTAGTATTAATATAACCTATGTCATGTAAATTAATTAATTATAAGGCATGTTAAATAATTAATTAATTATATAGTCTAATATAAATAATAATTACTTAGGTTAAAAGTCCATGTATTATTAATTAATAATAATAAACCTAAGTCCATGCTTTAATTAAATTAATTAAGTAACATGTCACTTAATTTAGTTAAACTCGTAAATAAATAATCATGTAATTATAAGTCGTGTTTAATTAATTTAATTTACCTTGTAAATTAATATACTTGTTAAAGCTAATAACTTGTAAAAATAATACCCGAACCCATGTATTATTTTATGAAAAAGTGTCGAAAACCAAACCGTGAAAACCCGTGTCGTTTTTACATTTAAGTCGAACCAAACAGCCCCTTAACTTCTTATTTATTACATTGACAGCCAAACACCCCTTAACCTCTTCTAAAACTGTTTCCCAAACACCCCCTGTCCCTGTCAAAATCCCACGATAGTGGTGGTAATACCCCCGTCTATGGTTGGTTTCCCCTGCTTGTTATAATTTCCCACCGAGACCCTAAAGGTCTCGGTTCCCACTGCCTGACCAACTCCACCACTGGCCGCAGCCAGTGGTTCCCCCTGCTAGGTCGTGGATGCCACCGTTAGACCAAAAAAGGCCACAGCCTTGCGGCTGGTGGGAATAATGTACCACCGAGACACATGAGTGTCTCGGTTTGTGTGCCAAAACAAACACAAAACCCCTAAAAACGAAAACTTCTTAACTTTACTGTTTGAACATGTTTTAATACCCATAAAATTGGATTCAAGATCAATTAAAAGAAAGAAAAGAAACAAACGAATTATGGTTTTACCTTGTTTTCTTCGTTTTAGGGTTCGGTTACTAACATACGAGTTAGACCTTCTTCCTGAATTAAATCCCACGTCTGAATCTTGGTTCTTGGAGTGGAAGCAGCGGCGGCAGAAGGGATCCAAAGAAAGAAAAAGGAAAAAGACGGCCTGAGTATATATATTTTAGGGTTTTGATGTATTTTGTCTAAATAAAAAGTATACCCCATCCTTTTCTTTTTCTTTTAAGCAGACCAATCAAGCCCATTAGGCATTGAGCCCAATTACTTCTTGTTTCCTTTGTCTAACAGCCCAAATAAAGCCCTTATGTGTTTTTATTTAATACGCGACTTGTTAAATGGTACGCGTAATCGAGTCATAAAATGTCGTAAGTTCATAGTTATCATAATACGTGTTAAACGTAATCATTGCGTATGTAATTACTTGTCGTGTTAAATTAAATATACGTAATAATAATAATCGTTTAAATGTCTGTGATTACGTGTTACGTAGTTTACGTAATTTAATTAGTTTTCGATCGTGACTCAATATATTTATTCGTGTTCGTAATAAATATATAAATACGTAATTAATATTAGCTCGTGATTAAAATTACGTTCATGATTTCATGATCGCATGTTCGTGATTATAATTATTATTTGAATAATTATTGTGTGTTCATACGTAATAAATAGTTATCATGTTCTAACACGTACGTAATACTTAAATTTCCTATACGTGAACGTAAACATGCTATAAAAGGAAAGTTTTAAACTTGTACGTACGATCTAAAGGGTACTATTAATGGTAAAAGCATGCGGGTTTTACATGGTTAGTTTTCACACACAAGATAGAGAGAAAAACTAAAGAGAGAAAGTGGTCATGGGCTTTACAAGATGAGTCGGCCATATAATAGTAATATGGATCGGGCTTGGTTGTTAACTTAACATTAAGCTAAGTAATGTTTACTTAGAATACGAGCTAGTACTTAACATATTATTGGATTGACCGAGACTACCTAAATATGTAATACGTATTTCTAGCAATATCCCCCCTAAAGGAGGTCACTCCAAGTTACAATGATATAAACCTAGCATACTATGCTTGTCTTGAGCTCGTAGCCTTCTTCTTCTTTCTTTTTCTTTTTCTTTGTGAATATGCTGACGTGATCTTTATCTTTAGGTTTGAGCATGTTCCTTTGCCTTGAAATTTTGACTTCATCACTTGTGACTTTTGCTCCTCGTGACTTCATGTCCCACATACTTATGCCTTCATGTCCCAACTTATTTGGAGTTAATAAATCGATAGATAACGTGTTTATATAAGTGTGATTAAAACAAATAACTTTTGAGAGATATCTAAATTAGCTGGGTGGGTTGTGCATTGTATCAGTGGGTCCATGATATCTATCTTCAATACCAAGTATCATTAAAATGATCTCGATAGCATATGTATTGACGCGGTTTCTGCCTATGTTGTAAGGAGTGCTTCTTTCTTTAGACCCTTTATCTTTACAATTCTTTTTCATTCCTGAACCCCTTCAATGCTTACCAATACATCATCACTAGTACCTTGTTGTGATTGTTACAGTGCTAACAGAAGTACTTGGTCAGCATTTAGCTACGTTCAAAATCTATCTCCATCATTCATAAGGACTATCATTTCTAGCTATGAAATGTCCTTGGGAAGATTCCTCCGGCTCTGAAAGAATCGTTAGACTTATACCTATCCTACCAACCTTTTGTCACTACAAACGTCATGAGTTAAATGTGTATTGGGTAAATACTCGTCACCGTGAAAAAAATCTTTGTTATATAAATCCATTTTCTCCCCTTACCATATGCCTCGATATTCAAAAACATTTCACATATGTTCGGGTGAGCCCACACATTAAGTCAAACCATTGTATTAAACTTAATCTCATATTAAATAACATTTTCACCCTCTATAAAAAATATTAACCCAAACGATATTTTTGATATCAATTGATTTAATGAAATTTAAACAAAATTTGGGAAACAGGTCCGATTATCTTCATGATTTTCGCAAGCTCACCCTTAAATAAATGACGGTGTACTTGATACGCAATTGAAATACACTTGATACACAAATGTATGGCACATTCACAAGCAAAGATCATGTATGATAACATATTCATAATAGAGAAATTTACGAGGTTAGACCTGAACGATGAGATCATCATGTGATAGAATCATGTGGTTCTTTTCAGCGAATGTTGGTCTCCCTCGTAACGTCATGCTAGAAGTTATCTTCGCGTCCTGAGAATCAGAAATCTTTTTTGACTAGAGGTAGAACAAGCCGCATCTAATAATATGAATTCTTGACAATTGCTCCCCCTCAATTGTTGACCCGTTTTCTATCTAAAGAGTTGTAGTCATCGGTTGAGTAGTCACGTTGTCGATTATGTAGACACCGATTTGTTGAGAAGACAACTTCTAAAAAATAAGATTTCTCTTATTTTGACAAATAAATGCACTAATGCGTACATAGATTCGTGTTAGATCGTGTTATTATGTAAACACGATCCCTGATGTAGTATTTTTTGTCGTTTTACTTACCTTTAGGGAAAAGTAAGCAAACACTAAGTCGTGGTAAGTATAAGTATCAATGTTTAGGAAAACATCAATACCGACAATCGAGTTCGTTCTCGAGGAAGTATGGTGTTTAAGCCAAAAGTATTATAGACGTTATTTAATTTGAGTGATTACGTTTTTGGAAAGAAAGAAAGAAAGAAAGAAAGAAAAACGGAGACGAGTTACGCTAAAAACGGTCGAAAACGCTTAAACGTACGAACGTAAAAACGCGATCAAACGAAAAATTTCACCTAAAAATAATTAAAAATTCCTAAAATGTATTATTCTAAACTTAAAAATATTTTTTGAAAATAAAAACTTAATTTAATTATTTTTTATGACTTTTCTCATATTCAAAACTAAAATAATCCTAGAAAATGAAATAATAAAAAGAAAATTATGAAATTTAACTATACAAAAGAAAATTTATTTTTCCTACGTCCTAAATGACAAAGGAAAACTTTAGAAAAAAGAATATATTTTTTCGACTTTTAGATAATTTTTAATGAATTAAATAAATTTAAAAACTAATTAGATAATTAAAAATAGCAAACTATTTTTTTTAAAATCTAAAAAGTTGCAGAAAATCTAATGACGCTAAATGCACAGATTACAATATTTTACATATGAAAAATTAAAGAGATATAAGCGGATAAAAATTATTTAAACTATATAACTACTACTACAATTTAGAAAAGTATATAAAAGAAATGCAAAACCAACTTATGACAAGAAATGCAAGGTATGTCTGTATTGATACCAAAGGTCGCAGGTTCAAACCTCCCTTGCAGCAACTTTTTGTTATTATTTATTAGGAAATGAAAAAGTGTTTAAAGTAAACATAAAAGGTAGTAATAACAATAATCTCTCAGAGAGCAGATGGCGTGAATACTCTTTGCTGTGTCTGTTGCTGTTATGAGGTCAAGGGTTCAATACCTTGCTGATGTCTATCTCTTACACATTTTTTAGACAGCTTTTGCTGTATTTGTTGGGAATAAAATATAGCCATTCTACTTGAGCGCTGACAAGAGTAAAACAAGCATTGATAGGAAGAAAACAAACGCGGACAGATCAAGCGTTGACAAGAAGAAGTCAAGCGTTGATACATTGAAGACAAGCAATGATGGAAAGATTTAGTCTACGCGTATATTGTTTCTAGTTTGTTTCTAGTAAGGATAAGTTCAACATTGTATTTTCTATAATTATCTTTACCTAGAATAGTTGATACGTAGACTCTTGTACAAGGCTTCTTATGTCTATAAAAGAAGACCTTTAGGTTATTGTTCAATATAAGTTTTCATACGTTAAACACTTTCATTGTAAGCAAGTTTGTTATCATTAATCAAAGTGAAAGTTTGTTTACATTTTTGTGTTCTTGTTTAAGTGTTAATTCCGCATAACACTTAGATTATCATATACATATACAAAGGTTTCTCTAAGTGTATAACTTGATCTAATCTCGTATACATAAAGCTAAATCGATCTATGTTTGGGATCAACAAGTGGTATCAGAGCTGGTTGAGAAAATTTTGATCTTAAAGAACACAAGAACCCTAAAATCACCAAAACCCTGTTTTTCACAAAACCCTAAAAGATCATGTCAAATCCAGAATTAACCCCCTCCTCCTCACCTTTACCAAACATCAAGATTCCCATGCTTGATGCAACCAACTTTGAATTATGGAAATTCAACTTTGAGCAATATCTGGGGATCTATGACTATACTCTCTGGGAGATAATTGAATATGAAAACACATACAATAGAGCTGAAAAGGTTGCTGCTGCCATTGCTACAAGAACTGCTGTTGATGGATGTCCAAAAGCAGATAAGAAATAAAAACCTGGTGATGGTAGAGCTGTGTCTGCTGAAGACATAGCAAAGAGAAGGGTTGATATGAAAACCCTAAATATTCTGAAACTCTCTTTGGGGCAAGAGAACCAGCATAAATACAGAGGTTATGATTCTGCTCAAGACCTTCGGGCAGCTCTTGAAGTTGCATATGGTGGCAATGACGATACTAGGGAAGAGAAGAAGAAACAACTCATGCATGAGTATGTTGTGTTCAAGGCTCAACCTAATGAGAAGCTTAGCAGTGTGAGAAGTAGACTGCTTGACATTACAAGCAAGCTGTCCTTCATGGGGACACAACTTGGTGATGTTTACATTAATGCCACTTTTCTTAAAAGTCTTGGTGATGCGTGGAAGATTGAGGCAAGATCCATACTTGCCAATAACACTCACAAAAGTTCTACTTTTGATGATATATACAACAAACTAAGGCTGTTGGAGAATGAAATTCTTTTGGAGCATGGAAGTAAGTCCACCAACAGTAACGGGGCCTTCTTCTCACATAGTGAAGGCCAATTTGATCAAAAGGACTCTTACATGCATCCAGTTACTGGATCAACATGTGTCAACGCTGGAACATGTCCTGTCAACGCCTCATATTCAGACGCTGACACATACAAAAGTGACTCACCAAGAGTTAAACCTGCTGGTTTGGATCTGGATACTGTGTGTGCTTACATTGCTTCTTTGCCCAATGGTTCAGTGATTACATATGAGGACCTTGAGCAAATAAGTGATGAGCACTTGGAGGATAAGGATATTAAGTGGAACATGGCTCTTGCTAGTATAAGAGCAAACAGGTGGAATAGAAGGTTTAAGAAGAAGATGACCTTTAATGCAAAGGACACTGCTGGATTTGATAAATCCAAAGTTGAGTGCTACAATTGCCATCGTATGGGGCACTTCATGAGGGAATGCAGATCTCCTAGAAGATCTGATGCTGGCAAACCCTCAAGCCAAATTGTTAAGGCTTAGGATCCTAAGGCCATGGTTGCAGTGCAAGAAATTGATGGTATGGGATGGGATTGGAGCTATTTGGCTAAAGATGGGGAAGAGGATAAAGCTTTGGTTACTGAGATAGAAGAAGAAGGGCATGTTCAATATGCTCTCATGGCACACTCCTCCTCTTCATCAGATAATGAGGTATACGATGATGCTTTTTATAGTAAGGGTTGTAGGTTAAATACTGAGAAACTTAACAAAGAGGTAGTAAGGTTGTTAGATGATGTGAGTACTGAGAGATGTAAACTCTCTAACTATCAATTAGCTCTCACTCAAACTGAGAAGATAGTTTCTGAGTACAAGAAAATGGAATTTGATTTAAAATATAAAATAAATATCTTAAAACATGAGTTAGATGCTAGTAATGATGTTAGGAACATCATGGAAAGGGTTAATAGTGAGTTACAGGCTAAGTTAGATGAAGCCATTAAGAATAAGGATAATGTTGGCCTTAAAATTTAGATATTTGATAAGGCCACACAAACCCTAGGAGACTTCTATGGTTCCACCACCAGCTGGTGACTTCTATGGTGTCCAAAGAAAGGACCTATCTTGGACTGGTCTACCAGAACTCCAAGAGGAGGAATTTATTCCTCCACCAAGAGTCATTACCCCAGTTGAAGAGTATCAACAGAAGTTGACTGACTTGAATGAATGGAAGAAAGCCAACCCTACCCTATTTGTTAAGGGTGGCTTGTTATGTGAAATTCCTAATGAGTCAACCCCTATTAAGGTAACAAACCCAATCACTGGTAAGGCTGTTGACCTTGGCTCAAACACTGTTAGAAAACCTAGCATCAAGTATTTAGAAATGTATAGGAATACTAGGTCACCTAAAAGCCAAGTTAGTAATGATGGAACAGGCTTCTTCTCTTCTAGACCTAGGGTTGTGTCTAGAAAAGCCTGTTACACTTGTGGTAGCTTTTCACATTTAGCATATAAGCATGTCAACGCTTCCAAGGTCAACGCTGTTAAAAAGTCAAACGTTGTCAGACCCAAAACTTTTGTGGAGCAAAGTCCACAAGTGGTTAGACCAGCCTCATTCTTCACTAGAGGGTCTAACACTCATGGACAAAGACCATTTCAAAAGACAAATACTTGGTCTAACAGGCAATGGGTTTCTGTAGCAAACCCTAGGTTCAACGCTGACAAGGGTAATTTCAGCGTTGACAAGACCAAATCCAACGCTGACAGAAACGTGACCAGACCTAAATATTTGCAACCACAGGGTAAGGGGTCTAAAGCTTCTTCAAGCTTGACATGGAGACCTAAGAAAGATCAAAACCCTAATGATAATAGGATTTCTATGACCTGCAACAAATTTAATTACATTTCAAAGGTCATTACAAAACCTATTGGGGTTAACTGGGTATTTCATCCAAAGATGGATGAACAAGGGGTTGTTATGAGAACTAAGTCTGTTCTTGTTGAACAACCAGATGAATCCAAGTCTGCTAAGGCTTGGGTTCCCAAAGAAAACTAACTTGTTTTCTTCATGTGCAGGGCATTCATAAACAGGTCAATGATTATGGATATTGGGACAGTGGATGCTCAAGGCACATGACAGGGAAGGAAGATTATTTAACTAACTTCACTCCCATTAAGGATGGTGATAAGGTTTACTTTGGAGGCGGATATGGTACTATCACAGGCAAAGGAACACTTCTCACCAAGAACTTGTGTTTTGAGAACGTATTTCTGGTAAAGGAACTTGATTACAATCTTTTTAGTGTATCACAAGTTTGTGATAACAAAAATAAAGTTCTGTTTACTGATACTGAATGCTTGGTGTTAAGCAAGGATTATAAAATCCCTAATGAGAAATATATTGATTATAGAACACCTAGACATAAAGACATCTATAATGTGAATCTTAATGGGATTAGGATGAATAATAATATGTCATGTTTTTATGCTAAAGCTTCAATAGATGAGAGTAATCTATAGCACAGGAGACTAGGGCACATAAACTTTAAGAATATAAACAGGCTTGTGAGACTTGGCTTGGTTGATGGCTTGCCTGAAAAGGCTTTCCACAATGACCACTCTTGTATTGCATGTCTTAAAGGCAAGCAGCACAAGGTCTCATTCAAGTCCAAACAGGTGCACTCTAGTACTAGACCACTTCACTTGCTGCATATGGACCTATTTGGTCCAACTAATATAGAGAGTTTGAATGGTAAATCATACTGCTTTGTCATCACAGATGACTTTTCTAGGTTTACTTGGACATTCGTTTTAGCTAAGAAGAGTGATACTTCTGACATTTTAATTGATTTTATTACTCAGATTAAGAAGAAAACTGGTAATGAAGAAGTGACAATGGTGGTGAGTTTAGGAATAAACTTTTAGATGATTTTTGTGCCAAGAAAGGGATTACTAGGCAGTTTAGTGTTGCCAGAACCCCACAGCAAAATGGGGTTGCTGAGAGAAAGAATAGAACCCTAATTGAAGCAGCCAGAACTATGTTGGCTGATGCTCATTTCCCTATAGCTTTTTGGGCTAAGGCTGTGAATACAGCATGCTATGTTCTAAATAGAGCATTGGTCAACAAGATACAGTACAAAACAACTTATGAATTACTTTGGGGAAGAAAACCTAATATTGGTTTTCTTAAACCTTTTGGTTGTCATGTAGTTGTACTTGATACTAGTGATGCTTTAGGTAAATTTAGTGCAAAAGGTGATGAAGGCTATTTCATGGGGTATTCAGTGCAGAGCAAGGGATATAGGGTTTATCTTAAAAAGGAAAAACGTATACTTGAAAGAGTACATGTTAGGTTTTTAGAGAGTAAACCTAGTGATCCTGAAAGTGGTCCAAATTGGTTGTTTGACTTGGAACCTCTATCTAGGACTTTAAATTATATGCCTGTCACTAATCCAGACATTGTGAAGGTAACTTCAAATGTTGTGGAAGAACAAGCTGTTGATGTTTCAGGTACACAGGTTAATGAAGATGTTGGATCACAAGCAGACAAGTCATCTCCCATACAAGAGTATGTTACTATCCCCATATGGACAGATGCTTATGATGCTGCTGCTGCTGGAAAGGATAATGGTGGTTCCCAAGTACCACCAGTTATCAACATGCATGGTCCTTCAGGCGCTGATAAAGGCAAATCTAGTGCTGACAGGACAAATTTAGACGTTGATGGCTCAAACGTTGACAGCAACATTTCAAGCGTTGCTAGCCCAAACGCTGACAACCAAGGTTCAGGCGTTGACAACACTTTTGAGCAGCTTTTCTCTTCTAATTTTTAACAAGGTGAACCTTCCAATTAATATGAAGAGGTTCATCCTACTATTGATGAAAGAGAGTCTGATGAAGATATTGGCAACTTGAATGATGAGACTGAAGACAACATAATTTTTGAAGGAGGAGTTCTCACTTCTACTATGAAGAATCACCCTACTTCTCAAATCATTGGTGATATTATGACTCCTGTTCAGACTAGAAGATCTCATCAGAATCTTGGTGGACTCATTGCCAATATACACAAGAAGGTTGATACCCCTCTTGTTTAATCATGCTTGTTTGCCTGTTTTCTGTCACAACAGGAACCCAAGAAGATCTTTGATGCTCTCAAACAACCAAGTTGGGTGGAAGCAATGCACGATGAGCTTCACCAATTTGCAATTCAGGATGTTTGGGAGCTGGTTGATTATCCCAGGTATGTCAGACCTATTGGGACAAGATGGGTTCTAAGAAACAAGAGAAATGAAAGAGGTATTGTGGTCAGAAACAAGGCACGTTTGGTGGCTCAGGGATATACAGAAGAGGAAGGGATAGACTATGAGGAGGTCTTTGCACCAGTTGCAAGGATTGAAGCTATCAGAATATTTCTAGCCTATGCTTCCTGCATAGGCTTCACTGTCTATCAAATGGATGTGAAGAGTGCCTTCCTCTAAGGAACAATTGTTGAGGAGGTGTATGTAATGCAGCCTTCTGGTTTTGATGATCCAGAGAATCCAGACAAGGTGTATAGAGTCAAGAAGGCTATGTATGGACTTCATCAAGCCCCAAGAGCATGGTATGGCACATTATCCATTTATTTGGTGGACAATGGATTCAAGAGGGGCACCATAGACCAAACATTATTTACCAAGAAGGCTGGTAAGGATGTCTTGCTTGTTTAGGTTTATGTTGATGATATCATTTTTGGATCTACCAATCCAAAGATGAGTGAGGATTTCTCCAAGCTTATGACAGACAAATTCAAGATGAGTGCAATGGGGGAGATGAACTTCTTTCTAGGGTTACAAGTTCAGCAGAAAGAAGATTGTATCTTCATCTCCCAGAGATCTTGAAGAAGTTTGGCTTTTCTCCACATGAAAAGAGGGCTACTACTCATATGGATAGAGAACACTCTTGGGGAAAGATTGGAGATGGAAAAGATGTGGATGTCAGTCACTATAGATCAATGATTGGTTCATTGATGTATCTCACAGCCTCCAGACCTGATATCATGTTTGCTGTGTGTGCATGTACACGCCATCAAGTGACTCCCAAAGAATGTCACCTTTATGTTGTCAAGAGAATCTTTAGGTACCTAAGATGTTATCCTAGTCTTGGCTTGTGGTACCCAAAAGATTCACCATTGGAGCTTATTGCATATTTAGATAGTGACTATGGAGGTGATAAGTTTGATAGAAAATCCACAACTGGTGGATGTCAGTTTCTTGGGAGTAGGTTAATATCTTGGCAATGCAAGAAACAAACAGTGGTGGCCAATTCTACAACTGAAGCAGAGTACGTTGCTGCAGCTGCTTGTTGTGGACAAGTCTTATTGATTCAGAACCAATTGTTGGATTATGGGTATAATTTCATGCATACTAAGATATTTGTTGACAATAACAGCACTTTATGCATTATTAAGAATCCTGTACATCATTCTAAAACTAAACACATAGAAATTAGACACCATTTTATAAGAGATTGTTTTTAAAAGGGTTTAATCGAACCAGATAGGGTTGACAAAGAAGAAAATGTGTCTGATTTAATAACTAAACCTTTTGATGCTGGAAGATTTCAATACTTGGTAACAAGTATTGGAATGATCAATCTCACATGATATGTGTTTTGGGGTCTTTTTGTAAAAACATGTACAGGACAATGCATTGTTATTGGTCTTTTTGAGGATTTAGATTTTCCACTATATTTTTCTAACACTAACAAAGGTTACTTCAACGCTGATAAGTGTTATTGTGACGTTGTCAGCAAGATATTTGTCTAACGCTGACAAAGCTTTTCTTAACGCTGACAAGTGTTATCGGGGCGTTGTCAGCAACAATGTTAGTTTTGTGGTTTTCAATCTAAATGTACAGGTGGTGTACCATTGGATACAGAGTTGCTTATGGATCATTGGAGAATCATTTGGTCATATTTTTATTTATGGATGATGGTTGGAATTTTCTATTCCTATCTTGACATAAATTTTTTATGTTCATGCATATTTTTGGTAACATTTGTATCACAGTTTAAGGGGAGGTTTTAGGAACCTTTAGGACTTTTGGGTATCCTTATGATACTCTTATCACAATTCTAGATTGTGTCCACATGTGAGTATGAGTTAGTTTTACTAAATCATGAGGCACTGTAGCATGCAAAGTTGATATACTATGCATGCTGCCAAGACATTTTTGGCCTATAATTGGTTGTGGTCTGTTGGGAGACTTAGGAATGATTTTGTCATGGGTTTTACCTGGGAGTAACAAGGAATTTTATGAGGTAACTTAGTTGTTAAGAGTTTTGGTTAGCAAGGGACACTAGAGGACTGTTATGTCTATCTTGCATAAGCAAGTGTGCATAACTGGACAGTGCTTGCCGCCCTATAATAATTATCAACTTATAGGTTATCTTCTCTAGGATAAATTACTTTGTTAAGGTTCTTTTTCATTTTTATAAATTTTTATTTTTGGACGCTGACCAGTATTTTTCCAAGCGTTGTTGTGACCAATTTCGACGCTGACATGGCTTTGGCAAACGTTGACAAGAATATAGCCGTTGGGCGTTGATGGGTTATTTTTTACCGTTGACACTCAATGGGACCTACCCAGTTGTTATTTTTGACGAATTTTTGAGCCGTAATTTTGGGAGCAGATAAGTTTCATTTAATGCATGAGATAAACTTATTTCTTTTCAATATTTTCATGATTGCATTTTGAAAATAGTTGCCTAATTTTTGACTAATCACAAGCATTTTTTTCTCCTATATATTTGGCTCCTACTTTAAACAGGGTACCTATCATTCTTGTCTAACAATATTTTCTCCTATACCTTCATCTTTATCAATCATTCAAACAGCTATCAACAATGGCACCAAAATTTAAACCAAGTGATTTGGAATTGGGATTCAGGAGTCAACACAACATGATAGCATATCTGGACGCTAATGATACTCTGTTTCCCCAATACACCCAAATGGTGGCGTATTTGAATGCATCCCCAATTAGGTATGCTCTTTCTCATGCTCCACTCATTCCTGTCACACATATTAAGCATTTTTGGAACAATGTTAATTCCTCAACAGTTAATAGAGTGACTACATTATCATCTATTGTTCATGGGCGCACATGGGTGGTTACTAAAGCTTTGGTTTGCCAAGCTTTGCATCTTGATGATGCAGATGGTATAACCACCCTCCCCATTAATGAAATAGAACAAGGGCTAAGGGCTTTGGGTTATCCTTTCCTTGATGAGGGAACTTTACATAAATATCATAAACAGGAGTTTCCCCCAGCCTGGAAGTACCTAATACATGTCCTCTTGCAATGTTTGAGTCCCAAGTGTACTGCACACAATGAGATCAATAGATCTATTGCTAGTGCTATTGTGTGCATTGCTACTGGGAAAAAGTTTAATTATTCCAAAATGATTTTTGAGGGCATGTGTAAAAATAAAGGGAATAAAATGACTTTAGCTTATCCCAAATTTTTACAAATGGTTTTTGATGTCCAAAGTTACTGCACAAGGGATCATGATGACTTTTATGAGATCCCTGTGCAAAGGAAAGCAATTTTTACAAAGATGAACTCACCCCCACACCGTGACTTACCCCTAACCCCAGCTATGATTGCTATCATTGAAGCAGCACAACCCCAACCAGACCTTCAACCCCAACTTGACCCAATCCCTGAACCTTTGCCTTCACCACAACACATGCAAATTGACCAAGAACCCTTCGACGCTGAGACTTTAAATGTTGGCGTTGACATGCCTAATCCAAACGTTGACACCAATCCTTCACAGACCCAAACACCCCTTACTCAACCCACATCCACCCAATCCACATCATCTTCTCCCCCAACACAATATAGGTTGCAAAAACGCCAAAGGACTACTGGAGTGTTCTCCTCTAGTGGTCCTAGCTATGTAGCAGAGAGAACCATCACCACAAGTGTGGTTGGTGATATGGATGAGGCTGGGACTATTGGTTCTGGCTTAGAAGTTGGCCAAGACAGTCCTACCATTATTAAGACCTCATCCATGCCCAATGAATCTAACTTGGGAGGTCAAATACCCATTTTAGAGGAGGGCAGATTGGAACCAATGACCTTAATGGAATTGACGGTTGTCTGCATTAGCTTGCAAAAGCAAAATGCAGACTTGGTATAAATTGTCAGTACACAAGGCCTTGAACTCAAGCAATTGAAGGAGAGGATTGTTGTTTTGGAACCTGCTAGCACAAGGCGTGGGATGGAGGAATCTTCCAAAGGGGAGGATGAACAGATAAATGTGAGTGACAAGGGCTCACATGATGGTGAATCTTTGGGTGTTGCTGAGGCCCTTACTGAGTTGAAGAAACAGACAGGTTTTGATACGTCTCTACTTACTCCTACCAACTTGAACTTGTCATTTACAGCCATGTTAGAAGAAATTACAAGAGGCGCTGAGACAGGTACTTTGGGCGTTGAAAAGCAAGAATTAAACATTGACATGAGTACATTGGGCGCTGACAAAGCAAATTTGAGCGTTGACAGACCTGCAAATGAGGTTGATGTATTCCAGTCATCATCCATTATCAAATAAGTTTCTTCACAGGTATTACCATCTTCCTTACCCTCCATTGATCCATTAGATAAGGGTAAGGGTATTATGGTACAAGTAGATGTTCCAAAGAATGCAGCACATATTGAGTTTGATAGAAGGTTGGCTGCACAAATTATGGAACAAGAAAGGAAGAAGGTGGGTGAATCACCTTTTGTTGTGACTTCAGAAGAACAAGAAGGAAGTGATGAAGCCAGTTCAGACTCAAGTTTAATGATTATAGAACAACCAGAAAGGCTTGAGTATGGTGATGAGTTGGCTAGAGAGAAGTTGAATGAGTTGAAATTGTAAGTAGATTTTGACATGCCAGAAGTTGTTCAGATGTACCATGCTTGGGAAGATAGGTGTATGGAGAATCCACATTTGACTATTTCAGACCAGATAAGGGGTTTGGAGATTCTTCTGAGAGTACAAAAGGACTGCAAGGTTATTCTGAAACACAAAGCTAGCAATATTCTCTCAATGTTGAAAAGGGATAGAAGGGAGTTGTACTACATGCTACTCTGATGTCATGGCACAGGATGGACTTATAAGAAATTGATTGGATTGACATTTAAAGAGTTGGAGTTCAAAGATTATCCCATTTGGGTAAGAGTGCAGGAAGAAAACACTCTAAGACTTCTTTCTGATGAAAGGAAAGAAGAACTTGCAGAAGAGATGGAGCTTAAGAAGGCAATGATTGTTCCCAGACCTGTGAAGAAGGGAGTCCCTCTTGAGTTTCCCAAAGATATTGATAGGTTGAATCCAAGTGAAGCTCTTATAAGAAGGAGCCTCAAGCTCTCACCATTGGAAGCTTCAGACATGGTGCAAGTGTTACCTCTTGATTCTAGGAACCCTATTATAAGCTATGAAGAAGATGAATGTGGGTTTTGGAAGATTGGCAGGTATGGGAAAGAGGTTCACACTTTTACCACTCTTATATCTTTGTTTGCAAGTTTTGATAGAGAAGACTTTGTAGACCTTTGGAGGTTGTTAGAAGCCAAGTATGAGACTGAAGCTCCAACTTCAGTCAATGGAATAAAATTGTGGTCAACATTCAAGAGAATGTGTGGACCAAGAGATGAAGATCCTGCTGTTTGGAAGTATCTTAAAGATGACCTCAGTGGTCTTCAATGGCGTTTGTATTCAGCTGCTGGTGTATATTACTTAAGTTCTACAAAGTTTGTTGAGTATCTTCTTGTAGATGCTCAGTATTCCATGTCCAAGGAAGTCTTGGAGAAGATGAAGACTACACAGTTGGAGATTGATTATTCAAGTGACGTAGCCAAAGATTTGATCAGACATATTTATTACCAATATGAGCAAGTTTGTAAGATTCCTCCTAGTTCTTAATGTTTATTCAGAAACTTGATTATTAGAGTAGATATCAAGTTTAGGGGAGGATTGTTGGGAATAAAATATAGCTAGTCTACTTGAGCGCTGACAAGAGTAAAACAATCATCGATAGGAAGAAAACAAACGCTGACAGATCAAGCGTTGACAAGAAGAAGTCAAGCGTTGATACATTGAAGACAAGCACTGATGGAAAGATTTAGTCTACGCGTATATTGTTTCTAGTTTGTTTCTAGTAAGTATAAGTTCAACATTGTATTTTCTATAATTATCTTTACCTAGAATAGTTGATACGTAGACTCTTGTACAAGGCTTCTTATGTCAATAAAAGAAGACCTTTAGGTTATTGTTCAATATAAGTTTTCATACGTTAAACACTTTCATTGTAAGCAAGTTTGTTATCATTAATCAAAGTGAAAGTTTGTTTACATTTTTGTGTTCTTGTTTAAGTGTTAATTCCTCATAACACTTAGATTATCATATACATGTACAAAGGTTTCTCTAAGTGTATAACTTGATCTAATCTCGTATACATAAAGCTAAATTGATCTAAGTTTGGGATCAACATCATTCTCGGTCTATTTGGATAAACAAAGAAATCACTCCCACTAGCAATTGTCTTGTGGGACGATATTAAGCAAAGTTCGACACGAAATTACAACACAGGAATGAACAATGATGTAGAAAATTAAGAGAAGCACACACTTACAACTTGTGAACAGTAACAATCCAAATAGAGTTAAAAAGGTGAGATATGAGCTTATTTTTAAAACACCAAAAGCCACGACCTACTGATTTTAGTGAAAACAGAAAATCCTCAACCTAATGACTACTTGAATTCTCAATTTTACAATCTAAAACCTCATAATAAAATGCCTACACCTGCTGATGTCTATGATGTAGAACAATTCTCGAGCCTCAAAAACACAAAACCACCCTCAATCCACCTGCTGATGCAAGTTGACAGTGAATAGGGTGCTGGTGGTTTGCAAGGGCCACAGGGAGTTCTAGAGCTTGTTTAAACCTACCAAAATCTTCCTAAAACCTAGTTACCAGGTATCCTATCCTAAACCTAACCTAAACTATTTGTTTTAACCAAAATCCAAGTCACAAACACAAAATCACACCCCAAACACCTGCTGATGATTAAGATATTTGAACTTGGACGCTATTTGGTTAAGTTAGCTTTCAGATTTCACAACTAAGTGAGTTCTAGCCTTTTGGGCCTATGCAAAAGTTCAAAGTGACCAAAGACTCACAAGAAACAATACATGACAAGCAACAATAAACGCATAAAACCATACCCCTACTGTTGACAGGAAAAATCTCTTTGTGGCAGATTTGGTAAAGTGTTGATGCAATCGGCTTGCGAATGAGTTTAAATCTAACCAAATCTTGCACGTAAGCTATATTTTCACTTAAAGACTAACATCCAAGCCTAGTTAAGACCTGTGAACTAGCATTTCATCATGTTATAAATTCAAAAACTTATAAATCAATCCTAAAACCTATCTGATGCAACTTATGCAGTCAAATGGTCACTGCTGATCTCGATGGCATACGAGTGATTTAAGTGCGCTATCTAAAACTACCTAAGACTGAGCAAACTCTAAAGCAATGAACACAACCCTTTTTCTATCCCTAGTCTAACGTAGTAATACCAAACACTGATAATCTTAGTAGAACGTGAAAAATAACCAAGCAGCATGTAAAATTAAAACATTAAGCATGAAATTGACTGAAAAGTAAATGAAATACAACCATAAACTAGTAAATCAAACACATAAAAATCAAGAACAAATAAGTAAACAAGCATTTAATAAATAGCAATAGCAGTTTCATAGAGAAATGAGATTGAAAAGGGGAAATCACCTACCTGGGGTCCAAAGCTTGAAGGCTTCTAACACTCGTACAAGTAAGCACTTCAACCACACTTTTCATGCTCATTAAGCTTCCACAAACCCCTATAGCTTATATCACAGCTTGTCACCCAAAAAGATGGAACATAAAGAACGGCAATGATCTTCACGCAACAACTACTCAAAACACCTCCAAACCTCCTCTCAACACTTGTCACATATTCAAAAACTCACAAATAGGGCTTGTTGTCACCAAACACCAAAGTAGCTTATGCTATAGTATATTGAGAAAGATTTGTTGGTTTTTTCTCTTTTGAAAGTAAACTTAACATATTTTAAAAAATAAAGTTGTAAAGGTGTGTAATACTTGAAAACCAGTAAAACCAAACTCATAAGCTATAACACAAGCTCATTGTTAGTGGGCTTATGTGCTTAATGAACAATTAACTAAAAGAGAAACCCCTGATTTGAGAAGACTTAAAGAACAAACTGAAATTTAAATGACAATAAAATTTAAATTGCATAAAAAATAAATGACAAGTATTTAAAAGATTCAAAGAAAAATAAATGGAACACAATTTTCATTCATCAGGTTTGTATCAAATTACAAATGAGAACAAAAATTGGAACAAGAACAAAAATATTAAGCCCTACCCCTTATATAACGGGTACAAGTATTCTAGAAGAAATAAGAAACCTGAAACCCTATTGTCATTGATTTCCAAAAATGCCCCTGAGAAAGATCCGAATATGCTCTTGGATGCTTGTTTAAACTTGGTCAACTTGATTCTTGTGACTTCTTGTTGTGAATCATGTGAATGTACAGCTATGATGTTCGATCTTAGACGTTGGTGGACAATTGGGGAGCAAGTCATTGCACTCAAACCATTGATCATCTGCTCTCCTTTGGTATCTTCCCATTTTTTGGTGCAGAGCACTCGTGGGTGGGGTCCTATGGTAACGTGGGGTATGGTTTAGAGGTGTGAATGTGTTTAGAAGGTTATTAATTAACCATCTGGAGCTGTACAAATCAAACCCCTTTGTTTTATAGGTTAATTATGATTAGGGTTCTTAGGATACAGGGAGGGGTTTTGATTTGGTTTAGGACAGAAAAAATGTTAACCGCCAAGTGTTGTATTATATAATTACGTTCAAAACGTAATTAATATATAAGAGTGAGTAAGGTGACGTGTCATGATGGTATTAGCGGTTTGGGTTTGTATGTTTGACAGGTTTGGTCCCCATGGTTCACAAAAACTTGCAAATAAATTTTTGCTAGCTTATACCCCATTCTCTTTACAAACAACTTTAGACAAATGACAATTTGGCCCTTTTGACTTTCATAATCTTAGAAGAAGGACTATTCATGCAATTTGACAAATCTTCTAGGGCTATATTTGACAAACTTTAAACTTCAAGAATCATTATTATATAATATGGTTTTTTCAAGGACCAATTATGACAAGTCTTTAAACTTGGAGGACTAAACTTGTCATTTCTTCAAACTTCAAGGACCATTCTTGGAAAATCAAAAGTCAGGTCCGGTTCATTGTGCGGCTTCGTTTCCTGTGTTCGGTTTTCTTTGATTCTTGTGATCTTTTTGTCTTTTTCTCGATACCCATACCTAAAACATACAACAACGAATACAAGTATATTTTTGGCACTTTTTATGATATTTTCATTGTTTTAAACCCGTTTTGGACGATGAGACTATGTATAAAATCAGTCTCATCAATCCCATACATGGTTATAAAGTAAGCCATGCCCGGGAAAATTAATTACCGTTGATGAGCCAAATCTTTCCGAATAAATACTTGACTTAAATATGAAAAACGGTTGCCGTCTGAAATGACTACAAGGAATTTAGGCATGTTTAGAACATATATACAACTTATGTACGAACTCAATTTACGGCATCGTGTCATTATTGAGCGACATTTCTAAGGCCATAAATATTATCGTCCTATAAGACATGCCTTTTGAAAAGAAAAATATTTTTGGGTTTCCTTGATTTTTCGATTTTTAGGGGTTTTATAGGTTTTATAATTTTCTATTTTGCTTTTGATGTTTTAAATATATACAATATATATACATGATCACCACTAGATACGCAAGAATAGTTTACCACCACTATTCTTCCGCTTCATCTGCCAATGCCTTGGGAGTCTCAGGGGAAAAGGTTCTCATTTCTAGCTTATCAACCAAAAACTCAATTCGAGCTCGATATAAAGCCTTCGTGAAAATATCTGCCAGCTGATGCTCTGAGGTGACAAAATAAAGCTTGATCACTCCATTTTCCACTTGTTCCTTGATAAAGTGGTATGTCAATATGCTTAGGCCGGGAGTGTTGGACATTATTGGAGCATAGAGCAATGGCACTTTGATTGTCACAGTACATCGGTATTTTGTTGAAACCTAGACCATAGTCGGTTAATTGCGATCTAATCCAAAGGATTTGAGTACAACAATTGGACATGGTTATGTATTATGCCTCCGTACTTGAATTTGTAAAGCTTTTTTGCTTTTTTGATGCCCAGCTGATAAGTCGGTCTCCTAGAAGTTTCGAACTTCCACTTGTGTTATACCTTGTATCTTGACAACCCATATGATCCGCATCCGCATATGCCATTAGTGCAATAGAGGAGTCCTTTGGAGACCATAGTCCCTGATTAATGGTTCCTTTGAGATACTAAAAGATCCTTTTAACAGCACTTACGTGCAATTTGCTAGGTCTAGCCTGGTACCGAGCACACATACATATAGCAAATTGTAGGTTAGGTTTACTAGATATGAGATATAGAAGGGTACCGATCATTCCACAGTAAAGTGAAGGGTCAATAGTAATCCTATATGTGTCCTCATCTAGCTTCGATTTCTCCACCATTGGAGTATCCACGGGGTCGCAAGATTCAAATTTATACTTTTTAAGTGATTCAAGGGCAAATTTGGATTGGTTAACAAAGATGCCTCTAGGACTTTGAGAAATCTGATGTCCTAAGAAAAATGAAAATTTTCCCATCATCGACATCTTAAATTTTGAAGACATAATTTTCCAAAATTGGACAAACAAAGTTTGGGTCGAGGCAGCAAATATAATATCATCAACATATATCTTTATCATTATCATGTCGTTTCCTTATTTTTGAATGAACAGCGTAGGATCCCAATGCCTTTGGAGAAGCCTTTCGAGATGAGGAGTTGTCATAGTAGATCGTACCACGTCTGTGGAGCTTGCTTCAACCTATAGAGAGCCTTCTTAAGCTTGTACACGTGATTATGATTAGGATCCACAAAACCATTTGGTTGTTGAACATAAACCTCTTCCTTGATTTCACTAGTTAGAAATGTCGCCTTAACATCCATTTGATAAACGATTATATTCATATGGGCAGCATACGCGAGGAATAGTCTAATTTCTTCCAAACGGGAAACTGGTGCAAAGTATTCCATAAAGTCGATACCTATTAATTGTTGATGACCGCGAGCTACCAATCTAGCCTTGTTCTTTAATATTTCACCTAACTCACGAGTTTCACCTTGTAAATACATTTCAAAGTAAGTAATCGTTCTTTTTCTATGGAGGAACAAGTTCTCATACATCAAGACGTTAGAATTCATTGAGTTCTTCTTGCATAGATTCTATCCAACACGTTTGTGTAAAAGCTTCTTGCCAAGTCTTAGCTTCAACGGCAGTGAGAAAGGCATCAAAGTAGAAAAACAATGCATGTTCTTGTAGCTAACTTCGTGTGGTTCTTGTAGCTAACTTCGTGTGGATATTGTTCAGTTAGGGTCACCAACAATGGTGTCAATAGGATGATCCTTAGTTCATTTGATGTCATGTTCACGAAACTTGGGATTGGAGTAAACCATAGCATGAGCTTCTTCTGAAGTGTATGGCCTGACATTATTCTCGGGAAATGGTACACCAAAGAATGGAAGTTCTTGCATGTGAGTGAAATCCAGGTTGTGATCATCGTCATCCTCTTCATCATCATTAGCAATAAGTTGAGGTGTTGATTCAGGTGTGGTTTGAGACTAACTCGGTGAAGGTGTCTCTTGTACATTTGTAATTGTAGATGTATCATATTGTGCTTCAGTTTCTTAAGCAACGACTTTGTTAACCGGAGCAATTACTGCAGGTGATGGAGCACCAATACTTGTAGAAGTAAAGAATTCATCAAAGAATGATTGAAATAAAGTATCTCACTCAGACCCAGTAGGTGGTGTAAATGATGATGAATTAGGGTTGTCTGGGACAAGACCAGAGCAAATAGTGTTGGGTCCCATTTCATGAAGTGCGGGTTTAGAGCTGCTTTGCTTAAAATCCATTGCTGTCAGCTCATCGAAATCGACATTCATAGTTTCAAGGATTTTTTGAGAGGTTCGGTTATAGATTCAAAACGCCTTCTTTGCGGGTGCATAGCCAATGAATATATCGATATCAGTTCTTGGTTAAAGTTTCCCTATGTTCTGACTATCATTAGTTGGGTAAAACAATACACCAAACACATGAACATATGATAAATCGGGTAAATTTCCATGTAGAAGCTCATAGGGTGTTTTACCATGACGTTTGAGTATGAGAGATCAGTTTTGGGTGTATACTATAGTAGCTACTACCTCTGCTCATAAACATAACGGAGCTTTTGAGTAGATCATCGTTCTAGCTGCTTCCATAAGAGTACGATTCCGTCTTTCAACGACAACATTTTGCTGTGGAGTAATAGCTACAGATGTTTCATAAGAGATGCCAACCTGCTCATAATAGTTATGCAGAGTTTGATTAACAAATTCAGTTCCATTATCGGCACAAATACAGCGGACTGTAGTATTAAGGCGAACTTAAATCATCTTGAGAAATTTGACGATATGTTTAGAGCCTCATCTTTAGAGCTTAAAAACTTCACCCATGTAAACCGACATAATTCATCCATAATACCAAGAATATAATTTTTCGCACACACACTTTCAATACGCATTGGTCCACAAAGTTCTAGATGCAAAAATAAAGTTGCTCTTGGTTGGTGTCTTTAGTCTTGGGTTTGTATGATTTCTTAGTGCTTTTCCCTATTTTACACGCGGAACACAAATGATCCTTGTGAAATTTGAGTTTAGGAAGACCGCGAACAAGTTCGTTTTTCGCCAAGTGATTAATAGCGTCAAAGTTAAGATGAGATAACCGTCGATGCCATAACCATGACTTAGTCTTTGATGCTTTGGAGAGAAGACAAACGGGAGAAGCGTCAATCATATCACTTAAAGACAAAGTATACAAATTATTCCCTCGAGTACCTTTTAATAGATCAACCCCTTCTAAATTACAGATGAAGCAAGTGTGTTCTCGAAAAGCAACTTCAAGGTTATCATCGCAAAATTATCTGACAGAGAATAAATTGTGACTGAGTCCTTCGACATAATACACTCTTGAAATCGTGACATTCCCTCTCTGATATTCACCATAACCCATTTTATTTACAATATGATCATTTTCGAATCGAACCGTTCCAAGAAACTTGCTGATGAAAATCCTGAGCTGACAGCGATCTCCGGTCATATGCTTGGAGCAACCAGATTCCAAATACCACAAGACAATTTGGACAACATGTTATCAAAAACAAGAGTAGACAATGCATTAGAAACTATGGGTTCCTTTAAGTTTGCCAATACAGATAGAATATTCTTAGAGTTGCTCACATTAGTTCCCTAAGGATCCAAGGTTTCTTGTAATATAATGGTGTAACAACATGTTTAAGTGGTCTAATCTCCTTAGGTATTGGATCATTAGCGAGCACTACAGTGGAGTGGGCCCAATTAAAGGTCACTTTGGTCCTACAGTAGTGATGGTGTTCCTAGTTAAAGGACATGCTTTTTGTTTGGTAGTGTTGGAGTTCCTAGTTAAAGGGCACGCTTTCTTAACTTTAGTGTGAGTGATCCTAGTTAAAGGGCACGTATTTCCTACTATAGTAAAATTTCTACCAGTGGCACGCCACATCCATCCAACTTGGATAAACACTTTCCTAGTTAGTTTCCATTCTAAATTGTGCTTACGGGCATACATTTCATTCACACGATCGATAAGGCGATTGTCATGGCGATTAGAAAACATGCATTCATTACAATTCCAACATTTCAAATTAGAATTCGTAATAGGCTTAGAACGCTGCACAATCGTAGAGCCTTTAGGTTTAGCTACATGATTCTATTTATTTAAAACATAAATAACATTCCTAGGGTGGGCTTCAGCATTCTTCTTCACTTTGCTACTAGATAAGGGCAAGATCCTATCTTTCTTTGTATTTTAGGCTATGATCTTCGACCCTAGTAGTTTGTTTTACTCCTGTAGAAGGCAACATAGGAATATTAGAAGCTGATTTTGGTTTCGCCTTATCGGTCTTGACTATTGGTCGAGATGGTTTAACCTTTGAGCCTTTGTCTATGGGTGTGACGAAAATGAGATTTTGCTTAGTTGGGTTAACTTTGGTAGCACTAGAGGACGATCCTGAGATGGTGGCCGCGTTATCAACAACTTCCTTACCTTTTAGAGTACAAAGAGTTTCCTTTAAATCAGCCAGAACCATATTCTTATCTTTGAGTAGGATGGTTAGATAAGAGATTTCCGCATACTTTTGATTCAGTTGGTCAATAAATGACTTTTTCTGTGCTTCGTTCAAAACGAATGCGTGTTTAATTGAATCGTAAACTTGCGTACATCCATGTTTGGCCCGTTCAACTCTCCTAGAGGGTAAGATATCCTATTTTCCAGTTCAAGGTTTTTATTCTCAACAGCCTCTAATTCCAAATTTATAGATTCTGTTTTCACTTCCTTAATGCTCTAATTCTCTATCAGCAAAGTTTTAGCAACCTTGTCATTCTGACCCTATTTTGGTAGTTTATTCATTCGAGAACTTTTCTCAAATGATGGATGTTCTATATTATCACTCTCTTGTGATTTTTGAAAAATCTCATTTATTAGTTGTTTCTCACTTTCAAGAGAAATACAATGTTTTTAAAGTTCATTAAAACGTTTCAAAAAAGAATTATTGTAACACCCTATTTTGATAAATAGAATATCACAGGATAATTATGGCGTGTCATCAAAGCATGCAAGGTAAATGTCTTAAAATGATAAATGACCATAAAGGGAAATACCAGAATCAAACATCGGTAGTCCAACATAAGCTCACACACATAAAATATAAGTACTGAAAGGAAAGGACTAAACAATGTCCAAAAACATAATGTATGGAAATGCATAAGGTAAAGAAGGTTGGATAGCTTCCATCCAAATACACATACTCTCAAGATCCTTAGTCCGTCCCTGAGAGTAACATCCAACTTGGATAAGTGGACCGTTACGTATATTTATGGCGTGTCATCCAAGCATACAAGGTAAATATCTTAAAAACATTAACTGGCCATAAAGCAAATACCGGAATTAAACATCGGTAGTCCAAACATAAGCTCAAACATGTAAAAGTAAGTACTGAAAGGAATGAATAAACAATGTCTAAACAAGCAAAGTAATGTATGAAGTGCATAAAGGAAGAAGTTTGGATAGCTTCCATCCAAATGCACATACTCTCAGAATCCTAAGAGCGTCCATATATACCTACCGTTTGGAAGATGAAAAGAAACTACGACTTAGCATAACGGCCAGTGATCGGATATAAAAGCATGATAAGAGGTGCTGAAATGAAACAGATAGCAATTACTGAAACTAAAAGACTGATAAGTAAATGCAGCAGAAACTGTGTATGACCTAGAAAATCTGGTTTAAAACTTTTTAACTGAACTATTAGCTGTTAATATCTGAAAACATGTATGTACTATATTTTAAGTGCTAAGAGCTTATATAGGTCATGTAATATAACAACTAGCATGAATACTTAGAGGGTGACCTCATCATGCTGTAGAGGGGTGACCTCTAAATAAACTAGGTGGAGGGATCAACTCTAGTGTGAAGGATGTAGATCACACACCACATTCACCTGATAATTGTAAACTAAAAAATAGGATGCAACCATTCGCCCCGCTAATAATATATCGATAAATGGCCAACTAAAATAAAAGGGACGCTGCGAGAAATCACTCCCCCGCAGAGGAGTCATGACATCGGTGCCTCAAGTGTCATGGTTACGGTACCTCTGTAACTAGATGGAACTCGTCATGTATGTATATAAAGCTCAGGCAATTTAACATAATTATCGTGGCAATTCATGTAAAGTTTATAACATATAACGAGGGAAAACATTTGGCTGCAGACGGGAAATCCTAATCATGCATAGGAAAGGAAGTCCATACTGAAGGACGGGAAATATGTACCTTGTGTCCAGTAACTGACTACAATGAAAACCGATGAAACTCCTACTCTGACTTCACAAAAGCTACATGAATAAAGGACGCGAATGAGTTGTCTGATTACTGTTTATTTTTATTGATCTTTACTGTTCTTAACTTGATTTATATGTTCTTGAATTTTTTTATTGTTTGTGTATAATCTGGTAAATCTTCTTAAATATTTCTAATAAGTGTATTCTTGCACTTCTGATTACTGTATAAAATGTATTCTAGTATTATTATACTGTTATACGTAACCTGTTAAAAATAGAAAGTTTCCTAAAATAGCAAGTTTCCTAAATTAGAAAGTTCTCAAAATGGTTTCAAGAATCATTAAATCATTTAACAAAATCATATGTTTTTAATTAACAAAACTAGTCAAATCATTTATAATTTAATTTACTAATGCACCGGATCCCATCAAAACTCCGTAGTTAAGCATGCTTGGGCGAGAGTAGTACTGGCTTGGGCGACCCGCTGGGAAGTCCTCGTGTTGCACCCCCACTTTTTGAATTTCTTGACTGACCCGTCAGATGGAAGATCCATATTGAGACCCGCTGATGTTTTGGTTTTTGGATGGGTTGGAGGTAAACATGTGTGCGTTGATTTGACAGGGGTTTCTCCTCTCGTGGGGCTAGGCAGTCGAGATTTTACAGCGGGTCAGGCTGCTATAAAAGCCGCCTCGTGCAAAGTGACTAAACACGAGAAAGCATGTGTTGAAAATCAACACGTGTTTATTCCTTTCGCGTTTGATACATTTGGTTTCCTTGCACCTGATGCGGTGGAGCTACTTACCAAAATACAACGTGTTATGAATAGTAATGTTTTGACTCCTAAATCCACAAACGTTGTATTTAATAGACTTGGTTTTGCTATACAAAAAGGGCTAGTGGCGCAGCTTGTTGTCTGTTTGCCTTCTCCTAGTATGTAAATTATAATTATTAATAAAATGTGATTATACCCGTTTTGAAATAAAAAATTCCTTCAATTTCTCACAAAAAAAAAATTATTAATTAAATTAATAAACACTCATACTTGTTAAATTTTGAAATAAAACTTAATTGTAAAATGATTAAATATTAAAGAAGTAAACTCTTGCTTTTATCTTTTAAACGTGTACCCGAGCCTACCAAGATACCCTTCTCGGTCGCACTAAAACAAAACATCAATAAACAATATACTCACAGCCGGATTAGCGACATAATTTTCTATCGCTAAATCATCGGTAAAATTGTGACCAACCTGTCTATAGTAAACTGCGACAAAACTTATGTCGCTAAACTGTCGCTAATCCTGTAATTTAAAACTCAAGCGAACCCTCTGCTGTACTAATATTTCCACGGAGAGCCTTAGGGCTCTCGGGTTTCCCTTGACCTCGCGTTTTA
This sequence comes from Glebionis coronaria, assembly GCA_025667525.1. Taxonomy (NCBI): domain Eukaryota; kingdom Viridiplantae; phylum Streptophyta; class Magnoliopsida; order Asterales; family Asteraceae; genus Glebionis; species Glebionis coronaria. The sequence goes on along the minus strand of JANFOE010000830.1, from coordinate 309,180 downwards.
CCCACTGTTTACAAGCCAAACCCCACTGATGGTTTTTAGGGTTGCGACCTACTAACCAAACCAACCACGCACCCTCTTTGGGTCACGGCTGGTCTCAAACAACCAACACCGAGACCTATTGGTCTCGGTGTTCGTGAAGCCAAGACAAAAACCCGACACCCCTTTGATTAATTCCATGTTTTTACTTTTACAAATCATGTGTTCTTGAATCAAACCCATTTAATTCGTGATATATAAAAGAAAGAGGGATGAAAAGAATTACCATTACGTGTTTGAGGATTCACAACAATGACTCCCGAATTTAAAGATCAAAATCAACCCGGTCCCCCTTTTATTTTCTGTTTGTCGTCGGTACACACACCAAACCAAAACCCTAGCCTTTTATTTTTCTGTTTGTAAAGAGGATGAAAAGAATTACCGTTACGTATTTGAGGATTACCAACAATGACTCCCGAATTCAAAGATCAAAATCAACCCGATCCCCCTTTCTCTGTGTTTGCCGTCGGTACATACACTGATTGAGTAAAATTTGTACTTACATTAGGAAAAGCAAGTAAAAATGGCAAGTATTAAGTTCTATGATTTAAAAAACCGTAAAACCGAATAAGTGCGAGTTCGTTCTCGAAGGAGGTGTAGTAATTGTGTGTCAATTATATAAAATCGAAGTTTGGATTAGTGTCGTTTTTGGTTTAAAGAGAGAAAAAGTAAAGACGAGCTACGACTACGATTACCCAACGACATAATGACGTAAAACGCGAACGTACATACGTAAAACGTGACAAAATTAATAATTAAATCTAAAATTTAATTATAATTAAAAACAAATTATAAAATAATATAAATAAGAATAAAAATTCAATAAATAAATTTTAAAACCTTTTATTAATTAAATATTTAATTTTAAATGCAAATTAAAGCCTTAAAATTAAATATAATTAAGAAAAACCCCAAAATATTATTTTATCAAACTAATATCTTACTTATATTAATTAAAAACTAAAAAGTATTTTTGCTAAATTTTAAAAACAATTTTTCTATTTTTAAATCAATAAAAACAATTTTTAAACTAAAATAATGATTAAAAAATAATAAAATAATGCTAAAAATAAACTTACTGTTTCAAAAATCCTATTTTATAATACTTAATAGTAGAAAAATAGAAAATGTTGAAAAAGTAATTTTTCTCACTAAAAGACAAAACAGTTTGATTTAAAACCTAATTAAACTTATATTAATTCTAAAAAAAATAAATAGAGTGAACAATGAAACTTTTTAAACTATAAAATCTTAAAATATTTTTCTGAATCTAAGAAAATTTGAAAAACTGAAAAATATAAACTTTTTGCACTAATAGACAAAAACAATATTTAATAAACTAATTTAAATTTAATTAAATCTAAAAAAATAGCAAATGAACAGTAATATAAAAACTAAGTTAATGAAAAGTTTTAAAATAAAATAACAAAACAGGGAAAATTTATAATTATGAAAAATACTAAAAAAAATGCACTAAGGACAAAAATTACAAAGGACTGATAGTGACAGCTAGTAGATCTTGTCTTTTTCCCAAGCAGTGGGAACTTTTACTCTAACAGTGGGAACTTGGTTCCCACTGATGCTTAACAGAAAACGGGTCTGAGCACTTTTGTGCTTGGATCTTGCTTGTTTTCGTGTATTTCTTGGAAACAAAGGCACCTCCACAACTAGTTGGGTTGTGGGGAGTCAAGTAAACAATAAAACACACAGTTACTTCACACAAATCACACCAAATCACATCAAAAACTGTTACTAATATAGTTTATATGGTCTAGGCACCTAATGCTAAACTTTTTGGTCAATTGGTGAGTTTCAAATGGGCAAGTCTTGGTCAAATCCTTACCAAATCATAAACAAACAACTTCCAAAACCTAAATGAACATAAACCCTACTGATTACTAAGATTTCAAGATCAAGATGACTAAAACCCCCTAGTTTTAATCCTACTGTATGTTTAAACAGGTTTTATCAATATTAAACATGCAAACTTTCATTTCTAAGTTACCAAAGATGAAACAAACTACCACTACACCCCTATTACTATCACTTGAGTATGTTCAGATTGAATTTAGGCCAACAAGTTGTCAAGTTCTTGCCCCAAAATTTAATCCCAAACACCCTTAAACCACTGAATTGAAAATTTAACAAAGAACTTGTGATCAAAACAACTCAAATCTGATTAACAACTACTAAAACATGCATAAATAACTGAAATAAGCATATCCAAGCTTAAACTAACACATAAAAACAGGCAACACACAAAATCCACATGAACATGACAAAAAAATCAAAAAAGTGCATAAAGACGGTTCAAGCCTCTTTGAGCTGATGTCCTCTCTAGATGGGCCTTTGAGGATTTTTGTGAGCTTATAGGAGGTGTAGAGAGCCCTGTTGGTGGAGTCTACAAGAGACCCAAGGGTGCATATATCTTCACCACTGAAAAGAGAGAATGAAATAATGGTCTTGTCTATTTCTTCTTGATCCCTACACAACACAGCAAACCACAAGAACACTACAAGCTCACATAGGTCAATATCATAAGCTGTGTGTCATACAGCTTATGCTTTTTGACTTATGTGAACAGTAAACTGTTAATATAAAAAAATGATGACAACAGATTTTTCTTTTGAAACCCATTGATACACAAAACGTTTAAAAACAAATTTAGAGAACAAAAAGTAACAAGTCCAAATCCTAGTGATATGTTTCAGTTATCACGTCAACAACCCACCAAAATTTAATCCTTGGGTCCAAAAATTTCAAGAAAACTGATTTTCTAAAATTTTTATAAAATGAAAACTTTTGAAACTTAAACTAATTTGCATAAATGTAAAGATTAAACTAGGAAAACACTTAAAGTGGAAATCAGTTTCTTGCACAAGATTTAAGTTTTCATTGTCATTAATAATTTAAAAGGTATACAAAAAACTGGAAGAACAAAATAGGGTCGCAGGCGACCTCTATTTATATTACAACTAAGAAGCATCTAGAAAAGCTAAACTACAAAACCCTAATGCTCTGAAATCCCTTGTTTGCCCTTTGAGTCTTCAGTCAAAATTGGTCAATGGTACATCATGTGATGAGACAACTATGGTTTATAATCTTGGCCTTTAAATTAGTCCTTTGGGACCAAGGAAATCTTGTGGGACGTTAGATTGGCTGTATAACTTTGTTTGCTAGTAAAAACGTGGGACATGGGAGGGTTGTGAGGGGACAGGAGTGAGCTGGTGAAGGTTTGGGATGTTTGGTTTTGATGTTGACATACCCAATTAGGGTTCTAGAGGTTATAGGGGTAAAACCCTTTGATTAGGGTAAATTAGGTATTAGGGTTTATGGACTGGATTAGGGTGATTTTTGGGAGTGGTGGGTTAACAGTATTTGTTTCCCACGTTTAATAAAGTTTAAAAGTGGGATTAACAAAGTATTAACAAAGCTGGGAGGTGATGTGGAAAAGTAGGTGAGGTAACGAACTGGGGTTGGGTGAGGGAGATAGTGGGGTGATGTGGCGTCTTCTGAGTGGATGATGGGAGTTTGATGTCTAGCCAATTTCAGTCCTTCATGTCCTTTGTCTTTGTCATTTAAAATATTAAACAGCCACAACATGCATTCCCTTTATATCAAATTTCTTTTTATTGATCCCAAACTTAGATCGATTTAGCTTGTGTAAACGAGATTAGATCTAGTTAAACACGTAGAGAAACTTTGTTTATGTATAAAACATTTTAAGTGTTATGCAGAATTAACACTCAAACAAGAACACACAAACAGTTGTAAAACAAACTTTCACTTGATTGATAATAACGAACTTGCTTACAATGAAAGTGTTAAACGTATGAAAAACTTATTTGAAACATAACCTAATGGTCTTCTTTTATAGACATAATAAGCCTTGTACAAGAGTCTACGTATCAACTATTCTAGGTAAAGATAATTATAGAAAATACATTGTTGATCCTATCTTTACTAGAAGCAAACTAGAAACATAATACGCGTAGACCATATCTCTCTATCAGTGCTTGTCTTCAACCTATCAACGCTTGACTTCTTCCTGTTAACGCTTGATTTGTCAACGTTTGTTTTCTTCTTATCAACGCTTGGTTTCTTCTTGTCAGCGTTCAAGTGGACTGGCTACATTTTATTCCCAACAATCCTCCCCTAAACTTGATATCTACTCTAGTAATCAAGTTTCGAAATAAAAATTAAGAATTAGGAGGAATCTTACAAATCTTATCATATTGGTAATAAACATGCCTAATCAAGTCTTTGGCCACATCACTTGAATAGTCAATCTCCAGCTGTGTTGTCTTCATCTTGTCCAAAACTTCTTTGGACATGGGATACTGAGCATCTACAAGAAGATACTCAGCAAACTTTGTAGAGCTCAAATAATACACACCAGCAGCTGAATACAAACGCCATTGAAGACCACTGATATCATCCTCAAGATCCTTCCAAACAGGATCTTCTTCTTCTGGTGCACACATTCTCTTGAATGTTAACCAAAGCTTTATTCCATTGACTGAAGTAGGTGCTTCAGTCTCATACTTGGCCATCAACAACCTCCAAAGGCCTGCCAAGTCTTCCCTATTCATACTTGCAAAGAGAGACATAAGAGTAGTAAATGTGTGTACCTCTTTCCCATATTTGCCAATCTTCCAAAACCCACTTGCATCTTCTTCATATCTAATGATAGGGTTTCTGGCATCAAGAGGTAACACTTGTACCATATCTGAAGCTTCCATGGGTGAGAGCTTAATGCTCTTTCTAAGAACAGCTTCACTGGGAACCACTTTATTTAGATCTTTAGGAAACTCAAGTGGAACTCTCTTCTTCAAAGGCCTTGGAACAATCATTGCCTTATGAATCTCCATCTCTTCTGCAAGTTCTTCTTTCCTTTCATCTGAAAGAAGGCTAAGAGTGTTCATTTCCTGCACTCTTGCCCAAATGGGATAAGCCTTGTACTCCAATTCTTGAAAAGATAATCCCTGCAATTTCTTGAAGGTCCATCCAGTTCCATGACATCTGAGTAACATGTAGTAAAGCTCTTGATATGAGTGATTTTACTCATATCAATTATATCTTAAAACAATGAATAAATGCATAAAACCTTTGAAAATGGCCTTGTATATGTGTATTTCTTGTTTCATGTGTGTAGGTACCAAAGTTCGCGAAAACCGACAAAAACCTGCACGAAGTTTGAAGAAAATATCGAAGAATCCAAAAACAAGCTCGACTTTAGCGGATTTGATATTGATGAAGCTAATGGGCCAATTGGACCCACATTTTGGAAAATGGGCTCAAAAGCCCATTTGAAATTCAAGATAATACAATGTTTTTGTTTGAAAAACTAAAAAGCCCAAATCCCTTTACTAGTTATAACGGATGGAAAGAAAATAAAAAGGGCCCAAGCCCAAAACGAATTAAGGAACGATGGGATGGGCTTTAGGGTTTTCCTTGTCAACATTCAACTTGTGAGTATTTATTTTCAGTCAAAACGTGTATACACACAATTAATAAAATACCGATCCTTACCCACTCCCTTTATTTACACGTTTTCTCCCATCAACACACACAATAAAAAAATCCCAACGTTACAACCAATATATCCCCTCCATCTTCCCCAAAACCAAAAAAACCAGTAACTTTATAGTTACTGTTTAAAAACCCTAATTGATAAAATTAACAAGTAAATTAGGGGCTTTTGATTCCCACGTTTAGTTCAAGCGTGTGGGATATAAATTCCCCAATTTTAAGGAAGAGAAGAGATGGAAAGGCTTGGTTACGTGACAGTTATTTACTGGAGGAAACACCTCATTTTCCCCACTCCGCCAATCAAAAGGAGCCACATCATCCTCAAGGTAGCACAAGAAACACAACGAATTGCCACGTTGGCAATCCGTGTGACTTTGGATTCATCTCAACCCTTGGATGAAAAGAAGAAAGAGAAGATCAAGTTTGTAGAAGGAATATGCTGAGAAGATTCGGATATGCTATCCGAATATTCTTCCCTCAACAGCCTTGGGATGGCTATAAAAACCCCCATATCTTGTAATCTTTATCCCTTTCTTTTTCATACTGTTATAATGTTTAAAAGTAGTTAGGAATTGTATTTTTTATTTTATGAATATTGTAATGTTTTAAGTTGAAATATAAAAGTGATTTTCAGATTCAATCTCTAGTCTCATCTATTGTTTTATTATTACTGTTGAAATTTTATATGCATTTCCTATTATACAAATTTATATTATAAGTGAAAGTCACTCAAGTAAGCTTAGTTGATAGCTTAATTGAATGATGATGAATGGATTGGGAATGAATTTATCCCCACTGGATAAATAAAAAGAAAGGCTGTTTGAGAATCATAAAGTTCATTTTGGTATTCAGTTCGAGTTATGATGGTGATTCATGAATGTTTTATGGTGTTTCAGTTGTTCGATGGTGTTCGGGTTGTTTTGGTTTCGTTTAAAGTTTATAGGGAGCTCAGCGCTCACCTACATCATCAACGGTCTCGTCATTCATGGTTAAGCTCAGTTTATGTTTTTATTTTAAGTTCTTAGTATAATCTGTTTTGATACTTAGTTTTTGGATAATGTGTTTGTGATTTATGTGATAATGAATTTGCTATTGTTTCAATGAATCTGCGTTTGAGATGTTTAGTTAGAGGTCTGTTATGAGTACTCATTTTATATGTTTTCATAAATGTTGCTGCCTAAATTAGTTTTAAGAAGGAACTGCTCTGCTTATAACTTAATTTTTTGTAAGAACTATTTGCTGCCTAATTGCGATTTAGCTATGCAACTAAATTTAATTTGCTGATCTTTTGGGTTCATATATAGCTGTTATTTCAATCTGTTTAATGGTTACTGTAACTATGAGTTTAATGGTATGATTACCTTAGCTACTTTTAAATTGAATATTTGGTTCGGGTTTATCTGTTAAGTGTTTCAATGTTTGATGTATTGTTATTGGGTTAATAGATCTTTTCATGTCCTTATTCAGGTTATGGATAATAGGTTATTTTAATTCTTTTTGAGATTGCTGATGATTATTAGAGTGAGAATTAGCTGATACTGTGTGCGAAGTGAGAGATTTTTGGTGTGCATTTTAAAGTTGTTATTTTACAGGGTAATTTAGTTTGTAGAATTTGTTGAAGTTTTAAGAGGATTCGATTTCTTTTGTGCCTGATAGATCGAATCTGGTAGTTCTGAGATGATTTTTATTGCTGACATATATGATTATAGTAGTCTGTTGTAAAAACCTATATAAGTTGCCTTCTATTTTTTTACTGTATCTGTTGTATTGTGCTGAATTACTGTACGAGTATATGGGATGTTTGGTTTGTGATATTACTCAAAGTCTGCTCTCAAAATAAATCATCACCCAAAAAAAAAAACATTGCACAATATGCCTTCCTGAGGCTCGAACCCTTGACCTCAAGGGTATAGGACCAACGAGTTAACCAACTGGACTGTCTTGTTCTTTTGGTTTTAATATCATTTTTGTAATTAATATAGATTGTTTTTATTGAGCTGTCAGTCCCTTTTAAATACTTTAGTTTAATTCTTATTCCGTTTCTTTTAATTTTATTTTATATATTTCAGTTTAAGTAAAAAATAATAAAATAAAATAAATAAATAAATGTTTTATTAATTTAAAAAGCTTAATTAGTTTATTTTAATAATTAGATTTTTACAATTTTAGATTTTAAATAAAATTAGTTTTAAAAAAATAGATTTGGTATAAGTAATTTTTAATAAAGTTAATTAGTTTAAAAAAATTAATTAGATTTCTAAAAATAGTTTAAAAGTCATTTTTAATTAAATAGAATTATTTTTTTTAATAGTTTAAATTTTAAATAGTTTTTAATTTTAAGTAATTGTATTTAGATTAATTATAGCGGGGTTTACGATTCATGCACTTTAGGATTAAAGTAGAATTTAAAATTGGTAGAATTAATTTCTAGTTTAAAAACCAAAAACCAATTCAAATCAATTGTCCAAAATGAAACGAAACGTCGCAAATTCACTCGATCTTCATGTACAACGAACTTGGTTCATCACGTGTTTAATTGAATTCGTCGTTGGTAATATTAGTCTATTACTTTTTCTTAAAGGTAATTTTCTAATTTACCCTATAACGTAATCTAATTATCACTATACTATCACGATCACATCAAAAATTTTGGCGCCGCTGCCGGGGATCTTGTGTACGATTCGTCTTTGTTGAGATTTGTTGATCGTTGATTTGAAGACCCTTTCCGTCCTCGGAAAGTTTTGTTATTTTTCTATTATATAGTATGTATCGTTTTTCTCGTTTTTTGTGAATAATATATTGTATTACGTAGAACAATAAATTTACATACTTTTCAAATAAGGCCTTAGTTGGCATTTCATCACCTAGCTATTGTAGTCGAATCCAAAACAAAAATAAAAGCAAAATAGATAAATACTAATAAGAAGTTTGAACTCGATTTATACAAACTATAAGGTGTGTATAAGGAGACGTGCTATAAAAGGCCGTCTAAGGAAAAAGGTTTTTAAGTGCTTTGTGCCACCTCGTTTCCCCGCTTGCTTGTGCGTATATTGAGAGGGACGACCAATTATTGGTTTGCCGACTCAAGTAGTAATAAATCTTATTTTTGTAGTTTACTTATTAAACCTCGAGACGTTTAGGTTTTCAACTATCGTTTCAAAGTCGACCGAGGGTAATTTAATTCCATAGTAGTTATCCTTATTCCTTGTTTTTATCGATCATTTTTTATTGAGCAATACCAAATAAAATACCAAAAATAATCTTCTTCTTGTCTAATTTCTTTTCTTCAATCCTCTAAATTCTCGTCTTTGTAGTGTATTCAATTACGTTCTTCTCTTCTTGTGATTGATTTTAATAGGCTTGAAAATATTCCTCATATAAATAGAAATCGTCAACAACGAATAGTGGAACCCGAGCTTCCACCTATTGTTGTAGAGATGGTCGATAACCGGAAAATGGAGGAATTGCTCCGTGCACCCACCGAAGGGTATGGGGAAGCCATCGTTGTGCCGGCTATTTTGGCGGATCATTTTGAGATTAAGATGTGTCTTTTATCGCTCATTCGTACCGACCAATTTCATGGCAATGAGACCGATAGCCCGCGTTCTCACATTCGGAATTTCTTCGAATTATCTCGACTCTCAAGTTTAGATATGTGCCGAATGACGCGATTAAGCTCATGCTTTTTCCGTACTCGCTCGAGGGTAATGCTAAACTTTGGTATGAGAAAGAACCACCGGGTTCGATCTTAACATGGGATGATTTAGTGTCTAAGTTTATGGATTATTTCTTTCCACCATCTAAGACAACACACATTAAGAACGAGATCACTAAATTTGAACAAAAAGTGCATGAATCGTTTGGGGTAGCTTGGGAAAGATTTAAAGGTTTGTTAAGACAATGTCCACACCATGGTTTCTCGGAATTGCATCAAATAAATACTTTTTATAATGGGCTTAATATGATTGAACAAGATTCTTTAAATGCCGCCTCGGGTGGTAATCTTTTAAGAAAAACTCCGAGAGACGCGTGGAGAATAATTGAGGATAAATCTAGATCACAATATTCACGAAACACACCTAGTGTTTCCAATGTGAATTCATTAAATCTCGAGATTGCTAGATTGGACTCTAAGATTGACACGATTTTGAATGAGCTTAGGAAGAATCCTCATGGATCCATTAATATGGTTGAGAATGTTTGTGTATCATGTGGTGGAGCACATCCTAATTATGCTTGTTCAACCACGGGGTTTGATCAAGCTAGTGCTTTTGCCGCGACGGGAACTTATGGCTCCAACGGTCAAGTTCCTCGTCAAAATCATGTTGCTCCACTGGGTTTTCCACCGGTTCAAAATAGGTACAACAATGGAAACAATGGGAATAATTTTAACCGTGGTAACCAAGGGAATTTCAATCAAGGAAATGGGTTTAATGCTAATCAAAACAATCAAGGTTTTCACAATAATCAAAATGATTTGTCAAGCTACATTAAAACGAATGAGGAAAATTTGAAAGCTTTTCAAAACAATCTTCAAGGACAAATGGAAACTTTGAAAAATGAGTTTCAAAATATGATTAAAGGGCAAAATAATAAGATTGAGCTTAATCAACAAAGACTTGAACAAAACCAAAACCGTTTTGAGCAAAGATTAGAGCAAAGTCATAAACGTATGCAACAAAGTTTGGAACAAGGTCAAAATAAATTGCTTTCGATGTTTGAGGGATTTATGTCTAAACCATCTACTTCTTCGGGTTGCTTACCTAGTAATACCATTCCGAACCCGAAAGGAGAGATTAAGGCCATAATCGTTTATGATGATTGGGAAAATTTAGATGAAGTTGAAGTGATTGAGTTTAGTCCTCCACCTAAGGAAACTTTTCTAGATGTCACCAAGGCTACTTTGAATGTGATTAGTACCTCGGTTTTCTTTGATTTTTTCCCGAGAATCCGGGTTAATTCTTGATACATTGTGTTTTCAATGAGCTTGGGGTTTGCAAAGGCCTAGCCGATCTAGGAGCTAGCATTAATATAATGCCCCTATCCCTTTGGAAAACCATTGATTATGCACCACTTAGTACCACTCGAATGATCATTGAGCTTGCTAATGGTACCACCACTCGACCGGTTGGTATAGCGGAAAATGTCATTATGAAAGTGGGAAATTTCTTGTACTTAGCCGATTTTGCTATAGTTGATTATGAGACCAATCCTCGTGTGCCTATTATTATAGGACGGCCATTTTTGTGCACGGCTCAAATTCAAGTTGATATGAGGAAAGAAGAGATTAAATTGTTTTATGGGGATAAAAGCATTATTTTCAAACCGGAAAAGATTCCAAGATTTGTTTCTAAGAAAGTTGAAAGTGTTAAACTTGTTGAGACAATTGGAAGTAATAAAAAAGATCTTTATGATAAAGGTGTTTTTCCAATTTTGGAAACTCCATTTTGTGAAAGTAAAAAGTTAAATTCAAATGAAGAAGCTTGCTTTGTTGAAACATGTGGTAACCTTTCCTCATCTACACTCCCTCCACACGAGGATGATAGTTCTAAAATTGAAAAACATATTGATGATTAGTTAAGTGAACCATTTGATGCTAGTGAGTTTGTAAATGAGAATTTTGATCCCGAGAGTGATATTGCTTTAATTGAACAATCTTTAAAAATGGACTCATTTTCACTCTTTTTAAGGATCATGTTGATGTTCCTAAGGCACAATCTTCCATTGAAGAGCCTTTGATTCCTAACTTCACACCGAGTGAGGTTAGTGACTATTCATGTGATAAGTTCATCGATGAACTTTTTGCTATTATTGATCCACTTCCACGGGGAAGTGAAGACGTTTCCGATCTCGAGATCGAGCGTGATTCTCGTGTTTTATCTACCATTCTCGAGGAATTCTCCGATGAATTGCCTTCAAATGAGAATGATGATCTTGTATCCGAGTGTGATACACTTGATACTTTATCGGATATCTCTTGTGATGACAAGATTGATGACACTTTTGTAACCTACTCAAATCCTCTCTTTGAAGCTTCATTGAACAATAATCCATTGTTTCAAGAGGATTTTGAGAGCATCATACCTCCTACATCTCACAACCTTTGTGATGATGATCTTTTCATTAAGGAGTTTGATAAGTTACTTTCCATAGACACTCCTTCGGAATTTGAGGAAGAGTCTAATGACGTTGATGAAGATACTTGGTTTGATCACCCGATTTATGATGATGATAATGTTGACCCGGAGGGAGAAGTTACTTTTGCTCCAATTATCCTTCCCACTCGCTTTGATCTTAATGTGCGGGTTTTTCATGCGACTCGTTTTGAGTACCATGACCCCTTTGTTCACATTCATAAGAGTGATAAGGTCAACAAAGTCATGCAAGTTGAAACCACTAGTGTTGAGACTTTTATACCACCATTACCATGTGCTTCATATGATTTAGGATTAGCATGGGGGGACGACACCGTGTTGTCCATTCCTTTCTCCACCGAGGACGAGGTGTTCGACCCTGGAATCGTTGATTTAGGGAAATCTCGGCCTTTCACCGATGCAATAATTGAAAGACTTTTTAATCATCTTGGTGTGAGTTTATCTCGGGGAGCATGCTACATTCATACCATTAGTTGTGACTACCATCTCTTGTTAGAGATTCGTGTTGGCGTTTTATCCTTTCGTTTGTCATCCGACAACGAGGATGAGATCTTTGACCCCGGCATCGTGCATTATGTTGGATTCTATTCCATTATGCCGGTTTTCACCACTTTCCCTAAGGACCAATGAATGCGGGGATCGAGTCGAGCTCATGACTCGGTGAACAAAAACGAGGTGCCTTGTGGGGGAGTCCCATACATTCTATATTCTTTCTATTTTCTAACACTAATAAGGCTTGATCTTTCAAGCTCGTGCTCGTGTTTTGTTGTGTTGTGAATCTTAGGTATGACCCTTATTATTGAAGACTCTCGTGTTCGGTTTTTGCCGGTCCACTTGATCTTCCATTCTTTGAATGCCAAAAAGGGGCACACATTCTATCCCTTGATTTTTATCGACTAACGTTTTATCTTCAGGCATAATTAATAAACGTCTTATAGATTTGCGTGCTCTTTCCATGCTAGGATTTTGCATTAGACTCTTCGTGTTTTAGCAAGGGGGTGTTACTCTTGAGCTAAGAAACATTGAGGACAATGTTTGGTTTTAGCATGGGGGAGTCAATCGATATAATCGCTTGCTATTGCTTTTGTCGTGTCTAAACGTATTGTTTTTCTCATTTTCCATAAAATTTTAAATTTTTAGTGTTATTTTTAAGTTTTAATAAATAAAATAAGTGCTTTTGACACGAATGTAGGCTTTCCGTTGGTGAAAATAAAAATAGTTTTTGACTCGACTCGGTTTTTAACCTTAGCTTTTCCTTAACGTATTTGAATTAAGTTTTGCTAGGCTTTTATATAGGGAGCTTTAAAACGCGAAAGTCTTAATTCATACGAGTTAAGAACAAGAACTTTTCGCAAGTTCCTATAATTGATCCTAGAAAGTCGTCTATCAAGGGAACTTTAAAACGCAAATTTTAAAACTTGAAAAAGTATAAGAAGATGCAAGATACTATAGATGACTTGAAAACCCAAAACTTTGATTTAATAGGCTAAGTATCCATTGATTTCACATTTTTGGAATTTTACAATATGGAGAACAAGAGATGATAGAGTTCAATCATAAGTTTCTAAGGTTAAATTTTTCTTTGTGCAAGTATATTTGTGTTTGATTTAATCTCCTCGTATTTACTTTCCACGCATGAATAATAATTTCTTAATAAATGAAGTTTTTAGCGGTTTAGGCTTGATATCTTAACTCGTAACTCCTTCTTTTTCTTCCTTTGTAACTAAAGTGAGAACACATTAAGGGTGTCAGTGTCATGGACTTTTGATCATGGGATTGCGGAAATTTGGCTTACTATAAATATCATATTAATAAAGAAGAATAAATAAAAACATGTTCTCTAGGAGCCTTCGGGTGGGAGTCATGTAGCACTAACCTTCTCATTAGAGCCTTAGGGTGTATGTCAAGGGGCGTGTTGAATAAAAATTGCTTCATCATCATGATCCGTAAGGTGGGATGGTGAAGTCAATTCCCTTATTTTTGTCCAAGGAGCCTTAGGGTGTGGATTTTAAATAAGGAGCACAATTGCATCTTAAAGAGCCAAAAGGTGTTATGGTGTAATTGTTGCTAACTCCATTAATAAAGTCATAATTGACTTTGGAGGTCTTTATTGTTGCTTTTAAGTAGCCATATTAGCCAAATTTCGGGTCCGGGATTTATCCCTAAATCGTGTTAAGTTATCCTTGATGTGGGTTTTCTTTAGTGGCAACGGTTTTTGAAGTCGAGGTTAGGTTTTGAGTATTGAGTTTACACCGTTCTTGCCTTCATTTTTGGACTAATAAATATCAAATAAAGTCAAATGAGCCTTTGGGTGAATGACAATTAAAATCTAGAGATATAATTAGGAATAATAGGAGATTGAGTTTAACACAAATTACTTGTATGAGTTGATTTAATTTTGGGGCTTATGATTGACAATGATCTTGTTTTTGCACTTGGCATGGAAAAGTGAAAAGTTGAGGACGATGAATCTATTTGAGTTTTATGATCCTTAAAGTTATTTTTCTAATAATGAAAGCAATACATTATGTCTTTGCAAAATAAAGTTGTCAAAAGTTGAATAAAAGTGTAGTTAGTGTTTTATTTTATCATTGCGTGAGGACACGGCAATTGCTTAGCAAGGGGAGTTTGATATGAGTGATTTTACTCATATCAATCATACCTTAAAACAATGAATAAATGCATAAAACCTTTGAAAATGGCCTTGTATATGTGTATTCTTGTTTCATGTGTGTAGGTACCAAAGTTCGCGAAAACCGACAAAAATCGACACGAAGTTTGAAGAAAAGATCGAAGAAGCCAAAAACAAGCTCGACTTTAGCGGATTTGATATTGATGAAGCTAATGGGCCAAGTAGGACCCACATTTTGGAAAATGGGCTCAAAAGCCCATTTGAAATTCAAGATAATATAATGTTTTTGTTTGAAAATCTAAAAAGCCCAAATCCCTTTACTAGTTATAACGGATGGAAAGAAAATAAAAAGGGCCCAAGCCTAAAACGAATTAAGGAACGATGGGATGGGCTTCAGGGTTTGCCTTGTCAACATTCAACTTGTGAGTATTTATTTTCAGTCAAAACGTGTATACACACAATTAATAAAATACCGTTCCTCACCCAGTCCCTTTATTTACACATTTTCTCCCATCAACACACACAATAAAAAAATCCCAACGTTACAACCAATATATCCCCTCCATCTTCCCCAAAACCAAAAAAACCAGTAACTTTATAGTTACTGTTTAAAAACCCTAAGTGATAAAATTAACAAGTAAATTAGGGGCTTTTGATTCCCACGTTTAATTCAAGCGTGTGGGATATAAATTCCCCAATTTTAAGGAAGAGAAGAGATGGAAAGGCTTGGTTACGTGGTAGTTATTTACTAGAGGAAACACCTCATTTTCCTCACACTGCCAATCAAAATGAGCCACATCATCCTCAAGGTAGCACAAGAAACACAACGGATTGCCACGTTGGCAATCTGTGTGACTTTGGATTCATCTCAACCCTTGGATGAAAAGAAGAAAGAGAAGATCAAGTTTGAAGAAGGAATATTCTGAGAAGATTCGGATATGCTATCCGAATATTCTTCCCTCAACAGCCTTGGGATGGCTATAAAACCCCCCATTTATCTTGTAATCTTTATCCCTTTCTTTTTCATACTGTTATAATGTTTAAAAGTAGTTAGGAATTGTAGTTTTTATTTTATGAATATTGTAATGTTTTAAGTTGAAATATAAAAGTGATTTTCAGATTCAATCTCTAGTCTCATCTATTGTTTTATTATTACTGTTGAAATTTTATATGCATTTCCTATTATACGAATTTATATTATAAGTGAAAGTCACTCAAGTAAGCTTAGTTAATAGCTTAATTGAATGATGATGAATGGATTGGGAATGAAATTACCCCCACTGGATAAATAAAAAGAAAGGCTGTTTGAGAATCATAAAGTTCATTTTGGTATTCAGTTCGAGTTATGATGGTGATTCGTGAATGTTTTATGGTGTTTCGGTTGTTCGATGGTGTTCCAGTTTTTTTGGTGTCGTTTTAAGTTTATAGGGAGCTCAGCGCTCACCTACATCATCAACGGTCTCGTCATTCATGGTTAAGCTTAGTTTATGATTTTATTTTAAGTTCTTAGTATAATCTGTTTTGATACTTAGTTTTTGGATAATGTGTTTGTGATTTATGTGATAATGAATTTGCTATTGTTTCAATGAATCTCCGTTTGAGATGTTTAGTTAGAGGTCTGTTATGAGTACTCATTTTATATGTTTTCATAAATATTGCTGCCTAAATTAGTTTTAGGAAGGAACTGCTCTGCTTATAACTTAATTTTTTGTAAGAACTATTTGCTGCCTAATTGCGATTTAGCTATGCAACTGAATTTAATTTGCTGATATTTTGGGTTCATATATAGCTGTTATATCAATCTGTTTAATGGTTACTGTAACTATGAGTTTAATGGTATGATTACCTTAGCTACTTTTAAATTGAATATTTGGTTCGGGTTTATCTGTTAAGTGCTTCAATGTTTGATGTACTGTTATTGGGTTAATAGATCTGTTCATGTCCTTATTCAGGTTATGGATAATAGGTTAATTTAATTCTTTTTGAGATTGCAGATGATTATTAGACTGAGAATTAGCTGATAATGTGTGTGAAGTGAGAGATTTTTGGTGTGCATTTTAAAGTTTTTATTTTACAGGGTAATTTAGTTTGTAGAATTTGTTGAAGTTTTAAGAGGATTCGATTTCTTTTTGTGCCTGATAGATCGAATCTGGTAGTTCTGAGATGATTTTTATTGCTGACATATATGACTATAGTAGTCTGCTGTAAAAACCTATATAGGCTGCCTTCTATTTTTTTTACTGTATCTGTTGTATTGTGCTGAATTACTGTACGAGTATATGGGATGTTTGGTTTGTGATATTACTCAAAGTCTGTTCTCAAAATAAATCATCACCAAAAAAAAAAAAAAACATTGCACAATATGCCTTCCTGAGGCTCGAACCCTTGACCTCAAGGGTATAGGACCAACGAGTTAACCAACTGGACTGTCTTGTTCTTTTGGTTTTAATATCGTTTTTGTTATTAATATAGATTGTTTTTATTGAGCTGTCAGTCCTTTTTAAATACTTTAGTTTAATTCTTATTCCGTTTCTTTTAATTTTCTTTTATATAATTTCAGTTTAAGTAAAAAATAATAAAATAATATAAATAAAAAATGTTTTATTAATTTAAAAAGCTTAATTTGTTTATTTTAATAATTAGATTTTTACAATTTTAGATTTTAAATAAAATTAGTTTTAAAAAAAATAGATTTGGTATAAGTAATTTTTAATAAAGTTAATTAGTTTAAAAAAATTAATTAGATTTCTAAAAATAGTTTAAAAGTCATTTTTAATTAAATAGAATTATTTTTTTAAATAGTTTAAATTTTAAATAGTTTTTAATTTTAAGTAATTGTATTTAGATTAATTATAGCGGGGTTTACGATTCATGCACTTTAGGATTAAAGTAGAATCTAAAATTGGTAGAAATAATTTCTAGTTTAAAAACCGAAAACCAATTCAAATCAATTGTCCCAAACGAAGCGAAACGTCTCAAATTCACTCGATCTTCGTGTACAACGAAATTGGTTCATCACGTGTTTAATTTAATTCGTCATTGGTAATATTAGTCTATTACTTTTTCCTAAAGGTAATTTTCTAATTTACCCTATAATGTAATCTAATTATCACTATACTATCACGATCACATCAGCTCTCTTATATCCCTCTTCAGCAGTGAGAAAACATTGCTAGCCTTGTGTTTCAGAATTACCTTGCAGTCTCTTTGAACTCTTAGAAGAGTCTCCAATCCCCAAATTTGGTCTGAAATTGTCAAATCTGGATTCTCCATTATCCTATTCTCCCAAGCATGGTACATCTGAACTACTTCCGGCATATCAAAGTCTACTTGCAATTTTAACTCCCTAAGCTTCTCTTTTGCCAAGTCATCACCATATTCAAGTCTTTCTGGTTGTTCAATTATCATCACACTTGAATCTGAACTTTCTTCATCACTTCATTCTTGTTCCTCAGAAGTGACAACAAATGGTGATTCACCAACCTTCTTCCTTTCTTGTTCCATGAGTTGTGCAGCCAACTTTGATTCAAACTCTACTTGTGTTGCATCCTTTGGAACTTCTACTTCTACCATGGTTCCTTTACCCTTATCTAATGGATCAATGATGGATAAGGATGATGGTAATACCTATGAAGACACTTCTTTGATGATAGCTGATGACTGAAATAAATCAACCATATCTGCAGGTCTGTCAACGCTCAAATTCCTTGTGTCAGCGCCCAAATTACTCTTGTCAGCGCTTGGTGTGTCAGCGTTCAAATTTTGCTTGTCAACACCAAGTTACTTGTCTCAGCGCCTCTTGTAAATTGCTCCAACATAGCTGTAAAAGACAAGTTTAAAGCTGTAGGAGTAACCAGAGATCTATCAAAACCTGGTTGCTTCTTCAATTCAGTGAGGGCTTCAGCAATACCCAAAGATTCTCCATCATGTGAGCCTTTGTCACTCACATTAATCTGCTCATCCTCCCCTTTGGAAGATTCCTCCATTCCACGCCTAGTGTTAGCATTCTCTAAAATAACAATCCTCTCCCTCAATTTCTTGAGTTCAAGGCCTTGTGTACTGATTGTTTGTACCAAGTCTACATTTTGCTTTTGTAAGCTAATGCAGACAACCGTCAATTCCATCAATGTGTATGGTTCTAATCTGCCCTCCTCTAGAATGGGTATTTGACCTCCCAAAGTAGAGTCAGGGGGCATGGATGAGGTCTTAAAGATGTTAGGACTGTCTTGGCCTGCATTTAAGCTAGTACCAATAGTCCCAGCCTCATCCATAGCATCAACCACACTTGTGGTGGTGGTTCTCTCTGCTACATGGCTAGGACCACCAGATGAGAACACTCTAGTAGTCCTTGGGTATTTTTGCAACCTATATTCAGGTGGGGTAGAAGATGATGTGGATTGGGTGGTAGATTGAAGGTTAAGGGGTGTTTGGGTATGTGAAGGAAAGGTGTCAACGTTTGGATTACTTGTGTCAACGCCAACATTTAATGTGTCAGCGTTTAAGGGTTCTTGGTCAATTTCCATGTGTTGAGGTGAAGGCAAAGGTTCTGGTATTGGGTCAAGTTGTGGTTATGGGTCTGGTTGGGGTTGTACTGCTGCAATAACAGCAAGCATAGCTTGGGTGAGGGGTAATTCACGGTGAGGGGGTGAGTTCATCTTGGTAAAAATAGCTTTCTTTTACACAGGGATCTCATAAAATCATCATGATCCCTTGTGCAGTAATTTTACACATCAAAAACGATTTGTAAAAATCTAAGATAAGCCAAAGTCATCTTATTCCCTTTGTTTTTACACATGCCATCAAAAATCAGTTTTGAAAAATTAAACTTTTGCCCATTTGCAATGCACACAATTGTACTAGCAATAGATCTGTTAATTTCATTGTGTGCAATACATTTGGGACTCAAACATTGAAGGATGACATGCATGAGGTACTTCCAGGCTGGGGGAAACTCTTGTTTATGATATTTGTTTAAAGTGCCCTCAACAGGGAAAGGATACCCCAAAGCCCGAAGTCCTTGTTATATTTCATTAATGGAGAGCGTGGTTATACCATCTGCATCATCAAGATGCAAAGCCTGGCGAACCAAGGCTTCAGTAACCACCCAAGTACGCCCATGAACAATAGCTGATAATGTAGTCACATTATTAATTGTTGAGGAACTGACAGTGTTCCAAAACTGCTTAATATAAGTGACAGGGATGAGAGGAGCATAAGAAAGTGCATACCTAATTGGAGATGCATTCAAATACGCCACCATCTGGGTGTATTGGGGAAACAAAGTATCATCAGCCTCCAAAAAAGCAATCATATTGTGCTAACTCCTGAAGCCCAATACCAAGTTACTTGGTCAAAAATTTGGTCCCATTGTTTGAAGAAAGCTGTTTGTGAATTATTGAGAAAGATGAATTATAGGAGACAAAGTGTTAGACAAGAATATGAGATACCCTGTTTAAAAATAGGAGCCAAATATATAGGAGAGATAGGCACATGTGATTGGTCAAAAATAAGGCAAGAATTTTCAAAATATAATGATGAAAATCTTGAAAAGAAAATAAGTTATCTTGTGCATTAATGAAAAGTTATCTACTCCCAAAATTACGGCCCCAAAATTCGTCAAAAATAACCATTGGGTAGGTCCCAAAGAGTGTCAACGGTCAAAAATAACCCATCAACGCCCAACGGCTATATTCTTGTCAACGTTTGCCAAAGCCATGTCAATGTCTAAATTGGTCATAACAACGTTTGGAAAAATATTTGTCAGCGTCCAAAAATAAAAGTAATAAAAATGAAAAAGGACCTTAACAAAGTAATTTATCCTAGTGAAGATAACCTATAAATTGATAATTATTATAGGGCGGCAAGCACTGTCCAGTTATGCACACTTGCTTATGCAAGATAGACATAACAGTCCTCTAATGTCCCTTGCTAACCAAAATTCTTAACAATGAATTTATCTCATAAAATCCCTTGTAACTCCCAGGTAAACCCATTATAAATCATTCCCAAGTCTCCCAACAGACCACATCCAATTCTAGGCCAAAAATGTCTTAGCAGCATGCATAGTATTTCAACTTTGCATGCTACAGTGCCTCATGAATTAGTAAACTAACTCATACTCACCTGTGGACACAATCTAGAATTGTGATAAGAGTATTATAAGAATACCCAAAAGTCCTAAAGGTTCCTAAAACTTCCCCTTAAACTGTGACACAGATGTTGCACAATAATATGCATGAATATAAAAATTTATGTCAAGATAGGAATATAAATATTCCAACCATCATCCATAAATTGAAACATGCTCCAATTGATTCTCCAAGGATCCATAAAAAACTCTGTATCCAATGGTACAATGCTAACAACGCCTGCACACTTAGATCAAAAACCACAAAACTAGCATGTTGCTGACAACGTCACGATAACACTTATCAGCATTAAGATAACCTTTGTCAGCGTTAGACAAATATAGTGGAAAATCTAACTTTTCAAAAAGACCAATAACAATGCATATCCTGTACATACTTTTAAAAAAAGATCCCAAAACACATATTAAGTGAGATGGATCATTCCAATACTTGTTACCAAGTATTGAAACCTTCCAGTATCAAAAGGTTTAGTTAATAAATCAGACATATTTTCTTCCGTGTCAACCCTATCTGGTTGTATTAAACCCTTTTCAAAACAATCTCTTATAAAATGATGTCTAATTTCTATGTGTTTTGTTTTAGAATGATGTACAGGATTTTTAATAATGCATAAAGTACTATTATTGTCTACAAAAATCTTGGTATGCATGAAATTATACCCATAATCCAACAGCTGGTTCTAAATCCATAAGACTTGTCCACAACAAGCAGCTGCAGCTACATACTCTGCTTCAGTTGTAGAATTGGCCACCACTTTTTTTTCTTGCATTGCCAAGATATCAACCTACTCCCAAGAAACTGACATCCACCAGTTGTGGATTTTCTATCAAATTTATCACCACCATAGTCACTGTCTGAATATGCAATAAGCTCCAATGGTGAATCTTTTGGATACCATAATCCAAGATCTGGATAACATCTGAGGTACCTAAAGATTCTCTTGACAGCATGAAGGTGACATTCTTTGGGAGTCATTTGATGGCGTGCACATGCACACACAGCAAACATAATGTCAGGTCTTGCGGCTGTGAGATACATCAATGAACCAATCATTGATCTATAGTGCCTGACATCCACATGTTTTCCATCTCCAACTTTTCCCCAAGGGTGTTCTCTATCCATAGGAGTACTAGCCCGTTTTTCATGTGGAGAAAAGCCAAACTTCTTCAAGATTTCTGCTACATACTTTTCTTGAGAGATGAAGATACCATCTTCTTTCTGCTGAACTTGTAACCCTAAAAAGAAGTTCATCTCCCCCATTGCACTCATCTTGAATTTCTCAGTCATAAGCTTGGAAAAGTCTTCACTCATCTTTGGGTTTGTAGAGCAAAAGATGATATCATCTACATAAACCTGAACAAGTAAGACATCCTTACCAGTCTTCTTTGTAAATAAGGTCTGGTCTATGGTGCCCCATGAATCCATTTTCCACCAGATAGGTGGAAAATGTACCATACCATGCTCTTGGGGCTTGATGAAGTCCATACATAGCTTTCTTGACTCTATACACCTTGTTTGGATGCTCTGGATCTTCAAAACCAGGAGGCTACATAACATATACCTCCTCAACAATTGTGCCATAAAGGAAATAACTCTTCACATCCATTTGATAGACAGTGAAGCCCATGCAGGAAGCATAGGCTATAAATATCCTTATAGCCTCAATCCTTACAACTGGTGCAAAGAACTCCTCATAGTCTATCCCTTCCTCTTGTGTATATCCCTGAGCCACTAAATGTGCCTTGTTTCTGACCACAATGCCTCTTTCATCTTTCTTGTTTCTAAGAACCCATCTTATCCCAATAGGTCTGACAGATTTGGGACAATCAACCAACTCCCAAACATCCTGAATAGCAAATTGGTGAAGCTCATCCTGCATTGCTTCCACCCAGCTTGGTTCTTTGAGAGCATCAAAAATATTCTTAGGTTCCTGTTGTGACAGAAAACAGGCAAACAGACATGCTTGAACAAGAGGGGTATCAACCTTCTTGTGAATATTAGTAATAAATCCTCCAAGATTCTGATGCGATCTTCTAGTTTGAACAGGAGACATCACATCACCAATAATAAGAGAAGGAGGATGATTTTTGGTTGTATTAGTAAGCACTCCTCCTTCAATAAGTGTGTTGTCCTCAATCTCATCTTCCATATTGTTAATATCCTCTTCAGACTCTCTTCCATCAATATCTGAATGAACCTCTCCATTTCTTCTTGAAGGTTCACCTTGTTCAAAATTGGAAGAGAAAATATGGTCAAAAGAGTTGTCAACGCCTGAACCAAGGTTGTCAGCGTTGGATCCATCAACGCCTGAAATGGTGTTGTCAACGTTTGAGCCATCAACGCCTGAATTTGTCTTGTCAGTGCCAGATTTTCCTTTGTCAGCGCCTGAAAAACCATGCATGTTGTTAACTGGTGATACTTGGGTACCACCATTTTCCATTCCAGCAGCAGCAGCAGCAAAAGCATCTGTCCATATGGGAATTGTGACATACTCAAGTATGGGAGATGACTTGTCTGCTTGTGATCCAACCTCTTCATTAACCTGTATACCTGAAACATCAACAACTGTTTCTTCCACAACATTTGAAGTTACCTTCACAATGTCTGGATTAGTAACAGGCATATAATTCAAAGTCCTAGATAGAGGTTCCAAGTCAAATAGCCAATTTGGACCACTTTCAGGATCACTAGGTTTACTCTCTAAAAACCTAACATGTACTTTTTCAAGTATACCTTTTTCCTTCTTAAGGAAAACCCTATATCCCTTGCTCGGCACTGAATAACCCATGAAGTAGGACTTCATCACCTTTAGCACTGAATTTACCTAAGGCATCACTAGTATCTAGTACAACTACATGACAACCAAAAGGTTTAAGAAAACCAATATTAGGTTTTCTTCCCCAGAGTAACTCATAAGGTGTTTTGTTATGTATCTTGTTGACCAATGATCTATTCTGAACATAACAAGCTGTATTCACAGCCTCAGCCCAAAATGCAATTGGAAAGTGAGCATCAGCCAACATAGTCTTGGCTGCTTCAATTAGGGTTCTATTCTTTCTCTCAGTAACCCCATTTTGTTGTGGGTTTCTGGCAATACTAAACTATCTAGTAATCCCTTTCTTGGCATAAAAATCATCCAACAGTTTATTTCTAAACTCACCACCATTATCACTTCTAAGCATTTTAACTTCATTACTAGTCTTCTTCTCTATTTGGTTAATAAAGTTAATTAAAGTATCAGCAGTGTCACTTTTCATGGCTAAAAAGAAAGTCCAAGTAAACCTAGAAAAGTCATCTGTGATGACAAAACAATATGATTTACCATTCAAGCTTTCTATATTAGTTGGACCAAACAGGTCCATATGCAGCAAGTGAAGTGGTTTAGAACTAGAGTGCACATGTTTAGACTTAAATGAGACCTTGTATTGTTTGCCTTTAAGGCATGCAACACAAGAGTGGTCATTGTGGAAAGCCTTTTCAGGCAAACCATCAACCAAGCCATGTCAAGTCTGTTTATATTTTTAAAGTTAATGTGCCCTAGTCTCTTGTGCCATAGATTACTCTCATCAACTGAAGCTTTAGCATAAAACATGACATGTTATTATTCATCCTAATACCATTAAGATTCACATTATAAATGTCCTTATGCCTAGGTGTCCTATAATCAATAAATTTCTCATCTGGTATCTTAAATTCCTTGCTCAACACTAAGCATTCAGTATCAGTAAAAAGAACCTTATTTTTGTTAGCACAAACTTGTGATACACTAAAAAGATTATAGTCAAGTTCTTTTACCAGAAACACGTTTTCAAAACGCAAATTGTTGGTGAGAAGAGTTCCTTTGCCTGTGATAGTTCCATATCCGCCTCCAAAGTAAACTTTATCACCATCTTTAATGGGAGTGAAGTTTGTGAGATAATCTTCCTTCCCAGTCATGTGCCTAGAGCATCCACTATCCCTATAGCCATAATCATTCACATGTTTTTGAATGCCCTGCACATAAAGAAAACAAATTAGTTTTCTTTAGGAACCCAAGCCTTAGCAGACTTGGATTCATTTGGTTGTTCAATAAGAACATACTTAGTCCTCATAACAACCCCTTGTTCATCCCTTTTTGGATACACCCAGTTAACCCCAATTGGTTTTGTGATGACCTTTGAAATATAATTAAATCTGTTACAGGTCATAGAAATCCCATTAGAATTAGGGTTTTGATCTTGCTTAGGTCTCCATGTCAAGCTAGAAGAAGCTTTAGACCCCTTTCCCTGTGGGTGCAAATATTTACCATTATTTGGTCTGGCAACGTTTCTGTCAGCGTTTGATTTGGTCTTGTCAACGCTGAAATTACCCTTATCATCGTTGAACCTAGGGTTTGCTACAGGAACCCATTGCCTATTAGACCATGTATTGATCTTCTGAAAAGGTCTTTGTCCATGAGTGTTGGACCCTTTAGTAAAGAATGGGGCTGGTCTAACAACTTGTGGACTTCGCTCCACAAACGTTTTGGGTCTGACAGTGTTTGACCTTTTGTCAGTGTTGACCTTGGAAGCGTTGTCACACTTATAGGCTAAATGTGAAAAGTTACCACAAGTATAACAGGCTTTTCTAGACATAACCCTAGGGCTAGAAGAAAAGAAACATGTTCCATCATTACTAACTTGGCTTTTTGGTGACCTAGTATTCCTATACATTTCTGCATATTTAATGCTAGGTTTCCTAACAACGTTTGAGCCAAGGTCAACAGTCTTGCCAGTGATTGGGTTTGTTACTTTGATAGGGGTAGACTCATTTGGGATATCATAAAGCATGCCACCCTTGACAAACAAGGTAGGGTTGGTTTTCTTCCATTGGTCCAAATCAGTCAACTTCTGCCTATATTCTTCTATTGGGGTAAGGACTCTTGGTGGAGGAATAAATTCCTCTTCTTGGAGTTCTGGTAAACCAGTCCAAGATAAGTCCTTTCTTTGGACACCATAGAGGTCCCCAGCTGGTGGTGGAACACCAGCATACTCTTTCATCCCAATCCCAGTCATGTCCCTAGAATCCCTTTGTTTACTAACACATTCTCCTAGGGTTTGTGAGGCCTTATCAAATCTCTGAATTTTAAGGTCTACATTATCCTTATTCTTGATAGCCTCATCTAACTTAGCCTGTAATTCAGCATTGACCCTTTCCATGATGTTTCTAATATCAGTACTAGCATTTAAATCATGTTTTAAGATATTTATTTTATCTTTTAGGTCAAACTCCATTTTCTTATACTCTGCTACAGTCTTTTCAGTTTGAGTAAGAGCAAGTTGATAGTTAGACAACTTGCATCTCTCAGTACTCACATCTCCTAACAATCTTAAAACCTCTTTGTTAAGTCTTTCAGTATTTAAACGACAACCCTTACTACAAAAAGCATCATCATATACCTCATTGTCTGATGAAGATGAGGAGTGTGCCATGAGAGCATAATGAACATGCTCTTCTTCTTCTATCTCAGCAACCAAAGCTTTATCCTCTTCCTCATCCTTAGCCAAATAGCTCCAGTCCCTTCCAACACCATCAATTTCTTGCATTGCCATAATGGCCTTAGGATCCTGAGCCTTAACAATTTGGCTTGAGGGTTTTCTAGCATCAGATCTTCTTGGAGATCTGCATTCTCTCATAAAGTGCCCCATACGATGACAATTGTAACACTCAACCTTGGATTTATCAAATCTAGCAGTGTCCTTAGCATTAAAAGTCATCTTCTTCTTGAATCTTCTATTCCATCTGTTTGCTCTTATACTTGCAAGAGCCATGTTCCACTTAATATCCATTTCCTCCAAATGCTCATCACTTATTTGCTCAAGGTCCTCATATGTAATCACTGAACCATTGGGAAATGAAGTAATGTATGCACACACAGTATCCAGATAAATACCAGCAGGCTTAACTCTTGGAGAGTCAATTTTGTGTGTGTCAGCGTCAGAATGTGAGGCGTTGACAGGATATGATCCAGCGTTGACACATGTTGATCCAGTAACTGGGTGCATGTATGAATCCTTCTGAGCAAATTGACCTTCACTATGTGAGAAGAAGGCCATGTTACCATTGGTAGATTTACTTCCATGATCCAAAAGAGTTTCATTCTCCAATAGCCTCAGTTTGTTGTAGACATCATCAAAAGTAGAACTTTTGTGAGTGTTGTTGGCAATTATAGATCTTGCCTCAATCTTCCATGCATCACCAAGGCTTTTAAGAAAAGTGGCAATAATGTCAACATCACCAATTACTGTCCCCATGAAGGACAGCTTGCTTGTAATGTCAAGAAGTCTGCTTCTCACACTACTCAGCTTCTCATAAGACTGAGCCTTAAAAACAGCATACTCATGTAAGAGTTGTTTCCTTTTCTCTTCCACAGTATCAGCATTACCACGATAGGCAACTTCAAGGGCTGCCCAAAGGTCTTTTGCAGACTCATAATCTTTGTATTTGTGCTGATTTTCTTGTCCTAAAGAGAGTTTCAGAATGCTAAGGGTTTTCATATCAACCCTTTTCTTTGCTATGTCCTCAGCAGACACAACTCTACCATCTTTAGGTTTTTCTTTCTTATCTGCTTCAGAGCATCCTTGAACAGCTAATCTTGTAGCAATGGCATCTGCAATCTTTTGAGCTTTATTGAATGTGTTTCCATATTCAATAATCTCCCAGAGAGTGTAGTCATGGATTTGCAGATATTGCTCAAAGTTAAACTTCCACAGCTCAAAATTGTCTGGATCTAGCATGGGAATCTTGATGTTATGGTTTGAGGAGGAGGAGAAGGTTACTTCTGGAGAAGACATGATGTTTTTAGGGTTTTATGAAAATTATGATTTTTGGTAGTTTAGGGTTCTTGTGTTCTTTTGATAAAAGTTTCTCAACAAGTTCTGATACCACTTATTGATCCCAAACTTAGATCGATTTAGCTTGTGTAAACGAGATTAGATCAAGTTAAACACGTAGAGAAACTTTGTTTATGTATAAAACAATTTAAGTGTTATGCGGAATTAACACTCAAACAAGAACACACAAATAGTTGTAAAACAAACTTTCACTTGATTGATAATAACGAACTTGCTTACAATGAAAGTGTTAAAAGTATGAAAAACTTATTTGAAACATAACCTAAAGGTCTTCTTTTATAGACATAAGAAGCCTTGTACAAGAGTCTACGTATCAGCTATTCTAGGTAAAGATAATTATAGAAAATACATTGTTGATCCTATCTTTACTAGAAACAAACTAGAAACATAATACGCGTAGACCATATCTCTCTATCAGTGCTTGTCTTCAACCTGTCAACGCTTGACTTCTTCCTGTCAACGCTTGATCTGTCAACCTTTGTTTTCTTCTTATCAACGCTTGTTTTTTTCTTGTCAGCGTTCAAGTGGACTGGCTACATTTTATTCCCAACACTTTTTTCTCATTTGGCCACCAAAAACTTTATAAACTTGTCACAAGGGCATTTCTTGTAATAAATGAATTCTTCAAGGGCTATTAATGCAATATCTCAACATTTTACCCAATATGCAATATTGAGTTTTGAAAGGGTATAAAATGTCAACTTCAAAAGATGAAGGACCAATCTTGCCAATCTTCAAAACTTTAAGGACTTAAATGAAAATTCATGATCCGGGTCCGGTTCTTTGTGTGGCGTCGTTTCCCGTGTTCGTTTTTGCTTGATTTTTGTGATCATTTGTTAATTTCACGATATCCGTACCTAAAATACACAATGAACAAACAAAGACATATTTTGGGGTATTTTGATGATATTTTAAGCATTTTAAGCCCGATTTGGACGATGAGACTATGTATAGAAGCAGTCTCATCACTCCTCCATACTAAACCATTGTCGTGTCCCCACACAATGCTAGGATTAAGTATCATAGCACTTCCAAAATTCATTTTATGGTAACATTTATTGAAGACATAAACTTAAATTAACTACTACACGTGTTTTAGACATAATGTATTGTTTTAATAACGATTAAGTGACTTATAGGGTCACAGAATAAGATCACGTGAATGCCTCATTGAGATAAGTTCGTCATCCTCGATTTTCACTCGATTCCATGCTAAGCGTGTAACGAGATCATTGTTATTATAAGTTAGCAACACAATCATATCTCATGAGTTTTAATTATATACCTAAACTTCCTATTCCTAATTGGTATCTCTTATATTTTATTTTTGTCTTAATGATCACGAGGATACATCATTGACTTATTTCGATAATTTATTGAGGCCGAAAATAAAGTAGCACAATTTAATCGATAGTTAGCCGAAGGACACGATCTTTTAAAATGGCTTCTCGTAATCTCCTTAAGTTCATATCTTGGCATAACTCGTTTCACGATTTGAGACCTTTCTCGGACCGATATTTGGCATGTACTTCGAACTTCAAATCTTGGAAGACGTTCTTGAAATAATGGTCTTCATATATGGAATTTCTTCACTTGACGTTTTTGGACCACGACTTCATCATTTTTCTTCGATCTTTATTTGGGATTTTGATATACAACGATCCGCCTCCTTTTAGGACTTGGATCTATTTATCCTCATACCTTGTTAGGGTTTTTTTGGGTAGACTTCTCCATGATCTTTAGGGGAGTATATTGCTTCTCGTCATGTGTCTCGATCCTTCATATTGATTTTGAAACAATGATACTTCACATCATCTTGGATCTTTAGCAACAAAATGGAGTTCCTCATGCCTTGTGAGGGCCTTTTTGGAACTTTGCCCATCTTTGCATCCTGCTTCAATAAGTTATGCCTTGGCTATGAACTCTATTCGAACACGACCAACTTTTAAACGATCTTGGGCTAGAAGCTAAGTAACCTTTTAAATCGTACGACCTTACTTATTGCATTTATTTAAACAAAAGCGAGGGGAGAATAAGCTAATAATTACTACACATGAGATCATGAAAGATTACGAAACTCATAAATAACTCTATCATTTCTCGTCCTCATTTAAGAGACTTAGCCTAAAAAGCTAAGTAATCGAAGCTAAGTGCTCAACACGCACGGTCGAGTCAAAAAATACTCTTATTCTCACCATCTGAAAACCTACATTCGTGTCTTAAACACTTATGAAAAATACGAAAAAATTTAAAATTTGTCCATTTTTAGCCTTATTTTGCAACAAAATGATAAAAAAGGATGAATAATGGATTGCGTGGTGACGTAAGCAAGGTTAAGTATCTACTCACCCCATACTAAAACTAAACATTGTCCTCAATGTTTCGAGTCTAGGGGTGAAACACCCCCATACTAGAGACGTAGTCGAATGCTTAATCT
Source organism: Glebionis coronaria (assembly GCA_025667525.1). NCBI lineage: Eukaryota > Viridiplantae > Streptophyta > Magnoliopsida > Asterales > Asteraceae > Glebionis > Glebionis coronaria. The sequence continues at coordinate 279,367 of JANFOE010000830.1, read as the reverse complement.
CGAGCATGGAAATGGTAAAACGAATAACCTAAAAGCCATTTATGAATTATGCTAATAAGATAAACGTTAGAACATAAAAGGATATCATCGGATATCGTAATCTTCAAAGGCAACGATCGAAGCTCGAGTGATCCGTAAAACAAACACGAGAGGCTTCAATGATGACGATGAACCTAAAGAATCACAATCACAAACAACCACGAAACATAGGTTGGAAGAGCAAAATTCCCCTTGTAACACTATTAGAAAGCAATAATATTTACAAGGATAAGCATGAGAATCACCCACGAGGCACCTTGTTTTTTATAACGAGTCAAAAGCTCGACTCGAATCCCCATAAATGTGATCATTTAGGGATAATCTTGGTTTGGTCATTTTTAGTGGGGCTTACATGATAAAGAATGCCCAAAAGTACGTGGAGTACTTTAAAAACCCGATAAACGTATACCGGGGTCAAAGATAGCGTCCTCGTTTTCGGATGAAAGACGAAACAACACTACTTCAACACGTGCTCGAACCCCAAAGGGGTTAATAGAAATAGATGAGAAGTAGAAAGGTGGGGCAATGGTTAAGGAAACTTATGAGCTACTCGAGGTAGACTCACACCAAGCAAACAAAAAGATTTTCCATTTATTGCATCAGTGGAAGACCGAGATTTCCCTTTACAAGCAATTTCGGGATCGAATATCTCGTCCTTGGTGTTAAAGTGTGAAGGAACATAAGGGGCTTCTCCCACACTAAAACCACACCAACCGTCGTCAATAGGAGTAGACGAGGTGGTAGCACTCAAAAGACGTAGTGATGACGGAGTTAAACATGTAGAAAAATCTTTTAAATCACTTTTAAAATCTTTTCCTTTTTTCATCGTTCAAAAACTCTTTATGAAAACCCGATTGAGTTATGTCGAAAATATTTGGCGTTTCAAACTCAAGATTAGTCACGCTAAAAATCCTCACATTTAAGTCGCGATTAGGGGGTGGATTGTATAAGTTCTCAAAATGTCGATCAACAAAGAACATCGCGCCCTCGGGGTCAACATATTCGTCATCCTCGTGAACGTGCATCTCATCGATTTCTTCATCATAGATGGGTTTGTCAAACCAAGGTTTTTCATTCCCTTCATGTAAGATTTTAGAAACTCTCTCGAAGAGATCACGGTCAAGCACAAAACTATCATTCTTTTGTGGTGATCGTTGATAAGTTAGATCCTCACGAATGTGGTAAACGTCATTCTCATTTGAGGAGTATTGATTAGGTAACTCCTTGAGAATGGGATTTTTGGTCACGTGATTTGGTTCGTCATTGAAAATAAGATGTTCCAACTCATTAAGTTCATCGTTGATCTTGGAAAAATCAACCTCACTCGTAGGTGGGAGTGGAGGCAAAAGAGCTAGCTCTCATTTGATAATTTCCTCAATCTCGGGATCGAACTCGTAATCATCGTACTTCACATGTGAAGAGGTCTTTTTGGGAGAATCCTCAAAAATGGCATGTGGATTTCGAAGTACGTGATCAATCTCGGCAAAATCGCCATCGTCATCGTCAAATAAAGAGTCGATGTGAGCACTCACAACCATGGTCTTACAAGTCGAAAGACTATGCTTAGGTGACTTTTCAATGACGAGAGGATCGATGTCGATGAAACCTTCGAAGGTGGTGAAGACGAGTTCATCTTGGTCATTGTCGTGATGGCACTAACGTCTCCCTTCGGATTCGGTTGCTCACTTGTTTCGCCAAATACATCCCAAAGTGATTTTTCATCCATAAATTTACGAATACCCTTTTGAATTAAGTACACGTATTCTTTATCATTAAAATCATCATCTTTAAAACCGTTCTTCTTAATTCTTTCAAAACATGCATTAAGCCTCATATTTTCCGCTAAAGTTAACATTTTGAAATCATTAGAATTTGAAGCATTAGGTTTTGAAACCTCGGTTTTTTCATGATCATTTGAAACTTGGGATTTATTTGCGAAAAAGTACATTTTATCATCCCCATATCTCATAGTGTAAAACCCGCATGCTTTTACCATGAATAGTACCCTTAAGATCGTACGTACGAGATTAAAACTTTCCTATTATAGCATGATTACGATTACGTGTTAGGAATTTACGTATTACGTACGTGTTAGAACACGATAAGTATTTATTACGCACGAACACGTAATAATTATTTGACAATAATTAATCACGAACATGCGATCATGAAGTCACGAACGTAATTAAATCATGAACTAATATTAATTACGTATATATATTTATTACGAGCGTAAATAAATATATGAGGTCACGGTAATTAGTTAACGATAACACACAAAACGCGAGCACAAATAAACACGAACGAACAATTAAACATCGAGACACGGAAAACGGTACGGGTACCCCATGTGGGGCCCCCTACCCGCGGCAACATTAAGGAGATGGGCCAAGCCCATCTCAAAACTTACTAAGAAGGGGTTATGGTAAATTTTGCTAGTCATTTTCACATTACAGTAAACTTAAACAAAAACCTAAAAGATTTTTCTCCTTCTCCTCCTTCCTCTCTTGTGGCCGCCACACATAAACACCAAAAAGGGGGTGTTTAGTTGATTTTGATCTTGAATATTGTACGTGTGTTCGTGTGTGTTCATCCTCGTTAGATCCACGCATTCGGTACATTCTTTTAATCCTTCTTCTTTTTGATTTCATCTAATAAAATAATTAAGAACATGATGTTTTTAAAACCTAATTAAAAACATAGATCAAACATGTAAATGGTTTTTGGGTAAATCAAAAAGGTTGTTTTTAGGGGTGTTTTTTTGGCCGGCGCCTAAACCGAACCCCAAGGGGGTCTCGGTTTGGCTACTAAACCACCACCGAGACCATATGGTCCCGATTGGGTGGTGTGGGTCCCACGGCAGCAGTAAAACAAAGGGAACCCCGAAGTGGTTCGGGGTATAGTGTCGATTTCATGTCCGGTTCATGGTTTCTAGTCAAGATCCGGTTCACAGTTTATGTTAAGATTATTTTTCTATAATCATATGTTTAAATTAAATTAATAAATATGACATGATTAATTTAATAAACATGACTTAGGTTATAATTTAATTATTTGAATCATGGAATTATTAACCTAAGTATTTTATATTTTCTAAACTTATAATTAATTAATTATTTAAAAACTATGGTTATAATTAATTAATTAACATGACTTAGGTTATATTATTAATAAATAATAATACATGTTTTAACCTAAGTATTTAATTCTATTTAATTAAAAACATGATATATTTTAATTAAATACTTTTAACCTATAGTTTATTTAAATTACATGAAATAATTAATAAACTATACATTATATCATTATGGCTTAGAAAATAATCAGAAAAACACTTAGGCTTATATACTTAGCTTATTTAACCAGATTATATATAATTATGTAAACTTTCTATTTTTAGAAACTTATTTAATTAAGGCAGCTAATCTATTTATGGAAACTTTCTATTTTTAGAAACTTAATTAATTCAGGCAGCTAATCTATTTATGGAAACTTATTTAATTAAGGCAGCTGATCTATTTATGGAAACTTTCTATTTTTAGAAACTTATCTATTTTAAGCAGTAATTCTATTTTTGGAAACTTTCTATTTTGGAAACTTTCTATTTTTGGAAACTTTCTATTTTTAGAAACTTTCTATTTTTGGTAACTTTCTATTTTTGGAAACTTTCTACTTTTGGAAACCTGCTATTTTTGGAAAGTTACTTATTATTACACAGTAAGTATAATAATACATGAAATACCACAAATACTTAATCAGAATAGACAGAATATAAGATAAACACAGTTTAAGGCTTTAAACAGTAAAACATGATATGAACATATAAAATAAGCTAAGACATGATATAAAACCAGTTACGTATTTAGTAGTCAGATACTTATTCATGTATGTATTTATGTAGCATTAGTGATACCGAAGTAGGATTCTCCTCAGTTCATCTTCTTCGTTCACTGGACATAAGGTACGGATTCTCGTCCTTTCAGTATGGACATTCTTTCCTTATTAGGATTCCCCGTATGCAGCCAACTGTTTTCCCGTAGTATAAGTTTATATGTTTGATTTGCTTATGTTTAATTTAGAATGCCTATAGCCATATACATGCATGACCAGTTTCACCTAGTTATGGAGGTACCATAACCATAACATTAGAGGCACTGGTGTTATGACTTCACCACGGCGGGGTGATTGCTCGTGGCGTCCCCTTAGCTTTTGGCTATTTATTATATTTATCATGTGGGGCGTATGGGTGCATCCTAGTTACATGTTTCTTAGCAGATTACTCAGTGTGAATGTGGTGTGTGCCTTGCATCCTTCACAAGGAGTTGATCCCTCCTACCTAAACCAGTATATTAAATTAGAGGCAGCCCCTCTAATTTGCATGATGAGGTCACCTCTCCAAGTATTCATGCACGATGGATTTTCATGACCTATATTGGCTAATGGTAGAACATGTTAAACAATTTTTATAAGATAAACATAAGTCTTTTTAAACTATAAAACCAGTTTTACCAAGACTTAACCAAGTTATACGGGACTTAGTTTCTTCCGCTGTTATATGTTATATGCTTATCCTATTCATGCTTTATTGTACATCCGTGCACTGAGCGTATTGCTCAGCCGTTTTCCTTTATATGTTCCCAAAACGACAGGTACTCAGGGACGCTCGTAGACTGAAGGTCTACGCAATTATTGGCCTATTCTACATGATGGATTTGATGGATTAAGATGGTTGATTAATTGATAGATATAAAAGAGATGAAGGAAGGAGATGATGGAGTAGAGAGAGAAAGGAGAGAAGGGAGAGAAGTAGAGAGAGAAAGTAAAAATGGAATGATGATTAAGTGTTAAATGAACAACTAACAACCCCTCCTAACATGCTAGGAGGGGATATATATAGCCCACCCTACATGTGGGCTATATGGACTATACATAAACTAAATGGATCACGAGCCCATTAAATAATTATCGTTGGAGCGACCGATCCTTCATAAATACGTAAAACGTATTTCCAACAATCTCCCCCTAAGGGAGGTCGCTCCAAGAAACAAAGTTCTAAATAGTCTATAACTCGTGATCTATGCTAACTAAGATGTGACCGAGACTTTATTGGGAAAAACGTATTTCCAACAATCTCCCCTAAGGGAGGTCACATCTTTTTACAAAATCTTAAACCTAGCATCTATGCTTGAGTCTTCGATCTTGTTCTTGTGAATATGCTTGATGTGATATTTGACTTTAGTCTTGAGCATGTTTCCTTGCCTTGACCTTGTGCATTCTTCACTTGTGATATTTGCCTCTTTGTGACTTCATGTTCCACATACTTATACTTTTAAATTCTTGAAAGCTTCAGAGTTTGATACAGCGGAAGACTTGACCTTCAGGCTTTCTTGAATTTGTTGAAATACTATTTGTATGTAGTATAAGCATGTGGTGACGACATCTTCTGGATTGTAAACCGCAATGCTACCTTCTTGTTACGCTGCATAAGACAGTTAGCAACAAAACAATATACACGGATGAAATGGCCTTGAACATTTCATTCTAATTCGGTAGCAATTTACCTCCGGTCGGTGAAGACCGTTGGACGATATTAAATATCGTACTTGTGGCAGGTAGTTTCAATAAAGAACCTCCTTGACAAGATTTCGCAGGTAAACCCGTTCTCTTTACTCGACCGTCCAAAGCTGACTACGAACGTAAAGAGTGGATCATTTGGATAATATTATCCGCATGATTTGAAGCCGTCAATTCATGTTCCTGGAACAAGTGAAGTTCAATTAAGAACCGCACCATCGTTGCTTTCCAGTTGTCACTAGCTTGATTCATATAGAATCTTGCAAGTTACCTACCAAGTGCTGTTTGATGTTAACACTAGAAGGATTTCCATTCGTCACTGTAAATACTTAATAGTATTACTCTGAATGTTCTGGCAAGATCACTAAGATATTGCGTAGAGGCCTAGAACGTGTTTAAATTCATTTAAGAATTAAACCACTGTTGCTTTCCAGTTATCACAAGTTTGATACATAAAGAATCGCACAAGTCACCTACCATGAGCTTTTTGATATTCGCTCAAGAAGGATTTCCATCTTCATTGTAAATACTATCGTATTACTCGGATGTTCAGGCAAGATCATGAAGATTTTGCGTAGGACTCTTAAGATCTTTCTTACTTTTCACAGTGTGTGAAGAAGCAAGGAAATATGAAAGTGTGTCCTAATGAGATATTTGATGATCTCAAATGGCTCTAGACTCGATCGTGCATTTTGGATTTTTAGTGATCGGAGGCTGGAGAGGAGTGCCACCTTTTCAATACCAATTTATTCGGAGTGAATAAATCAATAGATAATGTGTTGTCTCCGTGTGATTAAAACAAATATCTTTTAAGAGATATCTGAGTTAGCTGGTATGGGTTGTGCCTTGCATCACTGGGTCCATGATGTCTATCTTCAATATCAAGAATCATTAAAATGATCTCAATAGCATATGAATTGACCCGGTTTCTGCCTAAGTTGTAAGGAGGGCTTCTTTCTTTACACCCTTTATCTTTACAATTCTTTTTCATTCTTCAACCCCTTCAATGCTTACCAATACATCATCACTAGCACCTTGTTGTGATTGTTCCGGTGCTAACTTAAGTACTTGGTCGGCTTTCAGCTACGTTCACAATCTTTCTCCATCTTTCCTAAGAACTACTATTTCTAGCTATGGAATGTCCTTGGGAAGATTCCTCCGGTTCTAGAGAAATCATTGGACTTTAACCTATCCTACCATCCTTATGTCACCACAATCGTCACCGTCGTGAATAGAGATGTTTTTGGGTAAGTGTATGTCACCATGAAATCCACTTTGAAGTGCAAATCATTTTGCTCCCCCTTAACATATGCCACGATATCCGAAAACATTTTGCACATGTCGGGATGAGCTATCACGTTAAGTCAAACCATTTATGATTGATCATATCCCATATTAAATCACATTTTCTCCCCCATATTAAAAATATTAACCCAATCTATGTTTTTAATATCAATTGATTTAATAGCATTTTAAGAAAATTTGGGAAGAAAAATGCAAGTCCAATTATCTTCATGAATTACACAAGCTCCCCCTCAAATTAATGAGGGTGTGCTGAAACGTAAATTAAATACCTTTTAAACACAAGTGTAAGGTATTTATCACGTGCAAAGATCATATATGATAATGAATTCACAAGATTAACAATTTACGAGGTAGAACCTGAATGATGGAGAACATCATATGAAAGATTCACATGGTTCTTGTTCACGAATGTTGGTCACCTCGTCACGTCCCCGAGAAAATTAATTCCCGTTGTTGAGTCAAAGCTTTCCGGTGAAATGCTTGACTTGATTATGAAAAGCGGGTTGCTATCTGAAATAATAGCAAACCATTTTGAGCATGTTTTAAAAGTTTGAACTTCTGCTCGAACTTTATTTACAACCCCGTGTCATTATTGAATGACATTTCTAGGTTCGTAAATATTATCGATTCCAGAAGACATGCTCGTTTTATCAAAACGTTTTTGAACACACAATTTTGAAAGATTTAGAAAAATCTTTTGAGAAATTCTTGAAAAATTGTGTTCAAAGTTTTGAAAAACAATTACTTGAGCTTAAGATGTTGAATATCTTAAAAGCGAGCTCAAGTCCGAGAAGTTGTGAACTTCCCGTTGTTAAGGATAAGTTACCATCGGCGATAAACTTTCCTTTTATCTGAAGGACGAGTCCTAAGCTGACATTTACTTAGAAGTCGTGTTCATGAGCTTGAAAACTTTGACTGTTTTAACGGAAAGCTCATGACCGAGAAAGGTTAATTTCTCGTTACGAGGAAAAGTTCTCTTAGTTAAAAGATACACTTTCCTTTATGAGCTTAAAACTTCGAATGTTTTAATACAAGCTCATGACCGAGAAAGGTGAATTTCTCGTTAAGAGGATAAGTTATCATAAAAGATAATCTTTCCTTTATTTTAAGTTCGAGTTACAGTCTGACATTTAACTGTAAGTCATTGTGCATGAGCTTAAAAACTTGGAATGTTTTCGATATAAGCTCATGCCCGAGAAAAATTAATTTCTCGTTGTAAGGATGAGTTTATCATCGGCGATAAACTTTCCTGCCTCTGAAGCATGGCTTACCATCTGATATTTAATGATAAACCATATACACGAGCTTAAAACCTTTGAATGGTTTTAGGATAAGCTCGTGTCCAAGAAAACTTAATTTCTTGTTAGGAGGGTAAGTTATCGTTGCGTAGATAAACTTCCCTGTCTCTGAAGTCCGGGTCGTCGTCTGTCATTTAACGAGGAGCCATTGTGCATGAGCTTAAAAACCTGGAATGTTTTTGATATAAGCTCATGCCCGAGAAAAATTAATTTCTCGTTGTTAGGATAAGTTTACCATCGGCGATAAACTTTCCTTTCTTTGAAGATCGAGTTACAGTCTGTTATGTGACTGTAAGTCTTTGTGCAGCTTTAACCATGAATCCCCTGAGATACTAGTTTCTCTGATATCTGCTTCTTCAGCAACCAAACTCTGAGAGTGTCCTTAGTTGAACGGTATACAATGATTGGACCGCTTCGTTCTTTTGGAACATCAACTTTGGTACCTGCATTCTCATTAGGAGTTTGTATACTTTTGCATGGGTTAGAGATATCTATTTTAGAAGCACGTGGGGGTTCACGGTTTTCTTTTCTTGTGTCAGAGGTGGCCTGAGGGGATGATTCACTAGTATAGTTGGCAAACGTTTCCTTTTATAGAAAATCTTAAGTTCAGGCTTAAGTGATGTATCATCCTTTGCAATTTCCTCCCTAGTAGTCTTCGTAGAATCAGAGACTATCCTAGTTAAAGGGCACTCGTTTCCTACAAGAGTGAAAGTTCTACCAGTGGGGCGCCACATTTTGCCAACGGGTTTGATTTTAGCAACCCACTGGGATTTAAGTCTAGCACGGGAGTTCACCTCATTAAGCAATTTTTTGATACAAGAATCATGATTTGCCGTAAAGACACATTTTCTACATGTTTTACAAGTAGCATATTTAATGTCCGAGTAAGATCTAGAATCCCTAGATGATAGATTGATGCTCCTATGATTGGACATGCTACGGTTAGTAGTGTTGGGTAAACTAGAAGGCATCTGACTAGGTTTGAAATTCCTATCTCTTACTTGTGTCTTTTGAATAGCTTCCCTTTGACCAAAATCATGGCGTACATCAGTTGAACTAGTTCTAGATGTGTTCATTGAACTATTCTTAGAGAAACTAGGGGCAATCATGTGATGAGGTCTTGCTAAAACTGCTTTAGTCACATTATGCCTAGTTGGTGGACTGACAGTTCTAGAAATATGTCCCAAATCAACTTGGGAGGCAAACCGCGGTCTCGAGGATAGTGATCGCTCGGATCTAAATGCAGTAGGTTGTCTGACAATCGGTTGTCTGACGAACTGATTTGTAGGCGGTTTCCCCAAGATTGATGGTTTTTCAAGCTTAGTGTCCACACTAGGTCCTTTACTTTTCCTTAACTCGTTTTTCAACGCAGCTATAGCAAAAACCTTTTCCTGTACTTGGGCCTTTAAAGTCTCATTCTCTTTGAGCAAGTTATCTTGGGATGCCAACTTAGATTCAAGCAGTTGAATTTGTTTCAAAAGATTATCCTTTTCAGCTTTAGAATCTAGAACAGTTTGATCCAATTTTCTTTCAAGAACAACGTTTGACTTTTCAATTTTTTCAAAGTATGTTTCAAATTTGTCCGTTTTCTTAGAAAATTCAAGTTTGGCATCCTCAAGATCTTTTGATTGCCGAGCTACGATTGTTTCGAGCTCTTTAATCTTGGAATCAGAAGCAGTCAATGAAGCAGTTATAGGATAATTATCATGATGTTTAGCATTCTGAACAATCTCTCCCCCATTATGACTTACATCGGATGAATCAGAAGTGGTATTGCTATCACTCTTTTCCATCCCATGTTTGTCATAATTAGGTTCAGAATGCTCAATATGCGGTATTTCATCAGCATGTATATCATAAACAACATGACATTGTACCATGTTTGCAGGCTCTTCGTCATAAACGGGTAAGGCATCATCAAGAAGGATCTCGTGAACATTCCCTGGCGTGCCACTAGTATCATGTTGACCTTCCGATTCCGTGCTCTCAATATCGTTAGGCTGCAAGTTGTCAACCATATAACCATTCTCCTCTTGCATCTGCGTCATTGATTCTTGCACTCCATTCTCATACGCTTTCTGAAGTCGAGATCTTTCATGAATCGAAGACGAGACCGATGTCATGAGTTTCAATATTGTATCACAGAAAACTCGAAGCTCGGTGTGTGTATCTCGAAGAAATGATTGGCAAATCACTGAACTTTCAGGCTTAATGATATTGAATTGGAGGAAAGGCGTGAGTTGTGTCACAAGATCCTTATAGGCAAGTGCCGATGCAGAGTGATTAAAGTTTCCATGGTTGAGTTGCTCGGCGAGTTGGGTCAAAGTGGTAAAAATTGAGTCGATGAATATATGACGATCTTGTCCAAAGATTGTCACAAATTCGCTCCCTCCTTGAATCCCCGAAAGAGTGACAAGATGAGACTGGAGCATTTGAAATGAATTTATACCACTTTCTCAAGCTTTGTCTTGCATTCGATGCAAGTCTCCCTCTTTAAGTGTCGAATTGAACGAATCCATTGAAAATCGAGGAAAGATAAAGAAAAATGATGTGGATGTTGTTGTAGTCGGGTTTTTACAAGTCGACTCGGCTCAAAAAATGTTGTCGGCTCAAACGATTATAGATTAAACCGGATACTAATAGGTCCAATTTAAACTCGGCTCACTGCAAAAATAAATCCCGTCACTATAACTCGTTACTTTTGTCTTCAAAGCCGGCCACAAAACTTTTAACCCGTCACTATAACTCGTCACTATAACCCGTCAAAAAATTTTCACGGTAACTTCAAAAAATACCCGCCTTAACACGATTTGCCAAAAAAATAAATTAACTTTTAAAATTAACTTTTAAAATCTAAAAATATAACAAAATAAACTTGAACTAAAAAAAATCTTACTTAATTAAAATGGGAAATAAAATAAAATAAAAAATCTGATCTTTAAACAATAAAAGTATTTGTTTAAATAAAAACGTGTCCCAACGTTGTTTACTCCGCCAGTCAAACCACATGTCCCAATCAAAGAAAAACCACCGCCCAACCCACTACCTAGTTTTATCCGCCTAAATATATAATATTTCTAAACTCTCTCTCTCTCCTAAACTCACACTCACAAACAGCAACCTAATCTCTCTCTCAATCCTTGTTTCCTCCGCCTTATTATTCTCTCACAAACCCTAGATCAAACACACACACCACAGCCGCCATCACTAAAAATGGCTTCAGCAGCAGCCAGGCCTTTGGTCACCATCCAAACCCTCTCATCGGACATGAAAAAATTAGTTATGAAAAAATTACAGATAACAAACACCAATCTCACTACTGAAAAAATTAGTTATGAATCAAACCAAACTCATCTCATCCACGATCAATAAACGTGAATCTTCAAGACCTTTGATAAGGTCTCGGGTAGGTGTTCTTGATTTAAGTTTTAATTGTAGTCTCTCTCTTCTGTAGCGTCATTCTGTGTGTTTGGTGTGACCGAGGGTGTTTATTTGAATCGAGAGTTTGTTGTCGAGAGTTTGTTGTCGAGAGTTTGAGGGAGAGTTTGTTGTCGAGTTTGTTTGCGAGAGTTTGTTGTCCGAGGGTGTTTGTTTTGAGGGTGTGTGTCCAGGGAGGGGAGTTGAGTTGAGGTTTTTGTGAAAGGTTGTGTTTTGTTTTGGGTCAGAATGATGAGGGTTTTTGTCAGAATGATGAGGTTTGAGAAAGGTTTGAGTCGAGTCCTATTTTTTAGAGGATGAAAAAGGTTTGTCAGTAGAGGATGAGTGGTGAAGGGGTGGGTTGTGTGGGTCTGTGGGAGGGTGTTGGGTCGAGAGGGTGCGAGAGTGAGGGTTTTGAAGGTGTGTGTCGAGGGAGGGGAGTGAGTCGGAGTGAGAGTTGTGTCTGAGTGTGGGTGGGTTTTTGTTTGTGTCAGTTAAGATGTCGAGGGTATGAGTCGATATAAGAGACGACGATGACTTGCCCGTTGTGTTTGAATTGACATGCTTCGTTCGGAACAGTTTCGTTCGGAACTTGTTCGTTCGGAACAGTTTCGTTCGGAACAGTTTCGTTCGGAACTATTTCGTTCGGAACAGTTTCGTTCGGAACTTGTTCGTTCGGAACAGTTTCGTTCGGAACTTGTTCGTTCGGAACAGTTTCGTTCGGAACTTGTTCGTTCGGAACAGTTTCATTCGGAACTTGTTCGTTCGGAACTGTTTCGTTCGGAACAGTTTCGTTCGGAACTTGTTCGTTCGGAACAGTTTCGTTCGGAACTTTGAGTGGAAGAATACTTGATTCTGAACTACGTTGATCCGGAACAATATGAAACTGAGATACGATGAAGGACAACTGGACAAAAATGGTAGACAGAACTCGAGATCCAATGAAAATAAAATAAAAAAAAATTATATAAAAACTGATAATATAAAAAAATAAAAAAGGTTATATAAAAAAAAATAAAAAAAAAATTATAGAAAACTGAATATGAAAAACTGGATAAAAGTGAAAATGGATAAACGAAAAAAAATTAAAAAAAAATACAAACTTTAAAAGAAAAAAATTGATAAAATTGATAAAAATTTAGAAATTGATAAAATTGATAGATTAAAAACAATAAAAAATAAAAACTTTTTATAAAAATACAAACTTTTTAAGATTTGTTAAAGAAATTTTTGGTTTTTTGTATAAAAATTTGTGATTTTTATCTAAAAAGTAAGTAAATTTGAAGATTTGACATGATTTAACACATAAAAACACAAACTTTTTATAAAAAATACAAACTTTTTATGATCTAAAACATAAAAATACAAACTTTATATATAAAAAATACAAACTTTTTAATATAAAAGCTTGATTAAATCAAAAACCCACCAAAATCAAAAAGAAATAAAAGCAAGAATAAACCAATCAAACCTTGGCTCTTGATACCAATTGAAGGTCTACGCAACTATTGGCCTATTCTACATGATGGATTTGATGGATTAAGATGGTTGATTAATTGATAGATATAAAAGAGATGAAGGAAGGATATGATGGAGTAGAGAGAGAAAGGAGCGAAGGGAGAGAAGTAGAGAGAGAAAGTAAAAATGGAATGATGATTAAGTGTGAAATGAACAACTAACAACCCCTCCTAACATGCTAGGAGGGGATATATATAGCCCACCCTACATGTGGGCTATATGGACTATACATAAACTAAATGGATCACGAGCCCATTACATAATTATCGTTGGAGCGACCGATCCTTCATAAATACGTAAAACGTATTTCCAACATAGACTTTAAGCGTACGTGCGTATGGACTTTAAGCTTTCTAGCCTTTCTTTACTTTATGCATTATCTTTACCTTGATACTCTGCTATGGACACTGTTTAGTCCTTTCCTTTTTAGTACTTATGTTTGTGTGTGATGAGCTTTACTTTTGGACTATCGATGTTTGATTCCGGTATTTTCCTTTTATGGTCATGTAATGTTTAGACATTTTTCTTTGTATGCTTTGATGACACGCCATAATTACGCGTGACATTCCATTATCAAAATGGGGTGTTACAATTATGGTATTAGAGCCAAGGCTTCGACCTGTAGGCTCTCAAAATATGACCTGTGATTAGTGGGTAGTCACTACGGTCTTCCTAGAACTGACAGTCGTTTTCATGCATTCATCATTTTTATGCATACATATATATGTCATTGTCGCAGGTTTATGACTAAGTAATGGTTGGTACAGGACTGGCCCTATTTAGTCGCATGTGTTTTATCGAAACTTTTAGATTTGGGACCGACCCATAGGCGTCCCCTCGCCATGTCTTTTATTTTGGGTGAACTGACCATAGGCGTTCACTCTCGAGCATACAAAAGTTTTCATAAAACTGCATCATGCATTCATACACAAAATTTTCTTGCATAAAATTTTTCTCTTGCAATTTTGGTATAAATTTTTTCATGTATATATATTTTATGTTTTGATCTGTTTAATCATATGTTTTATGTTATACTGTCAGATGGTTCTCACATGCGAACAGGAACAACTTAATGCTACAATCCAAGCTGCAATGCAAGCTTTGCTTCCTCAACTGAGGAACGACATCAGGGCTGAGGTTCAAGCTGCCAACAATAGGCAGCATAATCAGGCACCTCCTCCTCCTCCAGTGACATTAGCAGTATGGCTGGAGAGATTCAACAAGCTCCGTCCTCGAGCTTTTGAGAAAACAGATAGCCCCAGTGATGCTGAAAGCTGGTTGGCTCACATCGAGAAGATTTTCAATGCTATCGGTTCTGACCCCGCGTACAAGGCAAGGTTGGCATGCTATCGGTTCGAAGGTGATGTGCTAAATTGGTGGTTAGCGTTGATGCAGTCTGAGGGAGGTGACTAGTGGGTTGCTGGTTTGACTTGGGTTCAGTTCAAGGACAGGGTGATGGAGCAGTTCTTTCCCAAAGTAGAGCGAGACAAGCTCAAGAGGGAGTACCATGGGATCCGACAGAGAGCTGGGGAGAATAGCAACGAGTTTATGCAGCGCTTTCTTCGTTTAGCTGGTTTCCTTGGTGCAGCAGCAGGTACTCCGGAAGAGCAGGCACACCACTTTAGGTGGGCTCTTCGCACATCGGTCGCAAACAATCTGGTGTGTGCTACGTTCAACACTGTAGCACAAGTGGCTGTTGCAGCAGGTAAGCTGGAGATGCTGTAGGAGAGAGATGAGTTCGGGGAAGCTGAGAGACCCGACAAGAGGTAAACATTCGTATTCAAGCGGTGATCTATCCGTATTCTTTCCGTATATGTCAATTATTCATCTCTTTAAATGTATCTTCCAGGCAGAAAACAGGGGACCGGTCTCAGCCGGCTACTCAACAGCAGCCTCATCAGCCCAAGGGAAACGGTCAGACTAACGACCGTTCTGCTACAGATAGGCGTGGCGGTAATGATAATTTCCGTAACAACGCTGGACACTCCAACGGCAGCAGGTCCTAATACTTACGAATTTTCTTATGATTTCATGTTATAACTCATATTCTGACACTTTAGCAAAACTTCTACCAGGAACCATGGAAACGGTAGGGACCAGAACCAGAGAGGTTCACAGCCTAGCCGTCCAGCTATTACTGGTATTCAATCTTACGATTATCCGCATTGTCCTTTGTACCCTATTATCATGTCTTATGTAAAATGTTTTATCAGGTTCCAAGCCAGCCAGAGCACCTGCTGGAGGATTTACTCATCCTCTTTGCTCTACTTGCCACCGTAGGTACCCAGGGCCATGTCGTCGTAACACTGACGCATGCTTCAAGTGTGGTCTTCCTGGCCATATCATGAAGGATTGCCGAAAGGGCGAGATGGAGGGCACATCGGGACATGCTGATTCCAAGTCGCCTCCTACCACCGGGTGTGTCTACACGACATCTAGAGACCAGGCCAACAAGTCTACAGGTACCATCACTGGAATCTTGTATATGTATGGTCAAGCTGCATGTGTTCTTTTCGATACGGGTGCTACTCACTCGGTTATTTCTACTGCTTATGCTAAGAACATTAGGATGATCCCCATGCCACTAGAGAATAGGCTTACTATTTCCACGCCTTTGAGGGACTCTGTATTAATCACCCATGTATACAAGAGTCTTCCCCTAGAAATTGATGATAAGGTTCGACCTGTTGACGCACTTCCGCTGGACATGAATGACTTCGACATGATTTTGGGCATGGATTGGCTATCCAAACATCACGCTACCATAGACTGCCATTCATATCGAGTTATCTTCGGTGATGTTAATGCACCAGAGTACGTTTATAACGGGTTCGTACCCGGACGGTCTGTACAAGTCATATCTACCCTGCAAGCGCGTGTACTACTGTCACATGGCTGCGAGGGTTATCTAGCTACAGTTCACGACATGGATGCTGAATCTCCATTAATTCAGGATCAACCACTAGTGTCGGAATTCCAAGATGTTTTTCCAGCAGAACGTCCGGGCATATCACCTGCACGAGAAGTGGAATTCAATATCGAGCTTATTCCAGGAGCTGAACCAATCTCCAAGAATCCTTATCGCATGGCTCCCATAGAGCTGAAGGAGCTGAAGGATCAACTACAAGAACTTCTTGAACGAGGTTTCATTCGATCGAGCGCATCTCCATGGGGCACACTGGTCTTGTTTGTTAAGAAAAAGGACGACAGTATGCGTCTTTGCATAGACTATCGCGAGCTCAACAAGATTACTATCCGGAATAGGTATCCACTGCCACGTATAGACGATCTGTTTGACCAACTCCAAGGGGCCAAACACTTCTCCAAGATTGATCTTAGGTCAGGCTACCATCAGCTACGGGTTAAGGAGCAGGATATCGCCAAGACTGCTTTTCGTACCCGCTATGGCCACTACGAGTTTGTAGTTATGCCATTCGGCCTGACAAATGCTCCAGCAGTGTTCATGGACTTGATGAACAGAATCTTCCATGAATTTGTGGACAAGTTCGTCATTGTCTTCATCGATGACATCCTGATTTTCTGAAAGTCCAAGGAGGAACACGAAGACCATCTTCGTACAGTACTACAAATTCTTCGCCAGAAGCAGTTGTATGCTAAATTCTCCAAGTGTGAGTTCTGGTTAGACAAAGTGGCATTCTTAGGTCACATTGTATCAGCAAAAGGAATCACTATGGATCCAGCGAAGGTTGAGGCCATTACTAAGTGGCCAAGGCCGACATCAGCGACGGAAGTCCGTAGTTTCTTAGGCTTAGCTGGCTATTACCGTAGGTTCGTGGAGAACATTTCCCGCTTAGCACTACCATTGACCAAACTGATGCGGAAAGGGGAGAAATTCGTCTGGACTGAAGAACGAGAGAAGACCTTTGAAGACCTGAAGCAGAAGCTAGTATTTGCACCGATTCTTACTCTCCCATCTGGTACGGGTGGATTTCAAATCTATAGTGATGCATCGGGGAAGGGACTTGGCTGTGTTCTCATGCAACATGGGAAAGTGATCGCGTACGCTTTACGGCAGCTTAAGCCTTATGAAGAAAATTACCCCACGCATGACTTGGAACTTGCTGCAGTCGTGTTTGCATTGAAGATATGGAGGCACTACTTATATGGAGAATCATGTGACATTTTCACGGACCACAAGAGCCTGAATTATATATTCACTCAACGTGAATTTAACATGAGGCAGAGGAGATGGTTAGAGCTGTTGAAGGATTATGACATTAATCTACAGTATCATCCCGGGAAGGCAAATGTAGTAGCATATGCTCTTAGCAGGAAGTCCGGAATGATCAACGGCATTAAAACCGAAGAGGAAATCATAAGAGACTTGGAGCGACTAGACATCGAGATCATGGTACGTGGACAGCACGGTTTGTAACACCCTATTTTGATAAATGGAATGTCACGCGTAATTATGGCGTGTCATCAAAGCATGCAAGGTAATATGTACTAAAACAAACATGACCATAGGGAAAAACCAGAATCAAACATCGGTTCCCCAAACATAAGCCCAAAACATAAATAAAGGAAATGAAATGAATAAAGACTAAACAAGCATAACTATATGAAGGCAAAAGGAAAAGAAGTCTATGGAAGCTTCCATCCTATGCACGTCCTCCAAATGCTCGAGTCCTGGGTACTTGTCGTTTTGGGAACATGAAAGGAAAAACGGCTGAGCATAACGCTCAGTGCACGGATATACAAGTATAGCATGAATAATATAAGCATATAAGCATATAACAGCAGAAGAAACTAAGTCCTGGATAACCTGGTCAAGTCTTAGTAAAACTGATTTTATAGTTTGAAAAGCCTTCTGTTTATCTTGTAAAACCTGTTTAACATATTTACCATTAGCCAATATAGGTCATGAAAATCCACCGTGCATGAATACTTGGAGGGGTGACCTCATCATGCAAATTAGAGGGGCTGCCTCTAATTTAATATTCTGGTTTGGATAGGAGGGATCAGCTCCTTGTAAAGGATGCAAGGCACACACCACATTCACCATGAAATCCTGACTGAAACATGTAACTAGGATGCACCCATACGCCCCACATGATAAATATAAATAAATGACCAAAAGCTGAAGGGACGCCATGAGCAATCACTCCACCGTGGTGAAGTCATAACATCAGTACCTCTAATGTTATGGTTATGGTACCTCCATAACTAGGTGAAACTGGTCATGCATGTATATGGCTATAGGTATTCTAAATTAAACATAAGCAAATCAAACATATAAACTTATACTACGGAAAAACATTTGGCTGCATACGGGGAATCCTAATAAGGAAAGAATGTCCATACTGAAAGGACGGGAATCCGTACCTTATGTCCAGTGAACGAAGAAGATGAACTGAGAGGAATCCTACTTCCGTATCACTAATGCTACATAAATACATACATGAATAAGTATTTGCTTGCTAAATACGTAACTGGTTTTATGTCATGTCTTAGCTTATTTTATATGTTCATATCATGTTTTACTGTTTTAAGCCTTAAACTGTGTATATCTTATATTCTGTCTATTTTGATTAAGTATTTCTGGTATTTCATGTATTATTATACTTACTGTGTAATAATAAGTAACTTTCAAAAAATAACAGGTTTCCTAAAATAGAAAGTTTCCAAAAATAGAACGTTACCAAAAATAGAATGTTTCCAAAGATAGAAAGTTTCCAAAAATAGAAAGTTTCCATAAGTAGATCAGCTGCCTTAATTAAATAAGTTTCCATAAATAGATTAGCTGCTTGAATTAAGTAAGTTTCTAAAAATAGAAAGTTTCCATAAATAGATTAGCTGCCTTATTTAAATAAGTTTCTAAAAATAGAAAGTTTCCATAATTAGATATAAGCTGGTTAAATAAGCTAAGTATATAAGCCTAAGTGTTTTCATGATTATTTCCTAAGTCATAATGATATAAAGTATAGTTTATTAATTATTTTATGTAGTTTATATAAACTATAGGTTAAAGCATTTAATTAAATATAATGTGATTTAATTAAATAAGATAAAATTACTTAGGTTAAAACATGTATTATCATTTATATTAATATAACCTAAGTCATGAGAATTAATAATTATAAGTCATGGTTTAATAATTAATTAATTACTATAGTCTAAATTAAACAAATAAATATACTTAGGTTAAATCATGTATTATTTGTTTATAATAATAAACCTAAGTCATGAGAATTAATTTATTATAGGTCATGGTTTTAATAATTAATTAATTACTTAGTCTAATTTTCATGATTAAAATACTTAGGTTTAACTATGTATTATAGTAAAATAATTAACCTAAGTTATGGTTTAAATTAAATTAATTATATACATGTTTAATTAATTTAATTACTTTCGTAATAATAAGTCATGATATTAGTCCAATTGTCTCGTAATTAATGTACATGTTAAGTTAATTAACTCGTAAAAATAATACCCCGAACCCGTGTATTATTTTATGAAACGTGTCGAAACCAAACCGTGAAAACCCTTGTAGTTTTAAATATAACCCGAACCAAACAGCCCTTTTTCTTCCCTTAAACCCGTAGCCAAACAACCCATAAACTGTTCCTAAAACGGGTTTCCAAACACCCTATGTCCCTACACAATTCCCCCCGACAGTGGGGGATTTCCTCCTGTTGCGCGTCTGGTTACCACCGAGAGCTCTAGGCTCTCGGTTCCCACTGCCAGACCACCACATACCACTGGCCGCAGCCAGTGGTTCCCCCTGCTTGTTTGCTGGACGCCACTGCTAGCACAAAACCAAGCCAGCACCCGATAGGGTTGCGGCTGGTGGGGAAAAATACCACCGAGACCTTAAAGGTCTCGTTTTGTGTGCCAAACGAGCCAGCAACATCCAAAACACAATCCCACCTTATTATAACTCGTTTAACATGTTTTAAATACCCCAAGAAATCGGATTCAAGATAAAATAAAAGGAAGAAAATAGAAAACGAATTAGGGTTTTACTTACTTGCATTTTTAGGGTTTAGGGAAAACAAAACGTGAATCAATCCTTCTTCCTGAATTCAAGCCTGTGATCCCATCTTGTTCTTGGTGTTGGTCGCGGCAGAGGAGAGAAAAAAGAAGAACAAAAGTGACGGCTGTTATTGGATTTTAGGGTTTTGGAATGTTTAAGTGTTAACCAAAAATAAAACATATACTCCCTCCCCGTCTTTTGCTTTACACGGCCAAACATACCCACTTGGGCCTTGAGCCCAAGTCCTTCCTTCTTTTATTCTTGTCTAAAATAGCCGAAAACATTACACTTTAATTAAATCGCATCTTGTTAAAAATGGTACGCGTAAACGAGTATTAAATGTCGTAACATTCATAGTTGTTTATATACGTGATAAAAGTGAAAATTACGTACGTAATTACTTCTCGTGTAATTTAATATACGTAGTAATAATAATAATTGTCTTAAGTATTCGTGTTTACGTGTTACATAATTATTAATTATTCATGTTATTAATATTACATGTACGTAACGACAATCATCGTATTAATAAAATACTTAAGTGCGTAATTTTCTGTTCGTGATTTAATGCTCGTGATTATAATTATTATAATTAATAATTATTGTGTAATACCACGTATGTAATACTTATAACTAATATTCGTGAAACGTAAACATGTTATAAAAGGAAAGTTCTAATCCTATACGTACAATCTTAAGGGTACTATTCATGGTAAAAGCATGCGGGTTTTACAACTCTTCCCCCCTAAAAAGAATAATTCATCCCCGAATTATAGATAACGTAACATACCCGACTCAAACTGAAAGGGTATGTAAGATAACGAAATGTGAAGGTGACGTGGAACGTGACATGTCTTGAAAGGACATGGAACGTGACGTCACTAAAAGGACATATCTAATTGATGAGAGAAAATCGGATAAGAAGTCCGGATGAACTTGTCCGTTCCCAAGTGGCTTCCCTCTTGGAACGGTTCCTTCACAAGATCTTGACACAAATGATAAATCTTGGTCCTCCTGACCTTGACTTGAAATACGAAGAAGTTCTTGGTTATCGACATAAGGTAGATCGCTTAATTTGATTGAGGGAATAAGAATTAACGTGTAAGGGCAACTAAAATGTTACGATGCAAGACAATCTGACTTAACTGATAATTAGAAACGATGCGCGAGACATAAAGAAATGTAGTACGTGAAAAATTTTGAACGTGATACGTGAAAAGTTTTGAACGTGCTACGTGGAGATATGACGAGTGTAGTATGAGTAAACATATCTTGATCCATAATATGAGGAACGTGGAATGAACATGACACGTGAAACATATCGTGAACATAGAATATGATGGCGGTAACGCCAAACGCTATAGGGTGAGACATAGAATATGACGAGAAACGTCTATCTGAGGATAGGGAGTTATACTAAACTTGGGTCTGGTCTCTCAAGTTCTTGCAAAACTTCCCAGAATGAGGAAAATGAACATAAAATCGTAAGCCGAGATACCCTCATGAACATGAATAGTGTCATGAAGGCGAGCGCGAAATCAAGTCGTGAAATTAGAATGAAGACGTCAAGTAATTAAGGAGTACAATTGCTAATCTTTATCTGACCCGATAACTGAGAGATTGCCAAGTGATCGGATGAGCCTTGGTTGGAACATGTCCGATCAATCTGTTGGTTCTGAAATCCTTGCGGATGTAAGGATTTTGCAGATTTGATCAAACTGTTTGCAATAACCCAGATAGCATCATGTTTCTTCTGAGTTTATGTTAATCTGGTAACCAAAATCCGTGGAGATCTTGTCCCATTTCAATTCACAATTTCAGATGATGAAAACATCCCAGTTTGTTGGTGTCCTATCTTAACCTGTTGGTATGTCAGGTACCTAGATATGGACGTAACTGTATCTTGCTTCGTAGAACTTGATACATAGGAGTTTGCGAAACTCTGAGTCTCTGAATCTAGACTTCTCCTAGCGTAGGATTTTCTAGAACACCTAATGTAGTGTAGGGTTCTCTCCTTTACGCATAAACTGAGTCATGGTAAGATTAACCGTAGAAACCCATGTGATTCAGCGTGTCACTGTAATCAAACAATTGATATTGGAAAAATTTATAGGGTAAAATTTCTCTTGTCATAGAATTTGTAACATAGAGCATATATGGTCTCCTGTTCTTCTCTAGACTTAGAGGAAATCAGGTTATCCTCAATGAAAACGCTAATGAATTTGCTTATGAATTCATGGAAACTCAATTTATTAAGTCCATAATGTTGTTGGAGCATTTATGAGACTAATTCAAAATCGTAAATCTAGCATGACCGAGTCGTGCATGAATAGCAGTCATGGACATGTCCTGCTCTTTCACCCGTCACTATTGGCAGCATGATCATGAGTTCGATCTTGGAAAAGTGATTAACACTATAAGGTCGATTAGACATGTTGTCAATACGTGGAGGAGAATAACGGTCATGAATGGTGATTTGTTTAAAATCGACGGTAGTCGACACATAATCTTATGTTACCGTCCTTCTCCTTGAAGGTTCTTCTGGAGTGTAAGGGACAATTTTGGAATAATCTATTGGTTATGCGTAAAAGGACTTCAGTAGTCGTGTCTTACTGACAGCTAGAAAATTATAGCAATCATGGCTACCAAAGCACGTGCTTGGAAAGCATAGATAATTCGTACAGATTTTCCTGATGGAAAATCAAGCTGAATGTATTCAGGAGCCTGAACATTACTGTACATAATTATGAATCGTAGGATAAAATTCATCTCGTGTCTGTCCGAGGAAATGCATTAGCAGCTTGGATCTCATCATTAAGCTGAAGGAAAACCTTCGTATATGTGGGAATACGAAAGGCGTCCTTCATGGTCATGAATATATGAAATATAGTGAAAGAAATGAAAGTGACATCGGTAACATGACAGTTCTCACTGATGTGCCGGTAATGGTATTGAAATTCTTGTGGCCTGATTAATACATGGCACAAAGAAATGGATATACCCTTGGAGGGTACCCTGAGTTTATTAGAATGTTCCATAATTAGACGTGAGTCGTGTGTCTTGACTCGTGTCTTGAGAAATGTAAGCGTGACATATGTCTTGACTGGTGTCTTGACATGTGTCTTCATGAAGTATACGTGAGACATGTGTCTTGACTGATGTCTTGACATGTGTCTCGAGATGTGAAACAAATAGAACTACAAATATTAGGTTATTATGCCAGAATTGGCAGATCGGTTGGACTACTGCTTATTTGTATGCCTGATCACGTCCGCGGCCGGAGCCTCGGTTACGATTTTAGGATAGTTGTTGTCATAGTAGTGGTTACTATCGTCCTGTCTGTCAGTTCCATGATGGTCATTCTCATGACCGTGATTCATGTAACTATTCAGCTGAGTGGCCGGCTGGTACTGGTTTGCACTCATATGGCTGAAATGACAACTGAATGATGTGTGACATGTAACTAAGAATTAGGGACAATGATTGATGAAAATCGTCAGATGGTGCAACATTTTCTCGTCCAATTGCTTTGCTCTGACGCCTTTGCCTTCGTCTTGTAGGATCTCCAGGTTGTGAACAGCATCCGCATCTCGTAGCGTCTCCGAACGTCAGCAGCATCAACCTTTAGTAACATCTCCAAGTTATGAGCGGCATCAACAATTTGTAGAGTATTAGCAAGTGGAAGTACGCACACGGGATAAGGTACATGGAGTACACATGGAATGTACATGAAATGATCGGTATGAGATCGATCATTTGTCAGGATTTAAGGAAAGTATAACCGTTAAACGGTTAGGGAAACCATTATGATAACCTGGCAATATTAGCATAGACATCATTCTGGTTGTATCGAGAACGTTAAAGTGTGGTTACACAAAATTCAACAATGATTTGCCTGACAGCATGGTCAATGAAAACCAACCATGACTATCATGAAAGAAGGATTCAATGAAATCCAACAATTTCTTGCATGAAAGCATAAATAACAAAAGAGGTGTAAGACGTAATCAACATGAAGACGGAATTTATCATGAAGAAACATGAAACCATCTATCATGAAGGAGTGTATAACATAATCAGCATGAAACTGGAGTTAACCATGACAGTATGAAAACATACTTGACATAAAAAAACATAGTAACTTATGAGGGGACATAAAAAAAATTATGCCAATAAATCATGAGAAAAATTTTATGCATGAAAAACAGTGCATGAATGCGTAATGTAGTTTATAAAAACCTTTATATGTGCGAGGGGACGCCTATGGGTCGGTCCCAAAACAAAAGACATGGCGAGGGGACGCCTATGGGTCGGTCCAAAAGTTAAAAGTTTCGATAAAAGCACATGCGACTAAATAGGGCCAGTCCTGTACCAACCATTACTTAGTCATAATCCATGCAACAATGATACATGAAACATAAATAAATGAAACTCATCTGTCAAAACTTATCAGAAAAATTTTATGTGACTAATTATGAACTACTGTGGTTCAGTCCACATAGCCACAGTTCCCGAGGAACATTCTGCTTGAAACAATGACACATAACTAAATATGAATGACGGTTGTCCATCCATATTAGTAAAACAATATCGATGAAAACATCAAGGTTAAAACCTCAAGGTGCTGAAAACATCATGGTTAAAACAACAATGCGCTGAAAACATCAATATGTAGAATAACAAACGCTGGCTTAGGAAGCTCCTGGTGACTACCCACTAGTCACAGGTCAAGTTTTAGAGCCTACAGGTCGAAGCCTTGGCTCTGATACCATAATTGTAACACCCCATTTTGATAAATGGAATGTCACGCGTAATTATGGCGTGTCATCAAAGCATGCAAGGTAATATGTACTAAAACATACATGACCATAGGGAAAACCGGAATCAAACATCGGTTCCCCAAACATAAGCCCAAAACATAAATAAAGGAAATGAAATGAATAAAGACTAAACAAGCATAACTATATGAAGGCAAAAGGAAAAGAAGTCTATGGCAGCTTCCATCCTATGCACGTCCTCCAAATGCTCGAGTCTTGGGTACCTGCCGTTTTGGGAACATGAAAGGAAAAACGGCTGAGCATAACGCTCAGTACACGAATATACAAGTATAGCATGAATAATATAAGCATATAAGCATATAACAGCAGAAGAAACTGAGTCCTGGATAACCTGGTCAAGTCTTAGTAAAACTGGTTTTATAGTTTGAAAAGCCTTATGTTTATCTTGTAAAAACTGTTTAACATATTTACCATTAGCCAATATAGGTCATGAAAATCCACCGTGCATGAATACTTGGAGGGGTGACCTCATCATGCAAATTAGAGGGGCTGCCTCTAATTTAATATTCTGGTTTGGGTAGGAGGGATCAGCTCCTTGTGAAGGGTGCAAGGCACACACCACATTCACCATGAAATCCTGACTGAAACATGTAACTAGGATGCACCCATACGCCCCACATGATAAATATAAATAAATGGCCAAAAGCTGAAGGGACGCCACGAGCAATCACTCCGCCGTGGTGAAGTCATAACATCAGTTCCTCTAATGTTATGGTTATGGTACCTCCATAACTAGGTGAAACTGGTCATGCATGTATATGGCTATAGGCTTGGTTTAAAAATGCGTTTTGCGATCCATTGCGCTAAAGGTCTCAAAAGCTATTGCGTGATGCGTGATGCGATTGCGAGCGCAATTTAGACGCGATGCGTTTAGTATAAAAAAGTGCAAAAATTATGTAAGTATAAAATAAATGCAATAAAGTTACAAAATAAGTTACTAGCATATTTAAATTAGGCTTATAATCCCTTGTAAAACAAATAAATTGAAAGTAAAGCTTGACAATAAAAACTTAGCAAAATACAAAATACTATATTTTCGTTATTGTGTTTCTTTAGATGTTTGTCTAACATTTCTTATTTTTAAAAAGCTATTAAAATATATAGGCCACTTTTAAAAGGTTAAAAATGGACAAAAATGACCTAAGTACTAGATTGCGACAATTGCTACCGTTGCTAGCATTACACAAATGCGACAAATTGCGGTTTAATGTGAACGCATTTTGGGATGGCATTGCATTAGGCACCTTGATGCGAAATTTTGAATGCAACGCATTGATGCGTGCAATTTGCGTAATGATGCGCACATTTTTAAACCAGGGCTATAGGTATTCTAAATTAAACATAAGCAAATCAAACATATAAACTTATACTACGAAAAAACATTTGGCTGCATACGGGGAATCCTAATAAGGAAAGAATGTCCATATTGAAAGGACGGGAATCCGTACCTTATGTCCAGTGAACGAAGAAGATGAACTGAGAGGAATCCTACTTCCGTATCACTAATGCTACATAAATACATACATGAATAAGTATCTGCTTACTAAATACGTAACTGGTTTTATGTCATGTCTTAGCTTATTTTATATGTTCATATCATGTTTTACTGTTTTAAGCCTTAAATTGTGTATATCTTATATTCTGTCTATTCTGATTAAGTATTTATGGTATTTCATGTACTATTATACTTACTTTGTAATAATAAGTAACTTTCCAAAAATAGCAGGTTTCCTAAAATAGAAAGTTTCCAAAAATAGAAAGTTACCAAAATATAAAGTTTCCAAAAATAGAAAGTTTCCATAAATAGATCAGCTGCCTTAATTAAATAAGTTTCCATAAATAGATTAGCTGCCTGAATTAAATAAGTTTCTAAAAATAGAAAGTTTCCATAAGTAGATTAGCTGCCTTATTTAAATAAGTTTCTAAAAATAGAAAGTTTCCATAATTAGATATAAGCTGGTTAAATAAGCTAAGTATATAAGCCTAAGTGTTTTCATGATTATTTCCTAAGTCATAATGATATAAAGTATAGTTTATTAATTATTTCATGTAGTTTGTATAAACTATAGGTTAAAGCATTTAATTAAATATAATGTGATTTACTTAAATAAGATAAAATTACTTAGGTTAAAACATGTATTATCAGTTATATTAATATAACCTAAGTCATGAGAATTAATTAATTATTAGTCATGGTTTAATAATTAATTAATTACTATAGTCTAAATTAAATAAATAAAAATACTTAGGTTAAGTGATGTATTATTTATTTATAATAATAAACCTAAGTCATGAGAATTATTTAATTATAGGTCATGGTTTTAATAATTAATTAATTTCTTAGTCTAATTTTCATGATTAAAATACTTAGGTTTAACTATGTATTATAGTAAAATAATTAACCTAAGTCATGGTTTAAAATAAATTAATTATATACATGTTTAATTAATTTAATTACTTTCGTAATAATAAGTCATGATATTAGTCCAATTGTCTCGTAATTAATGTACATGTTAAGTTAATTAACTCGTAAAAATAATACCCCGAACCCGTGTATTATTTTATGGAACGTGTCGAAACCAAACCGTGAAAACCCTTGTAGTTTTAAATATAACCCGAACCAAACAACCCTTTTTTCTGCCCTTAAACCCGTAGCCAAACAACCCATTAACTGTTCCTAAAACGGGTTTCCAAACACCCCCTGTCCCTGCACAATTCCCCCCGACAGTGGGGGATTTCCCCCTGCTGCGCGTCTGGTTACCACCGAGAGCTCTAGGCTCTCGGTTCCCACTGCCAGACCACCACATACCACTGGCCGCAGCCAGTGGTTACCCCTGCTTGCTTGCTGGACGCCACTGCTAGCACAAAACCAAGCCAACACCCAATAGGGTTGCGGCTGGTTGGGAAAAATACCACCGAGACCTTAAAGGTCTCGGTTTGTGTGCCAAACGAGCACAACAACATCCAAAACACAATCCCACCTTATTATAACTCGTTTAACATGTTTTAAATACCCCAAGAAATCGGATTCAAGATAAAATAAAAGGAAGAAAAATAGAAAACGAATTAGGGTTTTACTTACTTGCATTTTTAGGGTTTAGGGAAAACAAAATGAGAATCAATCCTTCTTCCTGAATTCAAGCCTGCGATCCCATCTTGTTCTTGGTGTTGGTCGCGGCAGAGGAGAGAAAAAAGAAGAACAAAAGTGACGCTGTTATTGGATTTTAGGGTTTTGGAATGTTTAAGTGTTAACCAATAATAAAACATATACTCCCTCCCCGTCTTTTGCTTTACACGGCCAAACATACCCACTTGGGTCTTGAGCCCAAGTCCTTCCTTCTTTTATTCTTGTCTAAAACAGCCCGAAAACATTACACTTTAATTAAATCGCATCTTGTTAAAAATGGTACGCGTAAACGAGTATTAAATGCCGTGACATTCATAGTTGTTTATATACGTGATAAAAGTGAAAATTACGTACGTAATTACTTCTCTTGTAATTTAATATACGTAGTAATAATAATAATTGTCTTAAGTATTCGTGTTTACGTGTTACATAATTATTAATTATTCATGTTATTAATATTACTTGTACGTAACGACAATCATCGTATTAATAAAATACATAAGTGCGTAATTATTTGTTCGTGATTTTATGCTCGTGATTATAATTATTATAATTAATAATTATCGTGTAATACCACGTACGTAATACTTATAACTAATACTCGTGAAACGTAAACATGTTATAAAAGGAAAGTTCTAATCATATATGTACGATCTTAAGGGTACTATTCATGGTAAAAGCATGCGGGTTTTACACGGTTACTGGGCTAATCTTAGAGTAGAACCCGAGTTACTCCCTAAGATCAAGGAAGCTCAGAAAGATGATGGAGAAATCTGGGCGATAGTACATAATTTGGAGAAACAGACGGAATTCAGAGTAGATGCAGATGGTATCGTATGGCAGGGCACGAGACTTTGTGTTCCTGATGACCAAGAACTCCAGGAAGCCTTGTTAGCTAAAGCTCATAGCTCCCCATTCTCTATACATCCTGGTTCGACTAAGATGTACCATGACATCAAGCAGTACTTTTGGTGGAGTGGTATGAAACAGGATGTGGCCACTTACGTCTCCAAATGTCTTACCTGCCAGCAGGTTAAGATCGAGCATCAGCGATCTGGCGGTCTCCTTCAACTGTTAGATATTCCAGAGTGGAAGTGGGAAAAAATCACCATGGATTTTTTTACCGGTCTTCCGCCCACCAAAAGGAAGCACGATGCGATTTGGGTTATCGTTGATCGACTTACAAAATCAGCTCATTTCTTACCGATCCGAAAGAAAGATCCGGTAAGTAAACTCGCCGATACGTATAGAAGAGAGATCATGAGACTCCACGGTGCTCTTTCCAGCATCGTCTCAGACAGAGATCCTCGATTCACTTCGCGCTTTTGGAAAAGTCTGCAGAAAGCTTGGGGTACACAACTTAAGCTTAGCATGGCTTTTCATCCTCAAACGGGTGATTGGGACGATTACATCTGTTTGGTGGAGTTTGCATACAACAACAGTTGGCACGCAAGTATCAAGTGTGCTACTTTCGAGATGTTGTATGGCAGAAAGTCTCGCGCCCCAATCTGCTGGGATTAGGTTGGCGAGCGAACACTTGAAGGACTAGAAATCATAGAGATGACCAATCAAAAGATCGCAGTAGCTAAGCAGAAACTTCAGGAAGCACGGTCACGTCAGAAGAGTTACGCCGATAAACATCGTAGGGACATACATTTTAACATAGGAGATCACGTCTTCCTTAAGGTTTCGCCGGCACGTGGTGTTAGATGCTTCGGGATTAAAGGGAAGCTCAGTCCTCATTTCATCGGACCGTTTGATATCATTGAACGAGTCGATGAAGTATCTTACCGGTTAGCGTTACCTCCGCAGCTTTCGCATGTACACAATGTGTTTCATGTGTCCTTACTCAGAGGGTACCAGTATCATCCCCTTCACATGGTTCAGTATCCACTGGAACAGATACGCGAAGATCTCACTTTTATAGAAGAACCCGAACGAGTTCTTGACAGACAAGAACGAGTCATGAGAAGGAAGACGATTACTTTCGTCAAAATCCTTTGGAGGGATCATACCGAGCGGGAAGCCACTTGGGAAACAGAGGAGTCTTTCCGGGCTTCTTACCCTCATTTCATATTTTGAATTCGGGTATGTTCTTCTTTTTCAGTTTACTTTATCTATAATTCGGGGACGAATTATTCTTTTTAGGGGGAAGAGTTGTAAAACCCGCATGGTTTTACCATGAATAGTACCCTTAAGATCGTACGTACGAGATTAAAACTTTCCTATTATAGCATGATTACGATTACGTGTTAGGAATTTACGTATTACGTACGTGTTAGAACACGATAAGTATTTATTACGTACGAACACGTAATAATTATTTGACAATAATTAATCACGAACATGCGATCATGAAATCATGAACGTAATTAAATCACGAACTAATATTAATTACGTATATATATTTATTACGAGCGTGAATAAATATATGAGGTCACGGTAATTAGTTAACGAGAACACACAAAACGCGAACACAAATAAACACGAACAAATAATTAAACATCGAGACAAAGAAAACGGTACGGGTACCCCATGTGGGGCCGCCTACCCGCGGCAACATTAAGGAGATGGGCCAAGCCCATCTCAAAACTTACTAAGAAGGGGTTATGGTAAATTTTGCTAGTCATTTTCACATTACAGTAAACTTAAACAAAAACCTAAAAGATTTTTCTCCTTCTCCTCCTTCCTCTCTTGTGGCCGCCGCACATAAACACCAAAAAGGGGGTGATTAGTTGATTTTGATCTTGAATATTGTACGTGTGTTCGTGTGTGTTCATCCTCGTTAGATCCACGCATTCGGTACATTCTTTTAATCTTTTTTCTTTTTTATTTGATCTAATAAAATAACTAAGAACATGATGTTTTTAAAACCTAATTAAAAACATAGATCAAACATGTAAATGGTTTTTGGGTAAATCAAAAAGGTTGTTTTTAGGGGTGTTTGTTTGGCCGGCGCCTAAACCGAACCCCAAGGGGGTCTTGGTTTGGCTACTAAACCACCACCGAGACCATATGGTCCCTGTTGGGTGATGTGGGTCCCACGGCAGCAGCAAAACAAAGGGAACCCCAAAGTGGTTCGGGGTAGAGTGTCGATTTCATGTCTGGTTCATGGTTTCTAGTCAAGATCCGGTTCACGGTTTATGTTAAGATTATTTTTCTATAATCATATGTTTAAATTAAATTAATAAATATGACATGATTAATTTAATAAACATGACTTAGGTTATAATTTAATTATTTGAATCATGGAATTATTAACCTAAGTATTTTATAGTTTCTAAACTTATAATTAATTAATTATTTAAAAACCATGGTTATAATTAATTAATTAATTAACATGACTTAGGTTATATTATTAATAAATAATAATACATGTTTTAACCTTAGTATTTAACTCTATTTAATTAAAAACATGATATATTTTAATTAAATACTTTTACCTATAGTTTATTTAAATTACATGAAATAATTAATAAACTATACATTATATCATTATGGCTTAGAAAATAATCAGAAAAACACTTAGGCTTATATACATAGCTTATTTAACCAGATTATATCTAATTATGGAAACTTTCTATTTTTAGAAACTTATTTAATTAAGGCAGCTAATCTATTTATGGAAACTTTCTATTTTTAGAAACTTAATTAATTCAGGCAGCTAATCTATTTATGAAAACTTATTTAATTAAGGCAGCTGATCTATTTATGGAAACTTTCTATTTTTAGAAACTTATCTATTTTAAGCAGTAATTCTATTTTTGGAAACTTTCTATTTTTGGAAACTTTCTATTTTTGGAAACTTTCTATTTTTGGTAACTTTCTATTTTTGGAAACTTTCTATTTTTGGAAACCTGCTATTTTTGGGAAGTTACTTATTATTACACAGTAAGTATAATAATACATGAAATACCAGAAATACTTAATCAGAATAGACAGAATATAAGATAAACATAGTTTAAGGCTTTAAACTGTAAAACATGATATGAACATATAAAATAAGCTAAGACATGATATAAAACCAGTTACGTATTTAGTAGTCAGATACTTATTCATGTATGTATTTATGTAGCATTAGTGATACCGAAGTAGGATTCTCCTCAGTTCATCTTCTTCGTTCACTGTACATAAGGTACAGATTCCCGTCCTATAAGTATGGACATTCTTTCCTTATTAGGATTCCCCGTATGCAGCCAACTGTTTTCCCATAGTATAAGTTTATATGTTTGATTTTCTTATGTTTAATTTAGAATGCCTATAGCCATATACATGCATGACCATTTTCACCTAGTTATAGAGGTACCATAACCATAACATTAGAGGCACTGGTGTTATGACTTCACCACGGCAGAGTGATTGCTCGTGGCGTCCCTTCAGCTTTTGGCCATTTATTATATTTACCATGTGGGTCGTATGGGTGCATCCTAGTTACATGTTTTTCAGCAGATTACTCAGTGTGAATGTGGTGTGTGCCTTGCATCCTTCACAAGGAGCTGATCCCTTCTACCCAAACCAGTATATTAAATTAGAGGCAACCCCTCTAATTTGCATGATGAGGTCACCCCTCCAAGTATTCATGCACGGTCGAATTTCATGACCTATATTGGCTAATGGTAGAACATGTTAAACAGTTTTTATAAGATACACATAAGGCTTTTTAAACTATAAAACCAGTTTTACCAAGACTTAACCAAGTTATAAGGGAGTTAGTTTCTTCCGCTGTTATATGTTATATGCTTATCCTATTCATACTTTATTGTACATCCATGCACTGAGCGTATTGCTCAGCCGTTTTCCTTTCTATGTTCCCAAAACAGCAGGTACTCAGGGACCTCGTAGACTTTAAGCGTACGTGCATATGGACTGGAAGCTTTCTAGCCTTTCTTTACTTTATGCATTATCTTTACGTTGATAGTCTGCCATGGACACTGTTTAGTCCTTTCCTTTTCAATACTTATGTTTGTGTGTGATGAGCTTTACTTTTGGACTACCGGTGTTTGATTCTGGTATTTTCCTTTTATGGTCATGTAATGTTTAGACAATTTTCCTTGTATGCTTTGATGACATGCCATAATTACGCGTGACATTCCATTATCAAAATGGGGTGTTACACATAGTGAGTCTCCCCTCGTGGACGTCGATTATGGTTCGAGTCGTCAATAAAAATGGTCGAAATAAAATAATGGGACATTTAGGGTCACACTCGTAATCGGATATGACGAAATCCACGGGAAAAACAAACTTTCCAACTATAACATAGACATCCTCGGCTATTCCAATTGGTATATGTGGTGTACAATTTGCATGCTCGATTGTCATGTTCGTGGGGGTAAGTGAAGGCAATCTCATCAATTTCCAAAGAGAATAAGGCATGAGATTGATACTAGCACCTAAATCGGCAAGGGCTAAACATCCCTCAATCTCAGAAAAATCACAAGTCAAAAGAAATTGGCCCGGATCCTCTTCCTTTCTCGACATAAGCCTTTTGGGTTTTTTAAGAAGGATTGAAGCACAAGTTTCTTCAAGGGTTACTTTGGTGAGGTCGATAAAACTCTCTTTTTGAACTGTGGATAGATTTTGAGGTACACGAGGGTGTGAACTCTTTTCCTTTGTCGCCACGTTCACCCCATTGACTTTAGAACATGAAGGCGTCTTAGAAGTCGAGGGTTGAGAAGAAGGAACAACTCGAAATCCATCAAGGTTAGGGGTAATCACACGGCTTTTCTCACGAGATGAGGCGGCTTTACATTGTTCCTTCGGATTGGAAAAAGTGTCACTAGGTAACGAACTCGACGAAGCACCCGAGGCTTTGTTCATAATAGCTGAAAACATCTTTTTGATATCAATTTGTCCTTGCTCAATCTTTGTGTTTTGATTTTTCAAAGTATTAGAAAAGTCGTTTTTTAAAGTACCAATTTCTCCCTATAATCGTCTCATATTAGCCTCATTTGTTTTCATGTAATTTTGAAAATCGTTTGACGATCTATTTGGATTTGAATTAAAGTTCCCTTGGTTTTGATTACTTCTTTGAAAATTCCCTTGATTACCATTTGAAAAATTGTTACCTTGATTGTTGTTGTTTTGAAACTCGATTTTTGATTGTTGTTGTTATCTCGGTTTTGCCAATTCAATTTACGACCTTGATTATAACCTCCTTGATTTTGAAAATTCTCTTGTTGATTATGTCTTTGAAAATTGTTTCGGTTTTTGTTTGAAAAATTGTTGCCTTGATTATAATTTCCTTGTGATGGACCCGCGTTATTTGGATTTTGAAAATTGTTGTTTAACGCGTTTACACTCGCCGTTTGGCCATCCGTAGCCGTAAACTCATAATAATTATGAGGTCGACCACACAACGTACACGATGCCTCAACCACTTTCACCGTAGCGGGAGCGTTTTTCTTTTGCATCTCGATTAAGAACGACGTAAACACATTCGTCAACTTGTCGACTTTCGCATCAACCCTCTCAATGTCGCGATTAGAATTACTAACATTGGCGACATTGGCAACACTCGGTGCGTTGCGGAGTTGGTAAACCTTGGATCGATTCTCGATAATCATTAATGCATCTTTCAGAGTCTTACACAAAAAGTTGCCACCGGCGGCGAAATTCAACGAATCTTGTTCTTGAAAACTAAGACCGTTGTAAAACGTATCGATTTGGTGCAACTCGTAAAATCCATGGTGAGGACATTGCCTAATCAATTCCTTAAAACGATCCCACGCGTCTCTGAAAGATTCATTCGGTTTTTGCTCAAATCTCGTAATCTCGTTTTTGAAAAATGTTTTCTTAGACGGTGGGAAAAAATGATTAACGAACTTGGAAACGAGATCCTTCCACGTAATTATGGAATTAGGTGGCTCTTTCTCGTACCAATACTTGATGGCACCATCGAGCGAGTACGGAAAAAGCATAAGCTTGATGACATCGGTGTCGACGTTCTTAAACTTGCTCGTGGCCAAAAGACGATCAAAATTCTGAATGTGATTGTGAGGATTATCGGCTTCACGACCTCGAAACTTCGTAGCTTGAATCAAAGAAAGCATTCCGCTCTTAATCTCAAAATTCTCCGCTTCGATGGCGGGAATTACGACCGCGTCTCCATAACCCTCGATGGGTGCTTGGAGAAGTTCCATCATCGAACGATTGTCTGCCATCTCGTCTACGGTCTCTTCAACAACGATATTAGGAACGTCGTTTCTAATTATCGTCTACGTCGTCGATTCCTTTGATTATGATTGTGTCGATTCGAAGCGTCGCTAGAATTAGAATAATCCTTCGATCGAGTGCGCATGCACTAAGCGTAGAATAGGGGTAGCAAAGAAGATTCTTTTTGCGGTATTTCGATTATTCAATTTTTTTTGGTTTTAGATTGTTTTTTAATTTTTTTGGATTTTTTGTGTATTACGTAGACTCAAATCTAAAAATCTCTCCTCGAATCAATTTCTCAATTAAAGGAGCCTCAAAGAATGAAACCGATCACGTGGGGTGAACGCCTTCGATGACTTTAGAACGTTGGTGGAACACCAAAACGTTCAAGAAGGTGTAATCTTGAAAACAAGCAAATATAATATACGTAGATAATAATTCGGTGGCAAACCCTCGATTAGCCCTCTTTCTCAAAACACGCACAAGCAAGCGGGGGAAACGAGGCGGCGCTAAGCACTTAAGAGCCTTTTTCCCTTAGGTCGTGAAATACAACCGTCTTATACCCACCTTATAGTTTGTGTTAATCAAAATTAAGCCTCACGAAAGTGTTTATCTATTTTGCCTTTAAACTTTTGCTTTGGATTTGAATACAATAACTGAGTGATGAAATCTAATTTAAGGTTGCGTTTTCACGCTTTTGGAGATATTGTAAGTTTATTGTGATACGTAGTGTAATATATTAATAATATATTATATGTAGTATAATATATTAATAATATAGTAAAAAATTGTTGTGTGTTTAATTTAGGAAAATTAAACATGATTTATTTGGATATTATAATATAATAGAGAAAAATAACAAAAATGAGTATGTACGATATTTACGCTTTCCAAAAATGAAAAGCAAAAACGAACTACTCACACAAACACAATATGTATAATGGCACTAAAAACACCTCCCCGGCAGCGGCGCCGAAAATTGATTGAGTAAAATTCGTACTTACTTTAGGAAAAGCAAGTAAAAATGGCAAGTATTAAGTTCTACGATTTTAAAAACCGTAAAACCGAATAAGTGCGAGTTCGTTCTCGAAGGAGGTGTAGTAGTTGTGTGCCAGTTATATAAAATCAAAGTTTGGATTAGTGTCGTTTTTGGTTTAAAGAGAGAAAAAGTAAAGACGAGCTACGACTACGATTACACTACGACGTAATGACGTAAAACGCGAACGTAAATACGTAAAACGTGATAAAATTAAAAATTAAAGCTAAAAATTAATTAAAATTAAAAACTAAGTCTAAAATAATATTAATAAGAATAAAAGTTCAATAAATAAATTTTAAAACCTTTTATTAATTAAATATTCAATTTTAAATGCTAATTAAAGTCCTAAAATTAAAGATAATTAAGAAAAAGCCCAAAATATTATTTTATCAAACTAATATCTTACTTATATTAATTAAACACTAAATATTTTTCCTAAATTTTAAAAACTAATTTTCTATTTTTAAATCACTAAAAACAATTTTTAAACTAAAATAATGATTAAAAATAATAAAATAATGCTAAAAATAAACGTAATGTTTCAAAAATCCTATTTTATAATACTTAACAGTAGAAAAATAAAAAATGTTGAAAAAGTAATTTTTCTCACTAAAAGACAAAACAATTTGATTTACAACCTAATTAAACTTAAATTAATTCTAAAAAATAAATAAATAGAGTGAACAATGAAAATTTTTAAACTAAAAATCTTAAAATATTTTACTGAATCTAAGAAAATTTGAAAAACTAAAAAATATAAACTTTTTGCACTAAAAGACAAAAATAGTTTTTAAATAAACTAATTTAAATTTAATTAAATCTTAAAAAACTAGCAAATGAGCAGTAATATAAAACTAACTTAATGAAAAGTTTTAAATTAAAATAACAAAGCATGGAAAATTTATAATTATGAAAAATACTCAAAAAATGCGCTAAGGACAAAAATTACAAAGGATTAATAGTGGCAGCTAGTAGTTCTTGTCTTTTTCCCAAGTAGTGGGAACTTTTACTCTAACAGTGGGAAGTTGGTTCCCACTGATGCTTAACAGAAAACGGGTATGAGCACTTTTGTGCTTGGATCTTGCTTGTTTTTGGGTATTTCTTGGAAACAAAGGCACCTCCACAACCAGTTGGGTTGTGAGGAGTCAAGTAAACAATAAAACACACAAGTACTTCACACAAATCACACCAAATCACATCAATAACAATTACTAATGTAGTCTATATGGTCTGGGCACCTAATGCTGAACTTTTTGGTCAATTGGTGAGTTTCAAATGGGCAAGTCTTGGTCAATCCTTACCAAAGCATAAACAAACAACTTCCAAAACCTAAATGAACATAAACCCTACTGATTACCAAGATTTCAAGATCAAGATGACTAAAACCCCCTAGTTTTAATCCTACTGTATGTTTAAACAGGTTTTATCAATAATAAACATGCAAACTTTCATTTCTAAGTTACCAAACATGAAACAAACTACCACTTCACCGCTATTACTACCACTTGAGTATGTTCAGACTGAATTTAGGCCAACAAGTTGTCAAGTTCTTGCCCCAAAATATAATCTCAAACACCCCTTAAACCACTGAATTGAAAATTTAACAAAGAACTTGTGATCAAAACAACTCAAATCTGATTAACAACTACTAAAACATGCATAAATAACTGAAATAAGCATATCCAAGCTTAAACTAACACATAAAAACAGGCAACACACAAAATCCACATGAACATGACAAAAAATCAAAAAAAGTTCATAAAGAGGGTTCAAGCCTGTTTGAGTTGATGCCTTCTCTAGATGGGCCTTTGAGGATTTTTGCGAGCTTATGGGAGGTGTAGAGAGCCCTGTTGGTGGAGTCTACAAGAGACCCAAGGGTGCATATATCTTCACCATTGAAAAGAGAGAATGAAATAATGGTCTTGTCTATTTCTTCTTGATCCCTGTATAACACAGCAAACCACAAGAACACTACAAGCTCACATAAGTCAATATCATAAGTTGTGTGTCATACAACTTATGCTTTTTGACTTATGTGAACAGTAAACTGTTAATATATAAAAAATGATGACAATAGAATTTTCTTTTGAAACCCCCTTGATACAAAAAACGTTTAAAAACAAATTCTGAGAACAAAAAGTAACAAGTCCAAATCCTAGTGATATGTTTCAGTTATCACGTCAACAAACCACCAAGATTTAAGCCTTGGGTCCAAAAACTTTCAAGAAAAAAATGATATTCTGAAATTTTTGTAAAATGAAAACTTTTGAAACTTAAAATAATTTGCATAAATATAAAGATTAAACTAGGAAAACACTTAAAGTGGAACTCAATTTCTTGCACAAGATTTAAGTTTTCATTGTCATTAATCATTTAAAAAGTATACAAAAAACTGGAACAACAAAATAGGGTCACAAGCGACCTTTATTTATATTAAAACTAAGAAGCATCTAGAAAAGCTAAACTACAAAACCCTAATGTTCTGAAATCCCTTGTTTGCCCTTTGAGTCTCCAGTCAAAATTGGTCAATGGTGCATCATGTGATGAGACAACTGTGGTTTTTAATCTTGGCCTTTAAATTAGTCCTTTGGGACCAAGGAAAGCTTGTGGGACTTTAGATTGGCTGTATAACTTTGTTTGCTAGTAAAAACGTGGGACAAGGAAGGGTTGTGAGGGGACAGGAGTGAGCTGGTGAATGTTTAGGATGTTGGGTTTTGATGTTGACATACCCAATTAGGGTTCTGGAGGTTATGGGGGTAAACCCCTTTAATTAGGGTAAATTAGGCATTATGGTTTATGGACTGGATTAGGGTGCTTTTTAGGAATGGTGGGTTAACACACGTTTAGTAAAGTTTGAAAGTGGGATTAACAAAGTATTAACAAAACTAGGAGGTGATGTGGCAAAGCAGGTGAGGTGGTGAACTGGGGTTGGGTGAGGGAGATAGTGGGGTGAAGTGGCGTCTTCTTAGTAGATGATGGGAGTTTGATGTCTAGCCAATTTCAGTCCTTCATGTCCTCTGTCTTTGTCATTTAAAATATTAAACAGCCACAACATGCATTCCCTTTATATCAAACTTTCTTTTTTCTCATTTTGGCCATCAAAAACTTTATAAACTTGTCACAAGGGCATTTCTTGTAATAAATGAATTCTTCAAGGGCCATTAATGCAATATCTTAACATTTTAGGGACCCAATATGCAATATTGAGTTTTGCAAGGGTATAAAATGTCAATTCTTCAAAAGATGAAGGACCAATCTTGCCAATCTTCAAAACTTCAAGGACTTCAATGAAAATTCATGATCCGGGCCCTGTTCTTTGTGCTGCTTCGTTTCCCGTGTTCGTTTTTGCTTGATTCTTGTGATCTTTTGTTGATTTCACGATATCCTTTCCTAAAATACACAATGAACAAACAAAGACATATTTTGGGGTATTTTGATGATATTTTAAGCATTTTAAGCCCAATTTGGACGATGAGACTATGTATAGAAGCAGTCTCATCACACACCGAAACAAAACCCTAGCCTTTTATTTTTCTATTTATAGGGCGGATGAAATACACTAGGGCAGATGAAAACTCGCTCAAAAAGTTCCTGTAGCTGCTCTTGTAACTCATTGAGCTTAATGGGAGCCATACGGTAAGGAGCCTTGGAGATTGGTCCAACTCCTAGGATGAGCTCAATACCAAACTCTACTTCATGAGCAGGTGGTATGCTCGAAAGATCTTCAGGAAAAACATTGGGAAATTCTGACACGATAGGCTGATCCTGAATTGATGAAGTTGCAGTCTCAATATCATGAACTGCAGCTAAGAAACCCTCGCAGCCATGTGATAGTAAGGCACGTGCCTAAAAGGCTGAGATGATTTGTACAGACTTTCCTGGTATGAAACCAATGTGAATCTACTTTGGTGCGTTGACATCACCGAAAATAACCCGATATGAATGGAAATCTATGGTTGCGTGGTGCTTGGATAACCAGTCCATGCCTAAAATCATGTCAAACTCGCACATGTCTAACGGAAGTGCGTCAACTTCATGAATTATGTCATCAAACTGTGATCTATGTACCCATGTGTGATGCGCACAGAGTCTCTTAGGGGCGTGGATATGTTTAAGACATTATCAAGTGGCATAGGGGCTATCCTAACACGAGTAGCATAAGTAGTGGATATGACTGAATGAGTCGCACTTGTATCAAACAAAACGCAAGCAGCTTGACCATACATAAACAATATTCCAGTGATGGTACCTGACGACTTGTTTGCTTGGTCCCTCGTGGTGGTATACACACGTCCAGTAGTCGGAGGTGGCTTGAAATCAGCATGCCCTGAAGTACCCTCAATCTCACCCTTCTTAAAATCTTTCATCTGGTGGCCTTGCTGGCCACATTTGAAGCAACCATCGGTAGCCCGACGACACTGTCCTGGGTGTAGTGCAAATTAGGTGAGTGTACCCTCCAACGGGTGCTCTTGCTGGTTGGGAGCCTGATTCAGAAAGTATGTGTGAGACATGATTATTGTGGTACAAACATGAATACACAGAAAGTTTAGATTGTAATACCATATGAAGCTGCAAGGTTGGGCTGTGAACCTCTGTGGTCCTGATCCCGTCTATTGCCAGTGTTTCTGGTAATGGATGTCGAAGTGTCAGAATTTATGAATCATAAGGCAACATAACATAAAAAATAATAACATTTTGGGACATGTTGTTGCTGGAGTTGTTGGTGTTGTTACAGTAGTTGTCACTATCGCCATGCCTATCAGATGCAGAACGGTCCTGAGTCTGAAAGTTTCCCTTGGATTGGTACTTCTGAGAGGCAGTTGGGACCGATCCCTAGTCTTTTTCCTGAAAGATGCAATTGTATAGAGAATGATATAAAATGGAAGGTACTGAATTGAATGAAATGATTAACGTTTGATGACTGAGCTATACCTCTTCTTAGTTTTGTCTGCTTCACCAAACTCGTTTCTCTCCTGCAGCATCTCTAGCTTGCGAGCTGCATCTGCCACCTGCGCCACATTAGTAAATGTAGCACACACCAGATTATTGGCGACAGAAGTACGAAGACCCCAGCGAAAATGATATGCCTGCTCTTTAGCTGTCCCGGCTGCTCCGCCTAGGAAACCAGCAAGTCTGAGGAATCTCTACATAAATTCCGTACTATTCTACCCAGCTCTTTGTCGAATGCCATGGTATTCCCTCTTGAGCTGATCCTGCTCAGATTTCGGAAAGAACTGATCCAGAACCAACTCCTTAAATTGCGCCCAATCAAACCAGCAACCCAGTTATCACCTCTATTCGACTGCTTGAGTGCTTTCCACCATGCCAGAACATCTCCCTCAAATTTGTAACAACCAGCCTCGCCTTAAAGACAGCATCACACCCCATGACGTCAAAAATCTTCTAAATTTGTGCAATCCAACTCTCAGCCTCAGATGGACAGTCAGTATGCTCAAAAGATCTACGTCGCTGTTTGTTAAACCATTCCAGCCATGTGATAAGAGTAGCTTGCGGAGGAGGAGGAGGGTTGTTCTGATTCTGGTGCTGATTGTGATTGGATTGAACCTCAACACGAATCTCATTTTTTAGTTAGGGAAGTAAAGCTTGCATAGTAGTTGGACATCTGCCTCTAGTTCTTGTTCACGTGTGTTAACCATCTGACACTTTTAAAAAGAAAATGAAATGATTAATCTGATTAGAACATAAGATAAACATAAGAAAATGATGCATGAAACAGTTTATGAAGGCATAGCCAATCGAAAATGACATGTGTTTGGGTGAACGCCTATGGGTCGGTTCACCAAAATAAATGACATGAAAAGGGTGAACGCCTATGGGTAGGTTCACCAAAACAAAATTGACATGACGAGGGTATACGCCTATGGGTCGGTTCACCAAAAAAATTCGAATAAAAGCACATGCGACTAAATATGGCTAGTCATGTACCAACCACTACTTAGTCAAAATACCTGCAACAATAATACATGAAAAAAATGCATGAAAATAAACTGTCAGTTTAGGAAGACACTAGTGACTACCCACTAGTCACAGGTCAAGTTTTTAGAGCCTACAGGTCGAAACCTTGGGCTCTGATACTATAATTGTAACACCCTATTTTGATAAATGGAATATAACAGGCTAATTATGGCGTGTCATCAAAGCATGCAAGGTAAATGTCTTAAAACATTAAATAACCATAAAGGGAAATACCATAATCAAACATCGGTAGTCCAACATAAGCTCACACACATGAAATATTAGTACTGAAAGGAAAGGACTAAACAATGTCCAAAAGAAATAATGTATGGAAATGCATAAGGTAAAGAAGGTTGGATATCTTCCATCCAAATCCACATACTCCTAAGATCCTAAGTGCGTCCCTGAGTACCTGCCGTTTGGGAACATGAAAAGAAAAAGGCTGAGCAAGACGAACAGTGAACGAATATAACATAGAATGAATGAAATAAGCATAAAAAAGACTGATTAGCAGCGGAAATATATAAGTTCTGTAAAACCTGGAACATGTTTATAAAACTGGTTTTATAGTTTGAAAAGCTTATGATTAACTTATAAAAACAGTATTTTAGATTTAGCCAAGAGCCCATATAGGTCATGAGATATCAACGTGCATGAATACTTAGAGGGGTGACCTCATCATGCAATTAGAGGGGTTGCCTCTAATTATACTGGTCTGGGTAGGAGGGATCAACTCATTATGAAGGTTGCAAGGCACCCATTGCATTCACCATGAAAATCCTGACTGAAAACAGGTAACTAGGATGCACCCATACGCCCCACATGATAATATAAATAAATGGACAAACTAAAATAGACGCCACGAGCAATCACTCCGTCATGGGGAAGTCATAACACTGGTTCCTCCAGTGTTATGGTTATGGTACCTCCATAACTAGATGAACTGACATGCATGAATATAGCTCAGGCATTTAAAATATAACATAAGCATTCAAAACATATAAAATACTATGGAAAAAAGATGGCTGCAAACAGGAAAATCCTAATGAAACATACGAAGGAATGTCCATACCGAAGGACGGAATGTCCGTACCTTATGTCCAGTAGTGAAGCTAGAATGGAAGCTGAACGATCTACTTCGACTTCGCGGATACTACATGAATAAGGGACGTGTATGAGTGTCTGATTACTGAGTGTGTTACCAGTTTCGTGTGTTCTTAGCTTATTTTATATGTTCTTGTCATGTTTTACTGTTTTAAGTGTTATCCTGTATTTTTTCATGATTTACATGTATTCTGATTATATATTTCATGTATTCTTGTATTACTATACTTGTAGTGTCATAATAAGTAACTTTCTAAAAATAGCAGGTTTCCAAAAATAGAAAGTTTCCAAAAATAGAAAGTTTTCAAAAATAGAAAGTTTCCAAAAATAGAAAGTTTCCAAAAATAGGAAGTTTCCAAACGTAGTACGTTTCTAAAAATAGAAAGTTTCCAAAATTATTAATGTTTCCTGAAATAAAAAGTTTCCATAAATAGAAATAAGCCGAATTAAAAAGTCTAAAATATAAGCTAGTGCTTATTAATCATAAGTTATAAGTCATGATGATTTATTAGTAAAGTCTATTAAATTAAATACTTAGGCTAAGTGATTATTAATTAATAATGAAAGTGCATGGTTTATTAGTTAATAAATATCATGGTTAATTTAATAAAACTTTACCGTATATCAATTAATTAAATTAAGCATGGTTTTTAATTTAATTAAGTCAAATAGAATACTTAGGTTATAACATGATTTACTTAATTAAATTAAATAACCTAAGTCATAA
Source organism: Glebionis coronaria (assembly GCA_025667525.1). Classification (NCBI taxonomy): domain Eukaryota; kingdom Viridiplantae; phylum Streptophyta; class Magnoliopsida; order Asterales; family Asteraceae; genus Glebionis; species Glebionis coronaria. The sequence continues at coordinate 235,250 of JANFOE010000830.1, read as the reverse complement.
TTTTAATTAATTAATAGTTCATTTAAATTAATTTAACTAATTAATTAATAAACATTGGTTAACAAATGTACCCGATCCCTAAACCCGAGAAAAAACCAAACCGAGCACCAAACACCACCACTAACCGGCGACTGGTGGTTGGCCGACAGTTAAGCAGCCTCGGATGCAGCCGTTGGTCGCTGCTGTTGGGCCACGGTTCACACCGGCATACACCGGTTCCCACTGTTGCTTCAAGGTTCCTCTCGTGGGGCCTTGGTTGTTGCAGCCCGGACACAAACCACATCGAGCCCTTTGGGGGTCTCGGCTGTTGGTGGAAAAATCCCACCGAGAGCCTTGAGCCCTCGGTTGTGTGCGCCGAACCAAACAAGCACCAAACAAACCTCGAATCTTGTTTAATCCCTTTATATAACATGTTTAATTAATGATTTTTAAAAGATTCATGAACATAGATCATTAATTAAAATAAAAGATTAAAAAGATTAAGGATATGATCAATACCAATGCATGAATGAATAGAGGATCGAAACACGAACACGTAAGGATTCAAGTTCGAAAATCAAAAACTCCTTCCTCTTGGTTCTTGCTATGTCGCGGCCACAGAAAAGAAAAAGGGGCCAGGGTTTGTTTAATTTCTTAAAAAAAATGATATTATGAATTCCCTGGGAAGTAATTAGCTACACATGGATTTTTGAATGGGCCGGGCCAAGAGGGCCTCCCTTTTCCTTTGTCTTTGTCGCGGATACAACAAAGCCCAACACCAAAACCAAACATTTTTCGTGACTTAAATATTATACATATGTATTCGTGTTAGTTCGTGTTTTAAATGTCATGAATTAAATATTGTACATAAATGTTTATCGTGTATTAATAATATACATATTACTTGTAACTTAATGTTCGTGACACGTGTCGTATATTGTTAATGGAAAGTTTTAATTTGGTTGTGTTTTCATGTAGTGTACTCTTCATGGTATTTTATGCGGGTTTTACAATTATAGTAATCCTGCAGCTTTAAAACTTTAGTGTCAGATTTGTAACATTTTTGACTATATACCACAGTATCCACATGATCAATATTATGCACAAGATAATCATTCTAATCAACACAATTATTCACACAAACGGTAACAATATCATGAGACATTACTTGTTCCAAGAGTTGGTCATTTTGGTGTAAAATCCTTTCTATCTCAACTAAACCATGTTCATAAGCGTCATCTATTTCATAGATAACTCTTTGAACTTCTTTAATTTCAGAGGCCAAACTTTGATCAAGAGTATTAAAACACGCTTTAAGATTTTTCACAAACGGAATAATCTCATCACGGAAGGCGGCCTTGGTGTGTTCCAAATTCCATTCTCCTTCGGTTAGAGCTGTCGGAGTCGTACATTCCTTAATGACCTTATCAAATTCGGAAAAATATTGTTGTACCTCATTCAAGCTTATATACACCATACTTACCGGTGGAATTACTTTTGGTAATTCTTTTCGACAAGTGTAAGAGACATACTAGGAATTTCTGAGCTCGAAGAGCTTTAGTACACACTTGCTGGTTCTTGATCAATTTCCCTTTGTGCTTTAAAGCGATTTTTAAAATCAAGAGCTAATTTATTATGTTTAACATAATCAATAGGTCTGCAATTAACGTTAGTCTTAATCAAATCATTTGCGTTTTGTTTCGAAAGCATTTTTAACCGACTTTACTCCACAAGTGATATAGTTTCCTCATCATCAAGAACATATGGAGCATCTTCCATTTTACCAAGCTGGGTAGCATCATAAAGGCTAGGGTTTTCGTGTAGAGCTTGTTTTGCAAAATCGGGTTTGGTGGTAAATCTTGTTGACGTTTAAGTTCACATTCTTTAAATGATGATGTTAGCAAATGTACTGTTTTAGCCGAACAATATTGTTTTAAAAGCAAAAGATCTGCCTTTTTAAGCTTATTTGATGCATTAATTTCCGTTGCAACGCTTTTAGAATCGAGTGTTTTGAAATCCGTTTTAAATTTTTGAAAATTAGTGACAACCGACTCTTTTTCCTTGAATTCTTTAGAAATATTTTCTCTTAACATTTATATCTCTCTTAAATGTGCCAATTTTTCAAAACAAAATTGATCAAATTCTGGATAGGTTATTATTTCAGCTTGAGGTGCCATTTCAAAAGTATTAACCTTTTCTCTATACAAATCAAGCTCAGCAGTCAATGTCTTATTCACATTAAGGTATCTAAGACCGTGGTATTCATTTCATCTCACATTATTGGGTACCATATGTGACAATCCGTCAATTTATGGTTGATATTTTATTCTCAATTATTATTTGAAAATATTATTTTTATGTTATATTATGAACTCACTCATTTATGGGAAGAAATTTGGGTCTACATCTTGAAGTAGCATTGACTACGTCTAAACCGGAGGATTCTACGTTACGTGCTTACATTTACATACATCGTTTTGGTGACAGTCCGACATTTCAGAAAATAAATTTTTCCGTGAATATTATTTTGAGATTTTAAATTTGTGTTGGTTCATAAACTCACAAATTTACGAGAAGAGATTTGGACTTACGATTATAATTTAACGTCCTTTACGACTAAACCAGAAACCTTAGGATTGCGTATTTACGTTTTTGATGAGACAATTTTTATTAGATTTGTTTTGTGTCGTTGATTCATATATTATAAAAACGTTTTTCGTAAAACGACCCGAGGGCACGCAAATCGGGGAAACTAGAATCGAGGAGTACCCGTAAATTAGTGGGATGAGACAAGTTTACACTTGCCTCACCCCACTATGGGATGACCAACACACCACCACCACATCAAATATGTGGCAAGTTTATAGTATAAACTAGGACACTTGTCCTAGTTTACACATCAAAACCATCTTTCATAAAAACCACCAACACTAAACTAATTCCTCCATTTCTCTCATGCAACTCACACATTTTCTCTCTTCCTCTCTCCCTATGAACGTCCCATATCACCCAAAAACACCCCATTAGATCAAAAATTCAACCATAAATCATATGTATAATTTACATATGATGAAAACCCATTGAAGTTATGAAGATTGGAGGTGATTTTAACAACTAAAAAGGAATTTATATGGAGATCAAGGGCTGATTTTTGGAGGAGTCTACAAATACTTGGTGATCCTAGAAGTGGTGTTGATATCTCATAAGATTGGTTACCCAAAACCAAGTCTTGTTCATCCAAAAACTCATCATTTCATCACTTTGGTGGTATAGAGATTGTTTCTTCCTATCATCTTGTTATTTTGAATATGTAATTTTGTATTTTCTTTATTTATGTATATGTATATGATGATGAATTATGATTAAAAATATTATGTGGGGATTTGGTGTTGATAGATTTGATAAACATGGGTAAAAAGATGGAAAACCACATGTAAAATGGTTAAATCTTGCTTAATAAGATGGCTGTATAAAAACAATAAGTAACCAAATGATAAACTGATAAAATAGCATAGTGGAATAAATTTACAGTAAGTATTAGGTGTTATACACATGTGAGAGTTGGCCATGCAATGGAATCATCAAAATGAGTGAGATATGATCAAAACAAAATTAGTATACCAATCTGAGTAGTCTGTTTTGTAGGGACTGTTAAGGATACTTAGACATGGATTGAGCAGTATCTATAACTAACTTATTTGTAGCACATAATATGAAGTTTATGTCATCGAAAAATGAGATTCTATCTAATTATAGAACTCAAGATATGATAAATATGGTGAAAGTAAAACTAAAACTCAGATTTTGTGAAATTAAAGTTTAATAGTATTATATAAGCACTCAAAATAATATAGTATAAAATGTGAAATTAAAACCCACTAACTTATATATTTCATTTATATAAATATGTATAAGGATAAAGAAATGGACATTATATAAAAATGGTAGTTTGGTAAGTTTTATAAGTTATAAAAACTATAAACATGATTTTTACGTCTTTTCGGCTAATACCGTAAAATTAACATTTTTCGTCAATTAAAACTTAGACGGGCGGACCCGTCTAATGTAAACAATTTAAAAGTCATATACTGATATATAAGTACCTAATACAAGTAAAAACCGATAAAACCCGAACTATATAACATATGGACATTAACGGGCTAAGTTACCATTATGGGACTAATAATCCAACTAAATGGGCTAAACACTTATAAATTTACTTATTGGGCTTAACCCACTTAGGCCCAAAATGTAAAATATAATACTGATAATAAAAGTATAATTGGGCTAATGAAATGTATTGGGCTTGTAATGGGCCTATTGGGCCTCCAAAATGTAAACAAGTTGAGCTAGTGTAACTAGTATAAAAGTTACCAACACATAAACACTATAATGAATGAGTAAAGATGTATAAACCCACTTGATCATCATCATATGTATAAAATCATCATATGTATACATAATTGTTATTTTTATAAAGTCATTGGACAAGAGTCTAAGACGAGTATTATTTGTCTAGGTTTCCGTGATTGAAGCACGTACCGTACATCTGAATCGCCGATAAACCGCTTTCCCACATCAACGTGAGTTCATAGCCTCGCACTCTTTTAAATGTTTTTATGAAATGTTTTATAAACCCGCGAGGGAGATAACATGTTAGTTTTGATAAAATAGGACACAATTTGTCCCGATTATTTGTTTATTGATTTGGACCCGAATGATTGTATGACCCGATGAATGATTATATGACCCGATAAATGAAATGAAGTGGATTATTAAAGTTAGGTTATGTCACTAAAAGTCCCATTAGCATGAATTGTGAACTACCGGGATTGGTAGACGCTTATGCATATAATAGTACTATTTGGGGATGATCACCCCAGTTCGCGCCTTGATTGGTAAGCGAATTTATGTATGAGAAGATTTACACACGCGTGGTTATTGTGACGACACGCTAATTTATATGGGCAAATTGAGTTTCGGATTAGCTACCCGTTGTTTGGTATAGTAAGGTAACAATGGCATGCGGCTTATAATAATCCAATAACGAAAATACTGCTTTATGCATTGAATTACGATATATTGCCTGACTAGCAATATAGGGTCTTATTATTGATATTATGTTCGTGTTTTGGTTTTACATAACTATATTCATATAACGGTTTTTATTTAACTTTATACAACGTTATAAAACGTATTGTATGATGTTTTTAACGACAATGGTTCGTATAATGATTTTGAAGGCGGAAGCCTATATTATGATTTTGATAAAGATTTGTATAAAAGTGACTTTGGCTATTATATGACCTATTACAAAGATTTGTACAAAATGATTTTCGGTAATAATTTTATTCCGATGTTATATTGATGGATTTCATTAAACTCTATGAATTTACTCGGCGTTATCGCTGACCTTTTCTTTTAACATGTTTTATCTCAGGTACTTGAAGGTAATTCTCGGGAATACAACAAGAATTCATGGCCCGCACTTAAATAATAATTTCCATTCAAATGCTTTGTAAAATTTGTATAAAATACAATGACTTGGGACCTATGTAAATTTGATATTTATGAATGGAAATGCTTTATTATTAAACGACGCGATTATTAAGCGTTGTCTATGATGTGAGTAATGTGATATCCCGTAACACCAACGAGTCTTCCGCTGTATTGAATTGTGTAAATTTTGGGGTGTTACAGTTTGGTACCAGAGCTCTCGTTATAGAGAACGAAAGATTTTTAAAACCAAGGTTTTGAATAAAACATTTCAAAATCTTTTAACTATAAACATTTTTCTCAAAATGTCTAAAAATCATTTGACTATAACGGTGCCGAAGAATTCCCGAGTTACCGGCAAGGCCAGACTGAGAAGTGTTATTTTAATATATATATATATATATATATATATATATATATATATATATATATATATATATATATATATATATATATATATATATATATATATATATATATTTATATATATATATATATATATATATATATATATATATATATATATATATATATATATATATATATATATATATATATATATATATATATATATATGATGTAATTTGATTACATGATTGTTTGATGATTATTTTAATATTTATATGAGGCATTTATACGACGTAGATTGTCACAAGGAACCCTAAATCCCCTAGCAAATTAATCAAAGCTATTTATGTAGGAGTTCTAGCTATTCCAGATCTAAACCAAGTTGTGGATATTTATGATCCCAACAAAATGGTTGATATTCGTAGAAATGTAGATATTAGTTGATTCTGATATTGAAGAAGAATTGGCGAGATTAAAACTGATATCGATGTCATGACGATCTTTCCTTATAGAGTGGAGTTTGACAAAACCTTACCACCTGGAAAGGTGTCATCTGATTCGTTGTCACCCAATTCTTAAATTTGAAATCGAAAGCGTGAATGTTGCACTTGAGGCTGTCATTGGAACCATTACCCAAAAGCCTCATGCCACTAGTACCTTTCCGAGAAGTCTAATTGAATGTATGAGTCATTTCATACTAGTGACTCATTTGATAACTATTAATGAAAGAGCTATAGGATTGGAAATTAAGTGTTGTTTATATCGAGCTTTTATTGCCCTTTCAAGATCTAAGAATAAGGTTGAAAGTATTGGAAAATGAGGTAGGATATCGCATTGAGTATAAGTTGATTAAAACTTGAATAAAATAAAATTTAACTTGTATGGAATAAGAAATTGTTAAGAGGAAGTCGTTAAGTCCTGTGATTGAATTGTAAGGTTTTAAATGATTGTTAGTTTGTGTTAAGGGTTGTTCCTAGACCATTGTCCAATGATGAGGATGCCTAGTGTTCAAAAAATAAATTGAAGAAATCTTCTTCTGAATTGGGTCCGATGGATCTTCCGGGACAGGTGGAACACCTAATGACTCTTGTAGATTAGTATTCATTCTGGTATCTTTTAAAAATAATCCCTAACTTAACTGAGACATCAGTTGGTAGGATGAGTTCTTAGAATTGTATGACATAGTGACACATAATGTATTACGGTACAATTTTGACTTATTTGTGATTAATGAAAAGACTACCATTGATTGCTAAATCCTACATGTATCGATGTTATCTATCTTTTATTGCTTCATCCTAATGCTCGCATTAGTGATGCAACCATTGATTAAGCACTCATCTCGAATTGAGTTATGTTGTGGATTATTCTTTTTTAGTGCCATCGAGGTCATGAACCTCATGATTATTTGGCTAAGCTCATTTCCTATTATATTGTAGTTAGTTCTTGGTGAACAACTTTTCATCACTCCTTTGCAGATCACTAATTGTTTTTATAAGTTAAAACAGCATCCCTTGAGAAAAATTGGGTTTTCATCACCATATGGATTATTTAAAGTGAGACTTATAAATAATCGTTATCGAAATGAAGCTGTTTATAAAACACCTTGGAAAACTTAATTGTTTTCATAACAAAGAAAATCTTTGTAAATTTATTCTTGATTCTTACTTAAGAATTAAGCATGAAAATGTTTTTATTATAAACATGATGATAAAATTTTGACGAACTGAGTATTGCATCGTTAATCTTGAAATTGTATATAGTTGCGCGCCTACATAAAATTTGGAATGGACCATGCAAGGATGATTAGTAGTCACCATAAAACTGATTAATAAACACTACATTTTCTTTGAAGATTGTGAAAGATTAAATTTTATGAGATCTGCAAGAAGTGAAAAATAGGGACATAGTGTTAGGGACACCTACATATGTGCCTGTAGCATCTATTCTTCTGAGTCGAATTTACTCAACTGTGGAAATTGTCTTATTTGACAATTGACAATTCTTTCTTGTCTAATTCTCCTATAGTGAGATTCTTAGGAAAAGTATCTGATTACCGAGTGTTGATACCCGACTGGATGTATCGACGTTCCTATCATTTATTTTGATTTGATTTCATTTGAATGACCTGGGTAACAATCCGAGGAGCTTTCGAATGCGTACTCAAATTATGAAAACATGGGATATATTCATATTCGTTAAATGTTTTCGTCTGTATCTGATTTGAAATTCTCTCGCATAGATTATGCGTTAACCTTACTCTTTTAAGGTTAGTTATGTCTCCTGATATCCTTAAATTTGTGAAGGATTATGAGTTATTATTAGTCTTTTGAGAAGTTCACATCTTATCGACGGTAATGAAACTGCAAAGTTGATAGTGCCAGTAGAATGGATTGATTAATTATGACATGACGACATTGTCTTAATTGATGGGAACTCGAGTAGAATTACCCTAAAAGATAAGATGTTGATTATCAAAAGTGATCTAAATAATTATTGATGGATGACTATATGATAAGTGTGAAAACACTCATCAATAATGATCCAAATACCACTTAAAACACAGTCAAATACCTTATATTAAACCGTAAAATATCAGAATTACGTGTGTATTTTGTGTTTGTGTATTTTCAGGTAATATAGGTACATTTGAGACAAACACGAGCTTTCAAGGGATTTTCATAATAAAAGACGAAGAAAAGGACGAAAGATGCTCCAAGGACCTTATTTGCCAAATTTCCAAAGATGGAGGACTAAGTTTGCAACTTTCTATAATTCAAAGGATGAAAAGATATTGCTTAAATCTTTATATACATTTGAAGAGAAATGAGAAGATTAAGGACCAAAAGGCAAAATAAGAAAAGTATTTACTTTAAACTTGGTCTGTTGACCAAGTCCCGGTCAAACACAACCCACACGCGTCTTCTTCTTCTCCAAGATAAGAGAGAGAGACGGTTTCATCTTTTTCTTTCCACTAAACCTGCAATCGATTATTAATGAAGATCCAATAAGAAGCAGCCAAAGATTAAAGAAGAGAAGATGTTCATCTCATTCTCCTCTACACGAAGATACAAGTTAATTATATTGGAATCAAGAATTGAAGAAATCCCCAAATGGGATGAAGATGAAGATGGACGAGTAAACCTCGTATTTTCCACGTGTCGATTGTTTATTGGATCAACCACGTCAAAGCACCTTCTCCAGACGGCTATATATAGAAGACGAGGCCCTCATTTGCAACCGGTTAGCTTAGGTGTAGATTTCACACACATAGTAGTTAGGAGTAGATAGTTAGTTAGTTTTTAATCTTGTAACAAATTCAGTTTTTTCAGTTAAGTAGTTTTGTAACCGTTTCAGTTTTCACCATTAATGAATCTTCGTTCTTTCTTAAAGCTTACTTGACTTTCTTTTAATTCTTCTTTTACTGTTACTGATTAACCGAGAGTTATTACTATATTGGATTTGCTATTTTCGAGTTTTCAGCTTTAGATTACTGTGTTTCTTTACTGTTACTATTCACCGTTAATCAGATACTTCTTAGTCTCTTTGCAAATGTTTACAAGTCAGTAGATTAAAAGCTGAATTTTAGCTTATTATTGTCATTTACTGTTCACGATTAAAAGTAGTTTCTGGAAATAGATAATCAGCTTTTAAGTGTTTTGAGCTTACGGTTTAATCAGCTTAAAGTTTTAGAAGTTAAAAAAAAAGAAATAGATTAGAGTTCACAGATTTAAGTAAAAATAGCTTATTAGATTGATTTTGGAGAAGTTGGAAGCTTATCAGTTTTTCTAGAGTAGGATATCTTATCAGTTTAGATGAATTTGCTAGCATCGTCAATTTAGATGATATAGATTAGTTTCTGAATATTGCACTTTACTGATTTTACTGTTTTTATTCAATTAGTTCATAAATTTTCGATGAGTTTTGCTTGTAGCTTAGTTATCTACATTTCTAAGGTGATTGTTTAGCGCTTAGAGTATTTGTCCTAATTTTCGTCTTCAGTTTTCTATTATTAAAATTCTGTTTTCATAAAGCTTGTGAGAATCTTCATTTCTGAAAAACGTCGATCGAGTCAGTTAGATCAGTTAAACTGCTCTTGTTTTTTACGAACTGCCATATTCAGTCCTGCAAAAGTAAGTATTCAAGTTCTGGTGATGCTATTAGCAGAACTGTTGGTTTTCAGTTGGTGCTTGCAGTTTGATTCAGTTGAGAGGAGTAGAGGTGTGTTCGGGATTTAAGCGAGCTCAGCGCTCCGCTTCACGTCAAAGGACTTGGCCTGGATGTTATGGTTAAACGCATTTCATTTTCTGTAAACTCTTAGTTAATGCTAGATGTAGAATTGTAGTATAAACTTGCTGGTTACTTGTTTTGAATGATCTGTATTAATCGTGTGTTAAGATTGTTTGTTTGTATTTCTATTCAGTCATTCAGATTTCACTTGATTTCTTGCTTCTGTTAGTAGAAGAGTGTTTCGAATTAATAGTTTTAAGCTGATATAGATAGATTAGTGTTAGGCATAGGTACTTTTGAGCTGTGGAAAATTAGTTTGAGTAGTAAATTGGAAGCAATTACAGTAGCTAAATGTTTCAGAATATTTAGTCTGTGATAAATAGATGCAGTTTAGTGGATGTACACATTTGACCCTTTGCTTTGTATGTTTTCGTATCACCCACGGTCCACAGTTAACATACGTTATTAACTGTAATCCATTTCGTTAAGTCATAGTGGCAGTTGGGTTCTTGTTGGGCCTGTTATTAGGATTGTTGGACTTAGCTTTAATTCATGTACTAGGCTACGTAGTTTGTAGCCACTTTGGAAAACTTCGTTTATGAATGAATGTGGATTTGAAATCAGTTTAGTTTTACAAATTTTGTAACTAGTCTTGTAAAAATTGATTTTAGTTTTATTAAACTTGTATTTTTGTTAGTAGCTAGTTGTTATTTTTCATTTGTAGATTAAATTTGTATTCTTTATTTTGTGCAATTAAATGTTTTACGTGCAACATGTTTTAGAGTAGTACGTATTAAGTAAGTAATCGAATAATATTTTACATTTTTTTTACTTTGTGCCAAGTAGAAATAGATTACCAATCAAGTCTTTTTAACCAAAAACAATTAAGTCGATCTTAAAATTGTTATATCAATTCGAATCGAGCTGAGAAGACAACTACACTAAAAAACGAATTATTAAATGGCGCCGCTGCCGGTTCTTTTCGTGAAGATTAACGATTTCGAGTGAGACGATTGGATTTTGGGATCCGTTCACTTTGTGAACGTTATTTTTTACGTATTATAAATCAAAAAGATAAAAAAATCAAAAAGATAAAAATACAAAAAAAAAATAATAAAAAAATCACAAAATCAATTCTTTTCCTAAAGAATTGAACCAAAAAAATAAAAAATCCAAAAAGTAATCTTTTTCCTAAAAGATTACAACAAAAATATATATTATATCGTTTTCATCGGTTTTTACGTAGATATAGTATTTTTCTTTAAAAAATAAATAAATACAAAAATATTTTTTATATATTATTATATGTAAATAAGTATACGTATAAGAACAACCAAGTTACCTATCTTCCATAAGTATTGCCGAGGCAATACACCGTGTTAAGGGGCGTTCCGGTCCTTGACACGCGTATCGATCAAACAAAATAAAGCAAGAATAGATAAATACTTCCAATTGGCAATAATTCGAAGAATACAAACTACTAAAGTGAATAGATAGGCGACGTGCTATAAAATGCCGTCTAAGGGTTAATAGGTACTTAAGTGCTTCGCGCCACCTAACCCCCCGTTCACTAGTGCGTATTCTAAGAAGGAAGGCTTAATTGGAGGTCTTGCACCCAAGTAGTAATTATATATATACTTTCTTGTGGATATTTCATATCGAAACTCGAAGAGGATAATCTTATTCTTTTCAAAGTCGACCGAGGGCTACTCCCTCATTCCTCGTGTTTACTTACACGTGTACTCGCACACGTGTAAACATACCACCTTTGGTGTATCACTTCCTTCCCCGAGGAAGCTTTTAAACGTCATTATACTTGTATATACATTCGGCCACCTTGTTACACATGGATACTCGTTCCATGTTGGAGATTTTGCAACAACAATCCGCCACTGCTAATTATCCGTCTTGTTCAACTTGTGGTGGTCCACACGATACGTATTTATGTGATCAAAATAATGGTTATTATGGGGAGGGATATGCTTACAATGGAACCGAGAACCCTAATTTTCGACCTAACACTCAAATGGACTATACTTGTAATGACTATATGGGATATTCCGGTTTTTCATCACAACCTCCACCATCATTTCATGATCAAACCTTTAATGTGCCATACCAAAACCAAGGATTTTCCAATTATGAAGGTTTTCAAAACAATGATAATTTTCAAGGCTATAATCAAGAAACCTTTCATAATCAAGGATTTTCAAATAATGAAGGTTTTCAAAATGATGAAACTTTCCCATGCTATAATCAAGATACTTTTCAAAATCAAGGATTTTCACATTATGAGGGTTTTCAAAATGAAGGAAATTTTCAAGGTTACAATCATGATAACTTTCATAATCCAAACTCTTTTCAAACATATAATTCACCTAATTATGGAAATCCACCTCCACCCCATTCTTCGACTTATTCATGTGAGTTTTGTGGAAAAGAACCCCATTATGGTTATGATTGTAGACCGAGGGATCCGCCATCTTATGACCCTAATTTTGTCGAGAAGTTTTCTTTACTTGAGGAAATAAACAAATCGATTGATGGAATTTCTAAGGCGATTGATAGTAAGAACGACATAAGCATTGAGGAAATGAAAAGCGTTTGCCCGTTGTTAGAGGAACAAATTAAGTTTTTTTGAGGAAGCGAAAATTATGACTTGGCAATTTAATGACAAGGAGATCGGTGCAATGTGTCGTGAATCGTTAAAAAAAGGTTCTTGTCACCTCAGGAAATATTTAAATGATTTCCTCTTTAAGATTGATAAAGAAGAGGAAGAAGAACGATATTTTGCTAATCGTGCTCGTTTGCTTAAACAATGCTTATATGACGATGATGACTATCCTTCGAGTTGTATGACACTTAATGATGACACACCTTCATCACCTTTACCTCACGTGGAACCCACCGACTCTTTAACCATGGGGGACGAGCCTCTTAGCACTAATACACACACCGATTTGGATGAATTAACCGTTTCTAGTGTTGAGAACCTTATCCCAATCCCAAGAGAGCTTGAGAGGGTTTCCAATGAACCATGTGATGAGCTTTGTGTTGATACCTCTTCTCCTCATGATCACATTGAGATTTCATCTCATATTGACCTTCATGCTACTACTAGTGATTTTGGTGATTTTGATCTTGATGAATTGTTTAAAGAAAGGGATAATGAGATTGAGGAAGAGTTTGAGGAAGACTTGACACAAATAGAGGATGAAGATTGTGATTCTAGTGACGCGTCTTATGCTATATCATCCGATGATTTGTCTTGTCAAGATAACATTCCTAATTTGGATGAAGAGTTTGCTCCTATAGGAAAAGTGGATCGTTCTCCTCTACCACCTTATGATTCTTGTGATGAAACCTTTGATGATCCTTATGATAGTGATGAGTCTTTTACTTCTGATGATGATGACTCCATTTCTTCTATGACTCCTTCACCTATTCCTCTAAGTGATTTTATGATACATTCAAATCCTCTTTTTGAGACATGTTTTGATAACCCACTTTTTGAGGACTGTGAAGAACCTAATAATGAGTCTATAGAAGAAGAACCCTTGATTGATATTCCTTCACTGGTTTTTGAGGATACACCTATTGATTTTCATGAGCATATCATCCCTTTGAGTGATTCTCTCATTAATACACCTCCTTTTGAGCCTTATGTTCCCACCCTCCCACCCTTGAAGTTGGTTATTGATGAAGATCCTTTCCTCTTAGAGATTGATACTTTTTCATCTAAGGCACCTTTAGAACTCAAAACCTTTGATATGGACTCTTTTATGGAGATTGATGCCACCATAGAGGATACTCTTGCACATTTTGATATAGAGGTCGACGATAGTGTTTCTAATTTGGAAGAGGAGGTTCGTCTTATTACTACATTGCTTTTTGAGAACATAGAGACTACACCTTCTCCACAAGACACTATTGATCTTGATCCTCCTTTCGCTATGCCTTCTATGGAAGATTACCCACATTTTGATGATGATGATGAACCCAATATGGACATAATAGTTATGAATGTTTTGATCCCTACACCTTCGTATTCTCATGATGCTTTGATCACTAAGGGGGAATCTTATATGGTTGATATGAGCTCATCTTCTTATTTTCCCATGAAGGGAAAGGTTTTTGATCCTGGGATACATATGTTTGGGAAAAATTGGTTTTCATTTACTCCACTTAAGAGTGTGCCTTCGATTGATATGCGCTTCTTGTATGAGCTTACTTTGGTGATGCTACCTATTTTGGAGTTGTTCACTTGTCGAGATGGAAACTTTGTATTTGATCCTGGGGTGCTTCCTATTTGAGAGATTTTATATGTTGGACAAACTTGAGACACGTTAGACCATTCCATTTATCGAGGCGGATATTGTAAATCTTATAGTAAATGGCAACGTGCTAAGTTTGAGTGTATCATGTGAGACGTGCTTCAAAGTGATATCCTTTATTCTCCATGATGGTTTCCCCAAGGACAACTTAATTCGGGGCCGAGTCGAGCTAGCGACTTAGGGTTAAAAAAACTCAAGCATTGAATAACTAGGTTAGAAAACGTAGAGTAGATTTTCAATAGGATAGGTTTAATTAAAAGGATGTTATAGTAGAGTTGAAGTGGAGGGGTGCCTTTCTTCGTCTTTTGGTGTTTGTTTCAAGGGTTGCTCTCTCACATTTCATGCTTGGAGCTTATGGAGGAGGCCCGTGTATCTGGTTCACTTCGATTAGTTTTTGCTATTGTGATATTAAACACTTGTGCTTAAAATGAATACCCTTTAGTTGTCTCTTCCTTAACTTGGGTTAAGCAAAGTTATCAATGTCATAAGTGTAGGGGAGTTCACTCCAATACTCTTAAACATTGAGGACAATGTTTATCTTAAGTGTAGGGGAGACTTCTATCGAAGTGACCTTACCTAGACCATTGCCTTAACTTCATGATAATTGGGAAAATTAATTTTTCGATCATTTTTCAAATTTTTAATCTACTTTGGCCACCAAAAATATGCATTCATAATTTTTGCATCAATCATTTTTCATTTGCATAACACATTTGCATTGTATATATCTTTTCTTTTATTTTTCATCAAAATATATAAAAAGAAAAAAATATAATAAAACATGGTTTTAACAAGTTTAGATTTCTTTGACATATTAGGCCCGCCATGGATATTTTGACTCAACCCGAGTTTGCTTATTTTAGCACTCTCTAGCTAGTATCCTTAACCATGTAGTCCTTCATTGGTCTATTAGGCTAAGCTTCCACCAATTTCATTCTTTGAAATTTTAAATTTGTGGAGAATGGGAAATGATAGAGTTGAAGCAAGTGTAAAAGGGCTAGATAGACTTCATGGCAATTACTTGTGGCTAAACCCTTCTCTTCTTGACCTCTAATTTCTTCGCATGTATATAATTGTTAATAAATAATCAAGTACGGTTTTAATTGGTTTGTAATCTCTTATGCATTTTTGGCTAATCATTTATGGTTGATATGAGTACGTCTTAAGATTCTAAGTTAGCACGTTTTATGTGTACTAGACTTATGTCATGCTCCATATTTAGCGGGTGTTTTTCCTTTTCTTCTTTTCAAATTTCTTTGTGAGGAATAAAGAAAAATAAGAGCGGCTTATGAAAAAAAAATGAGTGGCTAGAAAAAGAAAAAAAAAAGAAAAAGAAAAGAAAAAAAATAATGCAAGACTCCCAAGAGGGGCAGTGTGGTGTTAATTATAGTGACTATTGAGTTCCAATATTACCTTGACGGGTTGCGGGGATTCAATAGATTGCTCCAATCCAATATTACCTTGACGGGTTGCGGGGTTGAAGATCCAAAATCTCAAAAAGATGCGGATGTAAATTATTGCGTGAGTTTTATTTTCCTTTCCTTAGCGAGTGTGTAGCTACTTATGAAAGCATGACATGAGGATTTTACACATAAGGCGAATGACTTATTACTCTTAATACGGACTTGTATTAATTGTGAGCGGTTTTTCAAGTAATGGATGAGAGGATTACTTAGGATTAAAACCGTGCTTCCTTATTTTTGGATTTTACATTTCTTATACTTCACGCTTGAATAATGACAAATTTGCCCACAAGCAATTTGCTCAATTAATAACCGGTTCCACATTTAATTGTCATGAATAAGTTGATGCACTTTTTACTTGTGAATGCAATGATCCCATTTTTAAGCTTGGTATGGGGAAAGTGAAACTTGAGGGTGATAAATATCCATGGTACCAAAGCCCTAATCTAAGTCATTGTTTTCTTTATGAGTTATTTCCATCAAACCTATTTCAAGAAAATACAAAAAGATGTAAATAGAAGTGCTTTCTTTGCATTGCATTGTAAATATTCAAAACCATTCATCATATAGCATAGTATAGTTTATTAAATCATAAAATGGCCAAGGTTGGTTAAATATGAGAAAAGTGTAATTTAGAGCTTTAAAATGCTGCATTGCATGAGGACATGGCAATGGTCAAGTGGAGGGGAGTTGATAAGTGTGAAAACACTCATCAATAATGATCCAAATACCACTTAAAACACAGTCAAATACCTTATATTAAACCGTAAAATATCAGAATTACGTGTGTATTTTGTGTTTGTGTATTTTCAGGTAATATAGGTACATTTGAGACAAACACGAGCTTTCAAGGGATTTTCATAATAAAAGACGAAGAAAAGGACGAAAGATGCTCCAAGGACCTTATTTGCCAAATTTCCAAAGATGGAGGACTAAGTTTGCAACTTTCTATAATTCAAAGGATGAAAAGATATTGCTTAAATCTTTATATACATTTGAAGAGAAATGAGAAGATTAAGGACCAAAAGGCAAAATAAGAAAAGTATTTACTTTAAACTTGGTCTGTTGACCAAGTCCCGGTCAAACACAACCCACACGCGTCTTCTTCTTCTCCAAGATAAGAGAGAGAGACGGTTTCATCTTTTTCTTTCCACTAAACCTGCAATCGATTATTAATGAAGATCCAATAAGAATCAGCCAAAGATTAAAGAAGAGAAGATGTTCATCTCATTCTCCTCTACACGAAGATACAAGTTAATTATATTGGAATCAAGAATTGAAGAAATCCCCAAATGGGATGAAGATGAAGATGGACGAGTAAACCTCGTATTTTCCACGTGTCGATTGTTTATTGGATCAACCACGTCAAAGCACCTTCTCCAGACGGCTATATATAGAAGACGAGGCCCTCATTTGCAACCGGTTAGCTTAGGTGTAGATTTCACACACATAGTAGTTAGGAGTAGATAGTTAGTTAGTTTTTAATCTTGTAACAAATTCAGTTTTTTCAGTTAAGTAGTTTTGTAACCGTTTCAGTTTTCACCATTAATGAATCTTCGTTCTTTCTTAAAGCTTACTTGACTTTCTTTTAATTCTTCTTTTACTGTTACTGATTAACCGAGAGTTATTACTATATTGGATTTGCTATTTTCGAGTTTTCAGCTTTAGATTACTGTGTTTCTTTACTGTTACTATTCACCGTTAATCAGATACTTCTTAGTCTCTTTGCAAATGTTTACAAGTCAGTAGATTAAAAGCTGAATTTTAGCTTATTATTGTCATTTACTGTTCACGATTAAAAGTAGTTTCTGGAAATAGATAATCAGCTTTTAAGTGTTTTGAGCTTACGGTTTAATCAGCTTAAAGTTTTAGAAGTTAAAAAAAAAGAAATAGATTAGAGTTCACAGATTTAAGTAAAAATAGCTTATTAGATTGATTTTGGAGAAGTTGGAAGCTTATCAGTTTTTCTAGAGTAGGATATCTTATCAGTTTAGATGAATTTGCTAGCATCGTCAATTTAGATGATATAGATTAGTTTCTGAATATTGCACTTTACTGATTTTACTGTTTTTATTCAATTAGTTCATAAATTTTCGATGAGTTTTGCTTGTAGCTTAGTTATCTACATTTCTAAGGTGATTGTTTAGCGCTTAGAGTATTTGTCCTAATTTTTGTCTTCAGTTTTCTATTATTAAAATTCTGTTTTCATAAAGCTTGTGAGAATCTTCATTTCTGAAAAACGTCGATCGAGTCAGTTAGATCAGTTAAACTGCTCTTGTTTTTTACGAACTGCCATATTCAGTCCTGCAAAAGTAAGTATTCAAGTTCTGGTGATGCTATTAGCAGAACTGTTGGTTTTCAGTTGGTGCTTGCAGTTTGATTCAGTTGAGAGGAGTAGAGGTGTGTTCGGGATTTAAGCGAGCTCAGCGCTCCGCTTCACGTCAAAGGACTTGGCCTGGATGTTATGGTTAAACGCATTTCATTTTCTGTAAACTCTTAGTTAATGCTAGATGTAGAATTGTAGTATAAACTTGCTGGTTACTTGTTTTGAATGATCTGTATTAATCGTGTGTTAAGATTGTTTGTTTGTATTTCTATTCAGTCATTCAGATTTCACTTGATTTCTTGCTTCTGTTAGTAGAAGAGTGTTTGGAATTAATAGTTTTAAGCTGATATAGATAGATTAGTGTTAGGCATAGGTACTTTTGAGCTGTGGAAAATTAGTTTGAGTAGTAAATTGGAAGCAATTACAGTAGCTAAATGTTTCAGAATATTTAGTCTGTGATAAATAGATGCAGTTTAGTGGATGTACACATTTGACCCTTTGCTTTGTATGTTTTCGTATCACCCACGGTCCACAGTTAACATACGTTATTAACTGTAATCCATTTCGTTAAGTCATAGTGGCAGTTGGGTTCTTGTTGGGCCTGTTATTAGGATTGTTGGACTTAGCTTTAATTCATGTACTAGGCTACGTAGTTTGTAGCCACTTTGGAAAACTTCGTTTATGAATGAATGTGGATTTGAAATCAGTTTAGTTTTACAAATTTTGTAACTAGTCTTGTAAAAATTGATTTTAGTTTTATTAAACTTGTATTTTTGTTAGTAGCTAGTTGTTATTTTTCATTTGTAGATTAAATTTGTATTCTTTATTTTGTGCAATTAAATGTTTTACGTGCAACATGTTTTAGAGTAGTACGTATTAAGTAAGTAATCGAATAATATTTTACATTTTTTTTACTTTGTGCCAAGTAGAAATAGATTACCAATCAAGTCTTTTTAACCAAAAACAATTAAGTCGATCTTAAAATTGTTATATCAATTCGAATCGAGCTGAGAAGACAACTACACTAAAAAACGAATTATTACTATATCCTGCATTTAGACTTGAAATTATACCGTGTATGGTTGTGAATTAGTCATAGATATTATAATCTAGAAAGAACTTAAAGAAAATTTATTAAAAGATGTTTCCGTTATCTGAAACTTTAGGAGGTATTTGTTGGTGAATTACCTAGACTTTTGCCATTAAGGAAAGTTGAAATTGGTATTCATTATACTCCCGATGCTGCACCTGTGGCTTGTGCACTGTACGTCAGCACCATCTGAATTAAAAGATTTACCGTACAACTGAGAGAGTTGTCAGAGAAAGCTTTTATTCTACCAAGCTCGTCATTATGAAGAGCTATGGTATTATCATTCCTTATATTTGTTTAATTACCGTGAACTAAATAAATTGACGATTAAAATCTATATCCACTACCCAAGATGATAGATTTGTTCGATCATTTACAAGGTTCTAGCGTATGTTCTAAAGATTTGATCCACGACATGGTTATCATCAACTTCGCGTCCGCAAAGAAGATTATCTATTCCAATCACTACGTCCAGAACTTGTAATGAACATTATGAGTTTCATGTTATGTCCTTTGGATTGACCAATGCACATGTGACATCCTTAAATTTGGTGAATCACGTGTGTAGGCTGTAATTTGATAAATTCATGCTTGTGATCATTAAGGACCATTTGTTTATTTATAAGAATAGAAAGGAGTTAATAATTATTTGTAGACTGCCCGGAGTTGTCCGAGCAATGAAAAATATGTACCTTGAATAATTAACATGTAATTTAAGGTTTAATCCTTTATATTATTTGACCGTGTGATTGATAGAAATTGGAATATATTGACTCTTAAAAAATTAGAGCCATTTAAGACTTTGGGTCTTACCAAAAAGAAAGTGCAAATATGTTTTGACAAATGTTTTAACAAAGGATTTTTAAGGAATCATTCCTTATAATTAAATCATTTAACTAAACTCCTGTTTAGGGGTAAATGCTTGTATATACCTTAAGACAACCTAAGAGTAATTGAGAAAAACCATTTAAACCATGACTTGAAATTTGAAACGACAAATTTTGCTTGTCAACTAAGAAAATTTTGACCAAAGTATAAACAAAGTTTTTTCAAACATTTACAAATCTTGTTAATTATTCTCGATAAATCAACAAAAATCGTGTTAACTAAATACAAATTTATTTTAAACATTTTTCTATAATTGTACGAACTGAGAAAATTAAAACTTTTTACGTTTACGTTTCATAAAAATTGAATATTTATTATTTAAATTAATTGAATTATTTATCGACGCTTTAAACGTCGGATTGAGCAAAACTGATAAAAATAATAGGTGAGGCGACACTAAAACCTAGAAAATATGAAGAAAGAAATTTTGAACGAATACGGTCATGATAATTATTTCATCAAGAAAGATGAATGTAGATACTGACACATAATATAGAAAGGATAAAGAATCAATTAGGATGTGTTCCTTAATAATGACTGTGCAAAATAAATTGCCAAACAATTTAAAAATAGTTGACGATTGTAAAAAAGGATAATATAGATAATAAAAGGGGTTCGCGACTAATGTAAACCATTAGAATTGAGAGCCGATGGCGTTAAATGTATAAAAGGCCACTTGTGGTTGCCTAAATATGGAGGTTTGTGATATATAGTCAGGTTGGAATCCCGTAAGTATAAGTATTCTATCACTGCCATTTCTGATTAAGTGTATCTTTATCTGAAGAAGTTGTACTGATGGCAAATTATGAAGGCAGATATCGCCTCATACATTAGTAAACGTCTAACTATTACAAAGGTCACCATCTGAATTTGATTCGATTTGGGTCATCGTCGACAGACTGACCAAATCTACTAATATCATTCCCGTTAATGATAGATTCTCGATGAAGAAATTGACTCTTTGTATTTAAAGGAGTTGTGTAAACATAGTGTGCCTGTATCGATCATCTCTATCAAGATCCTCGCTTCGCATCGAATTTCTAGAGATTTGCTCAGAAGTCATTGGGAACGAACCTTGATGAGAGTACTGTTTACCACCCCAATCGAAGGGACGAGGTAAAGTAACGATACAAAATACTAGAAGTGCTATTTTATGTTTGAATGATTGACCTTTGGTAATAAACCGTATAATCACTTTCCTTTGGAGATATTATCCTTGATGATTATCGTATTAGGGTCGAGATTGAATCCTGTTAGGATCTAAATATTAGAGCATCTGTAAGAAGGAGTTGGGATGAAGACATCCGACATATACCCATTGTGAGTTGGACATGTCTTTTAGGTTTAAGGTTTCCTATGATGACAAACCTAACCTTACAAAATATCTGACACGTGAGACCTGAAATGATTGTTGAAATTAGGATCTGATTATTGATTGCCGGTAGTGGGCAGGAGGTTATGTGAATATGAAATGTAGATCTTGAAGTGCAAGATGGGTAGCGAAGTTATGCCAGAAATTTTAACCTTGGAAAAACGAATAGATGATCTGAAGGATCATGGAAAATAAGTCCCCGTTGTTTGGGACCATTGAGATGATGAAAAGTTGGTTTGAAAGGCATATAAGCTGGATCTACCCTAGGGCTTCAAGGACTGCGTGAATTATGTTTCGTATATCGAACTTAATAAATGTCTATCAAGTGAAAATCTAAATTCTTCTTGATGAAAGTTAGATCGGCGAAAAGTTGCATTCATCAAAAACCCGTGAACATCATGGATAGAGAAAGTAAGTCAACATTAAGCCTGATATTATTCCCGTAGTTATGTTTGATAAAACTCGTGTATTGTAATGAATTACATTTGAGAGAAAAGACCGAATGTAGAGGAAATACCCACATGGCTCTAACTCTATAAGAAGCAGTAGTGCGATAAATTGACCTTTGAGGACAAAGATCCTGTTTAGGGGTAAATGCTGTGACAATCCGTCAATTTATGGTTGATATTTTATTCTCAATTATTATTTGAAAATATTATTTCTATGTTATATTATGAACTTACTCATTTATGGGAAGAAATTTGGGTCTACATCTTGAAGTAGCATCGACTACGTCTAAACCGGAGGATTCTACGTTACGTGCTTACGTTTACATACACCGTTTTGGTGACAGTCCGACATTTCAGAAAATAAATTTATCCGTGAATATTATTTTGAGATTTTAAATTTGTGTTGGTTCATAAACTCACAAATTTACGAGAAGAGATTTGGACTTACGATTATAATTTAACGTCCTTTACGACTAAACCGGAAACCTTAGGATTGCGTATTTACGTTTTTGAACTCCGTTTTTGATGAGACAATTTTTATTAGATTCGTTTTGTGCCGTTGATTCATAATTTATAAAAACGTTTTTCGTAAAACGACCCGAGGGCACGCAAATCGGGGAAACTAGAATCGAGTAGTACCCGTAAATTAGTGGGACGAGACAAGTTTACACTTGCCTCACCCCACTATGGGATGACCAACACACCACCACCACATCAAATATATGGCAAGTTTATAGTATAAACTAGGACACTTGTCCTAGTTTACACATCAAAACCATCTTTCATAAAAACCACCAACACTAAACTAGTTCCTCCATTTCTCTCATGCAGCTCACGCATTTTCTCTCTTCCTCTCTCCCTATGAACGTCCCATATCACCCAAAAAAACCTATTAGATCAAAAATTCAACCATAAATCATATGTATATTTTACATATGATGAAAACCCATTGAAGTTATGAATATTGGAGGTGATTTTAACAACTAAACAGAAGTTTATATGGAGATCAAGGGCTGATTTTTGGAGGAGTCTACAAATACTTGGTGATCCTAGAAGTGGTGTTGATATCTCATAAGATTGGTTACCCAAAACCAAGTCTTGTTCATCTAAAAACTCATCATTTCATCACTTTGGTGGTATAGAGATTGTTTCTTCCTATCCTCTTGTTATTTTGAATATGTAATCTTGTATTTCTTTATTTATGTATATGTATTTGATGATGAATGATGATTAAAAATATTATGTGGGGATTTGGTGTTGATAGATTTGATAAACATGGGTAAAAAGATGGAAAACCACATGTAAAATGGTTAAATCTTGCTTAATAAGATGGCTGTATAAAAACAGTAAGTAACCAAATGATGAACTGATAAAATGGCATAGTGGAATAAATTTACAGTAAGTATTAGGTGTTATACACATGTGAGAGTTTGCCATGCAATGGAATCATCAAAATGAGTGAGATATGATCAAAACAAAATTAGTATACCAATCTGAATTGTCTGTTTTGTAGGGACTGTTAAGGATACTTAGACATGGATTGAGCAGTAGCTATAACTAACTTATTTGTAGCACATAATATGAAGTTTATGTCATCCAAAAATGAGATTCTATCTCATTATAGAACTCAAGATATGATAAAATGGTGAAAGTGAAACTAAAAATCAGATTTTGTGAAATTAAAGTTTAATAGTATTATATAAGCACTCAAAATAATATAGTATAAAATGTGAAATTAAAACCTACTAACTTATATATTTCATTTATATAAATATGTATAAGGATAAAGAAATGGACATTATATAAAAATGGTAGTTTGGTAAGTTTTATAAGTTATAAAAACTATAAACATGATTTTTACGTCTTTTCGGCTAATACCGTAAAATTAACATTTTTCGTCAATTAAAACTTAGACGGTCGGACCCGTCTAATGTAAACTATTTAAAAGTCATATACTGATATATAAGTACCTAATACAAGTAAAAACCGATAAAACCCAAACTATATAACATATGGACATTAACGGGCTAAGTTAACATTATGTGACTAATAATCCAACTAAATGGGCTAAACACTTATAAATTTACTTATTGGGCTTAACCCACTTAGGCCCAAAATGTAAAGTATAATACTGATAATAAAAGTATAATTGGGCTAATGAAATGTATTGGGCTTGTGTAATGGGCCTATTGGGCCTCCAAAATGTAAACAAGTTGAGCTAGTGTAACTAGTATAAAAGTTACCAACACATAAACACTATAATGAATGAGTAAAGATGTATAAACCCACTTGATCATCATCATATGTATAAAATCATCATATGTATACCTAATTGTTATTTTTATAAAGTCATTGGACAAGAGTCTAAGACGAGTATTATTTGTCTAGGTTTCCGTGATTGAAGCACATACCGTACATCCGAATCACCGATAAACCGCTTTCCCACATCAACGTAAGTTCATAGCCTCACACTCTTTTAAATGTTTTTATGAAATGTTTTATAAACCCGCGAGGGAGATAACATGTTAGTTTTGATAAAATAGGACACCGTTTGTCCCGATTATTTGTTTATTGATTTGGACCCGAATGATTGTATGACCCGATGAATGATTATATGACCCCATAAATGAAATGAAGTGGATTATTAAAGTTAGGTTATGTCACTAAAAGTCCCATTAGCATGAATTGTGAACTACCGGGATTTGGTAGACGCTTATGCATATAATAGTACTATTTGGGGACGATCACCCCAGTTCGCGCCTTGACGGTTGATCCCCGTCGTGCCACATTGATTGGTAAGCGAATTTATGTATGAGAAGATTTACACACGCATGGTTATTGTGACGACACGCTAATTTAGATGGGCAAATTGAGTTTTGGGTTAGCTACCCGTTGTTTGGTATAGTAAGGTAACAATGTCATGCGGCTTATAATAATCCAATAACGAAAATATTGCTTTATGCATTGAATTACGATATATTGCCTGACTAGCAATACAGGGTCTTATTATTGATATTATGTTCGTGTTTTGGTTTTACATAACCATATTCATATAACGGTTTTAATTTAACTTTATACAACGTTATAAAACGTATTGTATGATGTTTTTAACGACAATGGTTCGTATAATGATTTTGAAGGCGAAAGCCTATATTATGATTTTGATAAAGATTTGTATAAAAGTGACTTTGGCTATTTTATGGCCTATTACAAAGATTTGTACAAAATGATTTTCGGTAGTAATTTTATTCCGATATTATATTGATGGATTTCATTAAACTCTATGAATTCACTCGGCGTTATCGCTGACCTTTTCTTTTAACATGTTTTATCTTAGGTACTTGAAGGTAATTCTCGGGAAGACAACAAGAATTCATGTCCCGAACTTAAATAATAATTTCCATTCAAATGCTTTGTAAAATTTGTATGAAATACAATGACTTGGGACCTATGTAAATTTGATATTTATGAATGGAAATGCTTTATTATTAAACGATGCGATTTTTAAGTGTTGTCTATGATGTGAGTAATGTGCTATCCCGTAACACCAACGAGTCTTCCGCTGTATTGAATTGTGTAAATTTGGGGGTGTTACACCATAACCAGATCTTGTTGAGCATAAGATACCATAGCCGTTGTAGCATCCGATTGAGGTTTACTCAAATGCGTAAGATTAAGTACCCCATCATTTGAGTTATTATTTACCAAATGTTGTTCGGGGGTGTTTGTCTCATGCCTAACGTGAGTTGAATTATCATGAATAATATTGGTTGTGGTTGGTACCTCACTGGCGACATCTAAACCGTAGTGGCAGAGGTTTGCAACGAGAGCACCTTAGGGTGAGTGAAGATTATCACAATCCGATTCATATGCGTCAAGATCATCTGCTTGATATGTCGCATTTGAAGTAGAGATCGTCTGAATGCCTTCATTTATAGATGCCCCAAGGTCTGGTGAAAATGTCAATTCCTCTGTATCCAATGTTTTACCCTTTTCTTGAGCATCAACTAACATCATCTTTTCTTGAAACCATGAGGCGTTCCTTCTCAAGTTCTTCCTATGCAAAACCTTCTTATGCAAAATCTTCCTGTAACCATCTATCTTGGGAAAACCGATTCCTTTCTCAAATTCTTCTTATTAAAAATCTAGGTTACCTCCTAAGACTGATGTGAAACAGCGTTTTCCAAAAATAGCCACTCTACCCTATGTGTCTCAAGTTAGAAAACCCATTTTTGCTCAACCAAATCATGTGAATGAACCTAGCACTTCTAGGAATACTCCTAAGCGTGTGCCATTTACGTCCACAAAGGAATCTGTAGGTTCAAATGACTTAGTTCATACCAACAACCTAGAGGATGCTAAGCAAAAAGGGAAAATTCAGAAAGAAAAAGTTTTGTATTCAAAACCTAGTATACCAACTCCTGCTAGAGTTCAACGCACTACTAATGGTTAGAAAACCGAAACCTTGGAATCCTTCCCAGCAACCTAGGATGAACACTGCAGATGAACGATCAGAAAAACCTAGGAACACACAATCTTTCATGAAGTCCACATTCCATGTATGCCCTAGATGCAAAAAGGACATTCACAAAGCAACTCACGATCATTGAATTATGCAATACCTCTATGAGGTGAAATCTCGTGCCTTTGCATAGAGAAAGAATGCAGAATCTAATAATACAACAAGGAGATACACACCCGTAGGAAAGAAAAGCAATGATAAGAACTCAGAAAGGCGGATCAATATAGAACATAGTTTCTCCCCAAATAAGTCTTCAACTGTGCACGAGAAAAGTACTCCTAGATCTAGTCTCTAGTTGAAACTAAAGGGTAGGATCTTCAAGAAAGTTGGTCTTGAATGGATTCCCATAGAAAAGAGTGTAAAAACCTGTGCCAGCACTAATACTAGTGTTCTAACAGTAGAAAAAGAATTTGTCATTTCTAACACTAGTATTTTTGTGAAATCTTCTTTTGTGATTGAAGGTACTTCAACGGACTCTGAACCCACTTCGTCCTTTAAGGGGTTACAATTTTGTACATTCTATATCACCTTATTCTCTTGTACAAGATTCTATTTTTGATTATTTCTAAAAACTTTAAAATGTAAATACAAAAATAAAATAAACTGTAAATATCTATGAAAAACAAAATTAAAAATTAAAAATTACAACTATCTCAGATTGTGACTCGCGCTTCAAATAAAGGAAAGTGTATCTTTTAGATAACTTATCCTAACAACGGGTAGAGGAATCTATCATGGTCTTCAGCTATTCACAAAACATTCAAAGTTTTGAACTCAAGACTATAGCTTGTAATCAATTTCAGATTGCAACCTGGATTTATTTTCAAGGGGAGTGTACAATTATGTGCCCTTACCCTTAGCAAAAGAAGAGAAATCTTCTAACACTTGAGCGGATTCGTTAAAACATTCAAAGTCTATGAACTCATGTTTATGCTTAAGAAACACCATGTCGTAAAAAGAAGTGGTTTTCAAAAAGCGTCGCACACAGTTTTTTCAAGAATTTTTTAATGATTATTCAAAATCTTTTAAAAATTATGTGTTCAACAATCTCCATCCTCAAAAAGTAAAATGTGAATCATATCCTCCTAATGATAATTCAATTGGATTAATTTATTAGGGGAGCTTTCCAAAATTAAAGTCTTAATGTTGTTACATATATTATGTCAAGAAAATTTTTACGTATCCAATACATTGTGTGTACTTACCATTTGGTACAATTCACATGAAGAAGCTTTGATGTTCGTGAGCACATTTTTCAACGAAAATTTTATGTGTTCATGAACATGTAGTATGCGAGTATAATATTTTCAAGATTTTTCAATGAATATTCAAAATCTTTCAAAAATTGTGTACTCGACACTACTAAAAATGTTCCATGTAAATTCATGCTAAGTTAGACACATTTTTTTCTCGAAAGATTTTCAAGACTATTTGTGTGGTATATTTTAATCAATTTGGTATCTCCAATATCAAATGATTTATATATTAGAAATACGAGAGAAAATGTGATTAAAATGTGATCTAATATATGAAACATATATGTAAGACTCAAGCACTTTGACTCTTACCCACATGTGTGAAACACTTTCGATTATCGATGCACATGTGAAAGGGGAACATTTCTAAAATGACAAAACTATCAAGGTGTTAAAAGTTTTTTTCAAACACTTTAATTGTCTTTCAAGTGGTTTTATGGTTACGATCTTATACCCACAACCTCTTTAATTTACAATGTTATTGGTGTCAAAATTTGGTTAGGTATACGTCCTATGATCCATACAAAATCGGAGGGATCTTCTCAGGGACAGTCTAATAGATTATTAGAAGTCCTTTAGAAAGATGGAGTAGAATGTGATAAGAGAAAAATGGAAACTAAGTACTTAAGCTAGCACTGGAACAATCACAACAAGGTGCTAGTAATGATGTCTTGGTAAGCATTGAAGGGGTTGAAGAGTGAAAAAGAAATGTAAGGATAAAGGGAGAAAAGAAATAGCCCTACATACAACTTAGGCAGAAACCGGGTCAATACCTCTGTTATCAGAATCATGAGATGATTACTGATATTGAAGACAAGTCATCATGGACCAGTGATGCAATGTACAACCCTTCCCCAGCTAACTCAGGCTTCTCTCAAAAGAAGTTTGTTTTATTGTCACATAGATCAACACGACCTATATTGACTATCTCACTCCAAGATAGTTGATATTGAAAAGGTGGCACTCTGCTCCAGCCTCCGACCACTAAAACCAAAGTGCAGAAATCGAGTCTAGAGCCAAGAGATCAATCAAAATCTCGTTAGAACACATTCCATGACAAACACTTGATGTTCATCATCTAGAACACAAATAAAAAAGAGATTCCTATGCTAAATCCTTGAGATATTACCAGAACACTCAGTTTGATACTATTTAGTGTTCATAATGATGAGTGAAAATCCTTCCAGTATTAACATCAAACAGCACTTTGATAGGTCACGTGTAATATTCTTTATGAATTGAACATGTGTAAACTGGAAAGCAACATAGGTTTGTGAAGAATATGTAATCCTTGATTTATCAACAGAGAGAAAGGGTTGAGAGATGGTTAGTTTTCACACACAAGATAGAGAGAAAAACTAGAGAGAGAAAGTATTCATGGGCTTTATAAGATGAGCCGGCCATATAATAGTAATATGGATCGGGCTTGGTTGTTAACTTAACATTAAGCTAACTAATGTTTACTTAGAATACGAGCTAGTACTTAAAAATATTGTTGGAGTGACTGAGACTTCCTAAATACGTAATACGTATTTCCCAACAATATCCCCCTAAAGGAGGTCACTCCAAGTTACAATGATATAAACCTATCATACTAGGCTTTTCTTGAGCTCGAAGCCTTCTTCTTCTTTCTTTTTCTTTTTCTTTTTCTTTTTCTTTTTCTTTTTCTTTGTGAATATGCTGACGTGATCTTCATTTTTAGGCTTGAGCATGTTCCTTTGCCTTGAACTTGTGACTTCATCACTTGTGACTTCATGTCCCACATACTTTACCTTAATGTCCCAACTTATTTGGAATGAATAAATCGATAGATAACGTGTTTTTTATAAATGTGATCAAAACAAATACCTTTTGAGAGATATATGAGTTAGCTGGGTGGGTTGTGCATTGCATTAGTGGGTCCATGATGACTATCTTTTTTTTCGGTAAAGGGTTGCCCCGGTAAATATATTAACAAAAAAAAACTTTGAAGTACAAAGGTGTTGGAAATACGTTTTACGTATTTATGAAGGATCGGTCGCTCCAATGATAATTATGTAATGGGCTCGTGATCCACTTGTAAGTGTATAGTCCATATAGCCCACATGTAGGGTGGGCTATATATATACCCCTCCTAGCATGTTAGGAGGGGGTTGGTCATTCATTCATTTAACATTTATCATTAATCTAATCCCTTTCTCTCTCTACTTTTCTTCCCTCTCCTTTCTCTCTCTACACTTCATCTTCCTCCTTCCCCATTTCCACCAAATCCATAGATCTAATCTATCCTTTAACAAATCCTTAGAATTAGTAGGCCTTCAATTGGTATCAAGAGCCATGGTTGAATCTTAGGATTTGCATTTTTTTATCTTTTGATTTGGTGGTAAAAATCCCTTCTTTTCTAATTTTTTATCAATTTTTTCATCATTCGATAAATTTTTTTATCAATTTTTATTTTTTTTATTATTATTATCAGTTTTATTCTTTTTTCGTATGTTTTTTACCATCAGTTTTTGATTATCAGTTTTTTCGTATCATTTTATCAATTTTGTTTAAAATAATCAATCCAAATCCGTTTTTAATCAATTTTATCCTTTTTTAATCAATTTTATCCTTTTTAATCATTTTATCATTTTATCAATTTTATCAGTTTTTATCCTTTTTTAATCAGTCCAAATCCGTCCATATTTTCTTCTTTTTCATACGAGTCTAAAACTGTCAAATCTGTCTGTTTTTCATACCAGTCCAATCTGTTAAATTGTCCAAAACAGTCAAAACTGTCCAATCCATCGGTTCTATCAGTTTTTGAGTTTCTGAGCGATTTCATTTTTCAGAATAAGAAAATTTTCCGCATAGAAAATCTTTCAGCATAGACTAAATATTCCGCGTAGGCTATTTCTTTCCGAATAGACCAAAAGTTCCGAATAGACCAAAAATTCCGAATAGACCAAACTTTCCGAATAAGTCAAAACTTTCCGAATAGACAAAAAAAAAACTTCCGAATAGGAAAAAACTTCCGAATAGAAAAAACTTCCGAATAGGCTTTTCTAACAACTCGACCCAAACAGTGACTCTTGACTCAATCCTCAACCAACAGACTCACAATCCTACAACACTCGACGACCTCTCGACCCACATACTCTTACAACTCGACCCTTACCCGACTCATAGACTCGAATTTTTTCTGAAAACAGAAACCAAAACCATCATAAACACAACATACCACTCCCTCACTCCCTCACCGACACCATCTCGCCTACCCCCCCCCCCCCCCCCCCCAAACACACTCTCCTCACACCTCCACTCCCTCACCCATCTTCAACAAACAGACTAAACCAAAAACCGCCTCGACACCACCTCATTTGATTTAGACCCACTCAAACCTCGACACAGACTCAACACCCTCACCTTCGCACCCTCTCGACTCTCATACCATCCTCACCAAAGCCTCGACCACTCTCGAATCACAAACACAAAATCACAACTCTCATCCCTCGAATACGCTCAAACAAACACAATCTCTGCCCCGACTCAAACACCCCCACCACACTCACCCAACAACCTCAACTCACAGCTCCTTTCTCGAATCTAACCAAACGGACTCACCCACACTAAAGACTCAACCAAAACTTCTTAGACTCACCCAAACACACCTCTCGACTGAAACCAAATCTCACACCAACCCGACTCGACCTCTCGTCTCACACAAACACCAACACCTCTCGAACGTTTACCCACCCTCGACACCTCCCCACCATCTCCAATCAAACCAACAGGACCCCCACACCTACACTCCCTCACCGACACCCACACGCAAAAACTTTTTTTTTTTTTCTTTTCAAGCATCAAATCCAAATCATTTGACTCTATACCCACCCACACACAAGACTAAACCCCCTAGACTCATTTTTTCGACTAAGACTTGATTTTTTCCACAAACATCAAGACTCTCTATCTCACAGACTCACAAGAAAGACGCTACAGAAGATGAGAGACTCAAACCAACATTAGAACAAAGACAGAGATACCTACCTGAGACCCATTTACAGGATCTTGAAGATCATCACGCTTGCTTGATAAAGAATTGATATAGGTTTGGAGAGAGATATCAAGAAACTTGATAAAGAATTGAAAAAGGCAGCAACTTGATAGGAATTGATAAAGAAGATTGAGGAATTTTGATTGAGGCTGCGTTTTTTTTTTTTGGGTTATCTGTGTGTAAGTTTTTGTGAAAGAGAGAGAGAGTTTAGGTAGTTAGAGGAGTAAAACAAGGGGCGGATTATACTAGGTCTTGGAAGGGACGGAGATATCAAGAAAGGCGTGGGGCGGTGGGTTTGTTGTTACTGGGCCACGTGTTTTGTTTGTTAGACGGACATATCAAGAAAAGTTTTTTAATTTAAGTCATTTGTTTTTAGTTAACGTAAATTAGATTTTGTCTAAAGTTTAAAATTAATTTTCCAAAAATATATCCGATTTTTTTTAAATCAAATCAGTTTTTTTTAGTTTTCTCTTTTTATTATTATCTTTTAAAAATTTTATTTCTCTTCCTTTTTTATTTTGAATATTTTTATTTTGGATATTTTAGTTATTTTGGATATTTTTGATTATTAATTTCTATTTTGGATATTATATTTTTTAATTTTAATTATTAATTCATATTTTTATTTTTATTTAAATTTTTATGTTGAAAAATTTTATGATATTCCGTTATAGCCGGGACAAAGTGACGTGATATAGTGACAAGAATTATTTAGCCGACGGATTGTTAAGGCGGTTATTTTGACAGTCAAAGTGGTAAAATAATTTGTCGGGATAACCGTTATTGTGGCCGGATTTCAAGAAAAACGTGACGAGTCAAAGTGACGAGCTTCATTTATATCATCCATTAAGGAATTTTAAGTGTTATTTACGGGTCTTTTGTTTTTTTCACGAACTCTAAAATCCCGAAAACAACAACATCCCCGTCATTCTTACTCGATATTTAATGGATTCGTTCGATTCGACATGTCAAAAGGGAGAATCGCATTTAATGCAAAACAATGTTAGGAATAGCGGCATCACTTCCTTTCAAATGCTCCAGTATCATCTTGTTACTCTTTCACGGCTTCAAGGAGGGAGTGAATTTGTGACAATCTTTGGACAAGATCGTCATATATTCATCGACTCAATTTTCACCACTTTGACCGAACTCGCCGAGCAACTCAACCGTGACAACTTTAATCACTCTGCATCGGCACTTGCATACAAGACTCTTGTGACACAACTCACGCCTTTCCTCCAATTCAATATCATCATGCCTGAAAGTTTAGTGATTTGCCAATCATTTCTTCGAGATACACATACCGAGTTTAGCGCTTTCCGTGATACAATTTTGAAACTCATGACATCGGTCTCGTCTTCGATTTATCAAAGATCACAACTTCAGCAAGCATATGATAATGGAGTGCAAGAATCAATGACACAGATGCAAGAAGAGAATGGTCATACGGTTGACAACTTGGAGCCTAACGATGGCAAGAGCACCGAATCAGGAGGACAACATGATGCCAGTGGCACGTCAGGGAATGTTCACGAGATTTCTCTTGATGACACCTTACCCATTTATGATGAAGAGCCTACAAACATGGTACAATGTGATGTTAATTATGATGTATATGCTGATGACTTACCGCATATTGAGCATTCGAAACCTAATTATGACAAACATGGGATGGAAAAGAGTGATAGAAATACCACTTCTGATTCATCCGATGTGAGTCATAATGGGGGAGAAAGTATTCAAAATGCTAAACATCATGATAATTGTCCCATAACTGCTTCATTGATTGCTTCTGATTCCAAGATTAGAGAGCTCGAAATGATTGTAGTTCAACAATTAAAAGATCTTGAGGATGCCAAACTTGAATTTTCTAAGAAAACGGATAAATTTGAAACATACTTTGAAAAACTTGAAAAGTCAAACGTTGTTCTTGAAAGAAAATTGGATCAAACTGTTCTAGATTCTAAAGCTGAAAAGGATAATTTTTTGAAACAAATTCAACTGCTTGAATCTAAGTTGGCATCCCAAGATAACTTGCTCAAAGAAAATGAAACTTTAAAGGCCCAAGTACAGGAAAAGGTTTTTGCTATAGCTGCGTTGAAAAACGAGTTAAGGAAAAGTAAAGGACCTAGTGTGGACACTAAGCTTGAAAAACCATCAATCTTGGGGAAACCGCCTACAAATCAGTTCGTCAGACAACCGACTGTCAGACAACCTACTGCATTTGGATCCGAGCGATCACAATCCTCGAGACCGCGGTTTGCCTCCCAAGTTGATTTGGGTCATATTTCTAGAACTGTCACTCCAGCAACTAGGCCCAATGTGATCACTCCAGCTTTAGCAAGACCAAATCATATGATTGCCTCTAGTTTCCCTAAAAATATCAAGACCACGTCTAGAACTAGTTCAAATGACGTTTGCCACAAATCTGGTCAAAGGGAAGCTATTCAAAAGACACATGTAAGAGATAGCAATGTCCAACCTAGTCAGATGCCTTCTAGATTACCCAACACTGCTAACCGTAGCATGCCATCTTCTAGGAGCATCGATCAATCATCTAGGAATTATTCAGACATTAAATATGCTACTTGTAAAACATGTAGAAAATGTGTCTTTACAGCAAATCATGATGCTTGTGTCAAGAAATTACTTGATGAGGTGAACTCCCGTGCTAGAATTAAGTCCCAGTGGATAGCTAAAATCAAACCCTTTGGTAAAGTTTGGCGCCCCACTGGTAGAACTTTCACTATTGTAGGAAACGAGTGCCCTTTAACTAGGATAGTCTCTGATTCTACGAAGACTACTAGGGAGGAAATTGCAAAGGATGATACATCACTTAAGCCCGAACTTAAGGTTTTCTATAAAAGGAAACGTTTGCCAACTAAGACAAGTGAATTATCCCCTCAGGCCACCTCTGACACAAGTAAAGCCCACTGTGAACCCCCACGTGCTTCAAAAATAGATATCTCTAACCCATGCAAAAGTATACAAACTCCTAATGAGATTGCAGGTACCAAAGTTGATGTTCCAAAAGAACGAAGCGGTCCAATCGTTGTGTACCGTTCAACTAAGGACACTCTTAGAGTTTGGTTGCTGAAGAAGCAGATATCAGAGAAACAAATGTCTCAGGGGATTCATGGTTAAGCTGCAAACAAGGACTTACAGTCACATAACAGACTGTAACTCGCTCTCAAAAGACAGGAAAGTTCATCCCGATGATGACTTATCCTCAAAACGAGAAATTAATCTTTCTCGGACACGAGCTTCCGTTAAAACTATTCAAAGGTTTTAAGCTCGTGTAAAAGGACTTACAGTCACATAACAGACTGTAACTCGCTCATCAAAGAAAGGAAAGTTTATCGCCGATGGTAAACTTATCCTAAAAACGAGAAATTCATTTTTCTCGGGCATGAGCTTATATCAAAAACATTCCAAGTTTTTAAGCTCATGCATTAAGGCTCATCGTTAAATATCAGATGATGACCCGAACTTCAAAGAAAGGAAATTTTATCGCCGATGATAAACTTATCCTAACAACGAGAAATTAAGTTTTCTCGGGCATGAGCTAATATTAAAAACATTCGAAGTTTTTAAGCTCATGCACAATGACTTACAGTTAAATGTCAGACTGTAACTCGAACTTAAAATAAAGGAAAGTTTATCTTTTATGATAACTTATCCTCTTAACGAGAAATTCACCTTTCTCGGTCATGAGCTTGTCTTAAAACATTCGAAGTTTTAAGCTCAGAAAGGAAAGTGTATCTTTTAAATAAGAGAACTTTTCCTCGTAACGAGAAATTAACCTTTCTCGGTCATGAGCTTTCCGTTAAAACAGTCAAAGTTTTCAAGCTCATGAACACGACTTCTAAGTAAATGTCAGCTTAGGACTCGTTCTTCAGATAAAAGGAAAGTTTATCGCCGATGATAAACTTATCCTTAACAACGAGAAGTTTACAACTTCTCGGACTTGAGCTTCCTAAGATATTCCAAATCTTAAGCTCAAGTACTTGGTTTTCAAAACTTTGAACACAATTTTTCGAGAATTTCTCAAAAGGTTTTTCTAAATCTTTCAAAATTGTGTGTTCAAAAATGTTTTGATAAACAGAGCATGTCTTCTGGAATCGATAATATTTACGAACCTAGAAATGTCATTCAATAATGACACGGGGTTGTAAATAAAGTTCGAGCAGAAGTTTAAAACATTTAAAACATGCTCCAAATGGTTTGCTATTATTTCAGATAGCAACCCGCTTTTCATAATCAAGTCAAGCATTTCACCGGAAAGCTTTGACTCTACAACGAGAATTAATTTTCTCGGGGACGTGACGAGGTGACCAACATTCGTGAACAAGAACCATGTGCTTCTTTCATATGCTGTTCTCCATTATTCAGGTCCAACCTCGTACATTGCTAATCTTGTGAATTCATTATTATATCTGATCTTTGCACGTAATAAATACCTTACACTTGTGTTTAAAAGGTATTTAATTTACGTTTCAAGTACACCCTCATTAATTTGAGGGGGAGCTTGTTAAAATCATGAAGATAATTGGATTTGCATTTTTCTTCCCAAATTTTCTTAAAAGGCTATTAAATCAATTGATATTAAAAACATCGATTGGGTTAATATTTTTAATATGGGGGAGAAAATGTGATTTAATATGGGATATGATCAATCACAAATGGTTTGACTTAACGTGTTAGCTCATCCCGACATGTGCGAAATGTTTTCGAATATCGTAGCATATGTTAAGGGGGAGCAAAATGGATTTGCACTTCAAAATGGATTTCATGGTTACATACACTTACCCAAAACATCTCTATTCACGACGGTGAAGATTGTGGTGACATAAGGATGGTAGGATAGGTTAAAGTCCAATGATTTCTCTAAAACCGGAGGAATCTTCCCAAGGACATTCCATAGCTAGAAATAGTAGTCCTTAGGAAAGATGGAGAAAGATTGTGAACGTAGCTGAATGCCGACCAAGTACTTAAGTTAGCACTGGAACAATCACAACAAGGTGCTAGTTATGACGTATTGGTAAGCATTGAAGGGGTTGAAGAATGAAAAAGAATTGTAAAGATAAAGGGTGTAAAGAAAGAAGCCCTCCTTACAACTTTAGGCAGAAACCGGGTCAATACATATGCTATTGAGGTCATTTTTGCTAATGATTCTCGGTATTGAAGAAAGACATCATGGACCCAGTGATGCAAGGCACAACCCATCCCAGCTAACTCAGATATCTCTCAAAAGATATTTGTTTTAATCACACGGAGACAACACATTATCTATTGATTTATTCACTCCGAATAAATTGGTATTGAAAAGGTGGCACTCCTCTCCAGCCTCCGATCACTAAAAATCCAAAATGCACGATCGAGTCTAGAGCCATTTGAGATCATCAAATATCTCATTAGGAAACACTTTCATTATTCCTTGCTTGTTCACACAATGTGAAAAGTAAGAAAGATCTTAAGAGTCCTACGCAAAATCTTCATGATCTTGCCTGAACATCCGAGTAATACGAAAGTATTTACAATGAAGATGGAAATCCTTCTTGAGCGAATATCAAAAAGCTCATGGTAGGTGACTTGTGCGATTCTTTATGAATCAAACTTGTGATAACTGGAAAGCAACAGCTGTTTAATTCTTAAATGAATTTAAACACGTTCCAGGCCTCTACGCAATATCTTAGTGATCTTGCCAGAACATTCAGAGTAATACTATTAAGTATTTACAGTGACGAATGGAAATCCTTCTAGTGTTAACATCAAACAGCACTTGGTAGGTAACTTGCAAGATTCTATATGAATCAAGCTAGTGACAACTGGAAAGCAACGATGGTGCGGTTCTTAATTGAATTTCACTTGTTCCAGGAACATGAATTGACGGCTTCAAATCATGCGGATAATATTATCCAAATGATTCACTCTTTACGTTCGCAGTCAGCTTTGGACGGTCGAGTAAAGAGAACGGGTTACCCGCGAAATCTTGTCAAGGAGGTTCTTTATTGAAACTACCTGTCACAAGTACGATATTTAATATCGTCCAACGGTCTTCACCGACCGGAGGTAAAATGCTACCGAATTAGAATGAAATGTTCAAGGCCATTTCATCCGTGTATATTGTTTGTTGCTAACTGTCTTATGCAGCGTAACAAGAAGGTGGCATTGCGGTGTACAATCCAAAAGAAGTCGTCACCACATGCTTATACTACATACACTTAGTACTTCAACAAATTCAAGAAAGTCTGAAGGTCAAGTCTTCCGCTGTATCAATCTCTGAAGCTTTCAAGAATTTAAAGGTATAAGTATGTGGAACATGAAGTCACGAAGAGGCAAATTTCACAAGTGATAAATGCACAAGGTCAAGGCAAGGAAACATGCTCAAGAGTAAAGTCAAAGATCACATCAAGCATATTCACAAGAACAAGATCGAAGACTCAAGCATAGATGCTAGGTTTAAGATTTTGTAAAATGGTGTGACCTCCCTTAGGGGGAGATTGTTGGAAATGTGTTTTCCCAAAGAAAGTCTCGGTCACATCATTATCAGCATAGATCACGAGCCATAGTATATTTAGAACTTTGTAACTTGGAGCGACCTCCCTTAGGGGGAGATTGTTGGAAATACGTTTTACGTATTTATGAAGGATCGGTCGCTCCAATGATAATTATGTAATGGGCTCGTGATCCACTTGTAAGTGTATAGTCCATATAGCCCACATGTAGGGTGGGCTATATATATACCCCTCCTAGCATGTTAGGAGGGGGTTGGTCATTCATTCATTTAACATTTATCATTAATCTAATCCCTTTCTCTCTCTACTTTTCTTCCCTCTCCTTTCTCTCTCTACACTTCATCTTCCTCCTTCCCCATTTCCACCAAATCCATAGATCTAATCTATCCTTTAACAAATCCTTAGAATTAGTAGGCCTTCAAAAGGAATGTGGCTAAGATACCACATTAACCGCAAGCTACGGGCAGCTTGCTAACAAAAGGAAATGAAACACCAAAACCTAATACATACTTCTACTAATAGACATAAATGCAACATTAGCAAAAGCCAACAAGAAAAATTCTTGAAACCATGCGACCAACTCACCATACCAGCAGCAATATAAAGAGAGCAACAGAACCAAGTAAGGTCGCCTCCTTAAAAAAAACCTTTACGAGCAAAACCCAATGGGAAAAACCCCGCAAAGGGAAAAATAGTACGGCCCTTACCCATCACTCCCATCAGGATCAATACACACCTTAGGGATTTTCCAATCTTCAAGAATCATTAGAGACACTGAAGAAATCTTCTTGAATTTAAAAGTGAAAAGCTTCAGCCGAACCGTATCACAAACTGAAGTCAAAAGCTTAGCAACCGTCAGAGACTTCTTATTAAAAAGCCTATTATTTCGCTCTCTCCAGATGAAGTAGACCGAAGCCGCTAACACAACCCGAGAAATGATACTAACAACCGAACACCTCTTAGCTAAGGGTCTTAGAAACTCTACAATATCACTCATGCGCGGAGAAATATTGTGCATACCACACCTTCTTCAATACGAAGCATCATTAAAATGATCTCGATAGCATATGTATTGACCCGATTTCTGCCTAAGTTGTAAGGAGGGCTTCTTTCTTTAGACCCTTTATCTTTACAATTCTTTTTCATTCTTCCACCCCTTCAATGCTTACCAATACGTCATCACTAGCACCTTGTTGTAATTGTTCCAGTGCTAACATAAGTACTTGGTCAGCATTCAGCTACGTTCAAAATCTATCTCCATCTTTCCTAAGGACTACCATTTCTAGCTATGGAATGTCCTTGGGAAGATTCCTCCGGCTCTGGAAGAATCATTGGACTTATACCTATCCTACCAACCTTTTGTCATCACAAATGTCGTGAGTTAAGTATGTTTTCGGTAAGTACTCGTCACTGTGAAAAACTTCCTTTGTTATACAAATCCATTTGCTCCCCCTTAACATATGCCTCGATATTCGAAAACATTTCGCATATGTTCGGATGAGCCCACAAATTAAGTCAAACTGTTGTATTAAACTTAATCTCATATTATCTTCATGATTTTTACAAGCTCCCCCTCAATTAAATGACGGTGTACTTGATACGCAATTGAAATACACTTGATACACAAATGTATGGCACATTCACAAGCAAAGATCATGTATGATAACATATTCACAATAGAGAAATTTACGAGGTTGGACCTGAACGATGAGAACATCATGTGATAGAATCATGTGGTTCTTTTCAGCAAATGTTGGTCTCCCTCGTAACGTCATGCTAGAAGTTATCTTCGCATCCTGAAAATCGGAAATCTTTTATGACTATGTAGAACAAGCCGCATCTAATAATTTGATTTCTTGACAATTGTTCCCCCTCAAGTGTTGACCCATTTTCTATCTAAAGAGTTGTAGTCGTAGATTGAGTAGTCGCGTTGTCGAATATGTAGACGCCGATTTGTTGAGAAGACAACTTCTAAAAATAATTCTCTTTTTGACAAATAAATGCACTAATGCGTACATAGATTCGTGTTAGATCTTGTTATTATGTAAACACGATCCCACACATGGTTATAAAGTAAACCACGCCCGAGAAAATTAATTCCCGTAGATGAGCCAAATCTTTCCAAAGAAATACTTGACTTGAATATGAAAAACGGGTTACAGTCAGAAATAACTACAAGGCATTTAGGCATGTTTTAAAACATATATAAAACTTATGTACGAACTCAATTTATGGCACATTGTCATTATTGAACGACATTTCTAAGGCCATAAATATTATCATCCTATAAGACATGCCTTTTGAAAAGAAAAATATTTATGAGTTTTCTTGATTTTTTGATTTTTAGGGGTTTTATAGGTTTTATAATTTTCTATTTTACGTTTGATGTTTTAAATTTATACAATAAATACATGATCACCACTGGATACGCAATAATAGTTTACCACCACTGTTCTTCCGCTTCATCTGCTAATGCCTTGAGATTCTCAGGGGAGAAGGTCCTCATTCCTAGCTTGTCGGCCAAAAAATCAGTTTGAGCTCAATCTAAAGCCTTCATGAAAATATCTGCCAGCTGATACTCCGAGGTGACAAAATAAAGCTCGATCACTCCATTTTCCACTTATTCCTTGATAAAGTGGTATGTCAGTTTGCTTCGACCGGGAGTGTTGGACATTATTGCAACATAGAGCAATGGCACTTTGATTGTCATAGTACATTGGTATTTTGTTAAAACCTAGACCATAGTCGGTTAATTGCGATCTCATCCAAAGTATTTGAGTACAACAATTGGACATGGCTATGTATTATGCCTCCGTACTTCAAATTGTAGAGCTTTTTTGCTTTTTCAATGCCCAGCTAATAGTCGGTCTCCTAGTAGTTGCAAACTTCCACTTGTGCTACGCCTTGTATCTTGACAACCCGTATGATCCGCATCCGCATGTGCCATTAGTGCAAAAGAGGAGTCCTTCAGATACCATAGTCCCCGATTAACGGTTCCTTTAAGATACCAAAAGATCCTTTTAACAACACTTAAGTGCAATTTGGTAGGTCTAGCCTGGTACCGAGCACACATACATATAGCAAATTGTAGGTCAGGTCTACTAGCTGTGAGATACAGAAGGGCAGCGATCATTCCACGGTAAAGTGAAGGGTCAACAGTAATCCCATCTTTGTCCTCATCTAGCTTGGATTTCTTCACCATTAGAGTATCCACAAGGTCGGAAGATTCAAATTTATACTTTTTAAGTGATTCAAGGGCATATTTGGATTGGTTAACAAAGATGCCTCTAGGACTTTGAGAAATCTGATGTCCTAAGAAAAATGAGATTTTTCCCATCATCGACATCTTAAATTTTGAAGACATAATTTTACAAAATTAGTCAAACAAATTTTTGGCCGAGGTAGCAATTATAATATCTTCAACATATATTTTTATCATTATCATGTCGTTCCCTTGTTTTTGAATGAATAGCGTAGGATCTACATTGCCTTTGGAGAAGCGTTTCGAGATAAGGAATTGTGATAGTAGATCGTACCACACGCGTGGAGCTTGCTTCAACCCATAAAGAGCCTTCTTAAGCTTGTACACGTGATTAGGATTAGGATCCACAAGACCATTCGGCTGTTGGACATAAACCTCCTCCTTGATTTCACCAGTTAGAAATGTCATCTTAACATCCATTTGATAAACGATCATATTCATATGGGCGGCATACGCGAGGAATAGTCTAATTTCTTCCAACGGGCAACTGATCCAAAGGATTCCATAAATTTGATACCCATTAATTTTCGATGCCCGCGAGCTACCAATCTAGCCTTGTTCTTTAATATTTCACCTAACTCATCAAGTTTCACCTTGTAAACCCATTTCAAAGTAAGTAATTGTACTTTTTGTGGGGGAGGAACAAGTTCTCATACATCAAGACGTTGGAATTCATTGAGTTCTTCTTACATGACTTCTATCTAACATGATTGTGTAAAAGCTTCTTGCCACGTCTTAGGTTCGACGGCAGTGAGAAACGCATCAAAGTAGCAAAACAATGCATGTTCTTGTAGCTAAATTCGTGTGGATACTGGTCAGTTAGGGTCCTAATAATGGTGTCAATAGGATGATCCTTAGTTCATTTGTTGTCATGTTCACGAAACTTGGGATTGGAGTAAACCATAGCATGAGCTTCTTCTAAAGTGCACGACCTTACATAATTTTTAGGAAATGCTGCACTAAAGAACGAAAGTTCTTGCATGTGAGCGAAATCTAGGTCGTGATCATCGTCATCCTCTTCATCATCATTAGGAATAAGTTGAGGTGCTGAATCAGGTGTAGTTTGAGAATTACTCGATTAAGGTGCCTCTTGTACATTTGTAATTGTAGAGGTATCAGATTGTGCTTCATTTTTTTTAGCAACGACTTTGTTAGCCAGAGCAATTACTGCAGGTGTGGAGCACCAATACTTGGAGAACTAAAAAATTCATCAAAGAACGGTTGAAAAAAAGTATCTCACTCGGACCTAGTAGGTGGTGTAAATGATGATGAAGTAGGGTTGTTTGGGACAAGACCAAAGCAAATAGTGTTGGGTCCCATTTCATGAAGTGCGGGTTCAGAGCTGCTTTGCTCAGAAGCCATTGCTGTCAGCTCATCGAAATCGACATTCATAGTTTCAAGGATTTTCTGAGAGGTTCGGTTATAGATTCAAAATGCATTCTTTGCGGATGCATAGCCAATTAATATATCGATATCAGCTCTTGGTTGAAGTTTCCCTAGGTTCTGACTATAATTAGTTGGGTAACACAATACACCAAACACATGAAGATATGATAAACCGGGTAACTTTCAATGTAGAAGCTCATAGGGTGTTTTACCATGACATTTGCGTATGAGAGACTAGTTTTGGGTGTATACTGTTGTAGGTACTACCTCTGCCCATAAACATAGCAGAGCTTTTGCGTAGATCATTGTTCTAGCTGCTTCCATTAGATTATGATTCCGTCTTTCAATGATAGCATTTTGCTGTGCAGTACGAGCTACAGATGTTTCATGAGAGATGCCAACCTGCTCATATTAAATATGCAGAGTTTGATTAACAAATTTCGTTCCATTATCGGCACGAATATGGCGGACGGTAGTATTAAGGCGAACTTGAAATCATCTTGAGAAATTTGACGATATGTTCAGGAGCCTCATCTTTAGAGCTTAAAAACTTCACCCATGTAAACCGAGATAAGTCATCCATAATAACGAGAATTTTTTTCGCACTCAGACTTACAATACACATTAGGCCACAAAGTTCTAGATGCAAAAAATAAAGTTTCTCTTGGTTGGTGTCTTTAGTCTTCGGTTTGTATGATTTCTTAGATCTTTTCCCCATTTTACCGTGGAACACAATGATCCTTATGAAATTTGAGTTTAGGAAGACCGCGAACAAGTTCGTTTTTTGCCAAGTGATTAATAGCGTCAAAGTTAAGATGAGATAACCGTCGATGCCATAACCATGACATAGTCTTCGATGCTTTGGAGAGAAGACAAACGGGAGAAGCGTCAATCAAATCACTTAAACACAAAGTATACAAACTATTCCCTCGAGTACCTTTTAATAGATCAACCTTTTATAAATCACAGATGAAGCAAGTGTGTTCTCGAAAAGAAACTTCAAGGTTAGCATCGCAAAATTATCTGACAGAGAATAAATTATGAATGAGTCTTTCCACATAATACATTCTTGAAATCATGACATTCAATGTAAAACCCGCATGCTTTTACCATGAATAGTGCCCTTAAGATCGTACGTCCTAGATTAAAA
The DNA here is from genome assembly GCA_025667525.1 of Glebionis coronaria. Classification (NCBI taxonomy): domain Eukaryota; kingdom Viridiplantae; phylum Streptophyta; class Magnoliopsida; order Asterales; family Asteraceae; genus Glebionis; species Glebionis coronaria. The sequence continues at coordinate 191,163 of JANFOE010000830.1, read as the reverse complement.
CTTACCTTATTTAGTATTGATCACATTCATGTGCTAATAATCAAGCAAGTGCATACGTGTATGACATGACAAGTATCGATTACGTACGAACTCATGATAAACAGTTAATAAATATGTCACGTGAACATAATTAAATCATGATCACCATTTAAAATACGAACTAGAATAATTACGTAAATACATATAATATAATTACGAGCGTTAAGATTACGATAAGCGACATGATAAAATAAACAGAAACACTTTAAACACGAGCACGTTTAACCACGAACGAACACGAAACATCGGGACACGAGAAAGGTACGGGTACCCCATGTGGGGCCCCCATACCCACGGCACAACAACCAAGAATGGGCTAAGCCCATGGACTTTTACAAGTAAAGGGGGGTTATGGTAAAAACTATTTTTCATTTTCACTTTTCAAGAAAGAAAACATAAACCCTAAAAGATTTTCTCCTCCTCCTCTTTGCCCTCTCTTGTGCCGCCACCTAGAACACCATCATAGGAGGGTGTTGTTGATTTTTGACATTAAATACAAGTGCTAGAAACCGTTTTTGTTCATCCCCTTTCAAGCTACGTATTGGTATATCATTCTAAACCTTTCTTTTTAATTCTTTTTAATCTTTGATTATTTTCATGAACAGTTATTATTTTTCTTATTAAAACATGATAATTAAACATTGATCTAACATGTTTTGGGGTTAATTAAAATCAAAGAATGATATAAAAAGGGTGTTTGTTTTAGCCGCCTAGCAAAACAAACCCGAGGGGGGTTTGGTTTACTTATTGCCGCCACCACCAAGACCATTTTTGGTCTTGGTTGGTGCTTGTGGGACCCACGGCAGCAAGGAGGCACACGTGCCCCGAGTTTGGCTCAGGGTACGGTGTCGAGTTCATGCCCGATTCATGGTTCGTTGGTTAAATCATGATTTATGCTACATGTTAATTTTTATGAATTATGAACTTAGAATATAAATTAATTAATAACATGAAATATTAATTAAATCATGACTTAGGTTATTTTAATTATTAATTTAGCATTATATTAATTTAACCTAAGTATTTTATGTTATAAGTTATAATTAATTAATTATTTAAAACATGCCTATAATTAATTAATTTAGACATGACTTAGGTTATATTATTAATAATAATAATACACATTTTAACCTAAGTATTTTATTTCATTTTAATTAAAACATGTTATACTTTAATTAAAATGCTTAACCTATAGTTTAATTAAAATACATGAAATAATAATTAAACTATACACTATATCATATCACTTAAGAAATAAGCTTATAAACACTTAGACTTATATGTTAGCTTATGTAACCAGCTTAATTCTAAATATGGAAACTTCTATTTATAGAAACTTAATTAAATAAGGCAACTAATCTATTAATGGAAACCTTCTATATGTGGAAATCTATCTATTTCAGGCAGCTAATCTAATCATGGAAAACCTTCTATATATGGAAACTTATTTAATTAAGGCAGCTGATCTATTTTTGGAAACTTTCTATTTTTAGAAACTAATCTATTTTAAGCAGTAAATTCTATTTTAGGAAACTTTCTATTTTTGGAAACTTTCTATTTTTGGAAACTTTCTATTTTTGGAAACTTTCTATTTTGGAAACTTTCTACTTTTGGTAACTTTCTATTTTTGGAAACTTTATATTTTTGGAAACTTTCTATTTTTGGAGACTTTCTATTTTTGGAAACCTGCTATTTTTGGAAAGTTACTTATTATTACACAGTAAGTATAATAATACATGAAATACCAGTAATACTTAATCAGATTAATCGGAATACAAGATAAACACAGTTTAAGGCTTTAAATAGTAAATCATGACCTGAAACATACAAAGTAAGCTAAGACGTGACATAAAACCAGGTACGTAATCAGTGAATCGATACTTATACACGTGTGTATTCATGTAGCGTTAGTGATCCAGAAGTAGGAGTCTTTCTTCCGTTCATTCACTGGACTTGAGGTACGGATTCCCGTCCTTTCAGTATAGGCATTCTTTCCTTATTAGGATTTCCCCGTATGCAGCCAACTGTTTTCCCCAATATTTGTTTTATTGTTTTGAACTGCTTATGTTTAATTAGCATAATCTATAGCCATATACAAGCATGACCAGTTTCACCTAGTTATGGAGGTACCATAACCATAACATTGGAGGCACCAATGTTATGACTTCCCCACGGCGGAGTGATTGCTCGTGGCGTCCCTTTTCAGTTTTGGCCATATTATTATATCATGTGGGGCGTATGGGTGCATCCTAGTTACATGTTTTATTCAGTATATCATGGTGAATGTGGTGTGTGCCTTGCATCCTTCACAAGGAGTTGATCCCTCCTACCCAAACCAGTATATTAATTAGAGGCATCCCCTCTAATCAGCATGATGAGGTCACCCCTCCAAGTATTCATGCACGTGACCTTTTCATGACCTATATGGGCTATGGTATATTTATGTTAAAACAGTTTTCATAAGATAAACATAAGGCTTTTCAAACTATAAAACCAGTTTTCTTAATACTTAACCAGTTTACTCAGAACTTAGTCTTCCGCTGTTATATGTTACATGCTTATCCTATTTCATGCTATATTGTACATCCGTGCACTGAGCGTCTTGCTCAGCCGTTTTCCTTTTCATGTTCCCAAAACGGCAGGTACTCAGGGACGCTCGTAGATCTCAACGTACGTGCAAATGGACTGGAAGCTTTACTGTCTTTCTTTACTTTATGCATTTCCTTTACTTTAATACAGTTGCTATGGACATTGTTTCGTCCTTTCCTTTTACAGTATTTATGTTTGTGTGTGATGAGCTCTACTTTGGGGTTACCGATGTTTGATTCCGGTATTTCCCTTCTATGGTCAAATAATGCTTAGACATTTATCCTTGTATGCTTTGATGACACGCCATGATTATGCGTAAGATTCCATTTCCAAAATGGGGTGTTACAATTATGGTATCAGAGCCAAGGTTTCGACCTGTAGGCTCTCAAATATGACCTGTGATTAGTGGGTAGTCACTACGGTCTTCCTAGAACTGACAGTTGTTTTCATGCATTCATCATTTTTAAGCATACATATACATGTCATTGTTACAGGGTTTTTGACTAAGTAATGGTTGGTACAGGACTGGCCCTATTTAGTCGCATGTGTTTTATCGAAACTTTTAAATTTAGGACCGACCCATAGGCGTCCCCTCGATATGTCTTTGGTTTTGAGTGAACCGACCAGAGGCGTTCACTCTCGAGCATCAAAAGTTTTCATAAAACTGCATCATGCATTCATACAAAGATTTTCTTGCATAAAATTTGTCTCGTGAAATTGTTGGTATAAATTTTTTTTTCATGTATATATATATATAAGTTATATTTTATGTTTGAACTGTTAATCATATGTTTATGTTATACTGTCAGATGGTTCTCACACGCGAGCAAGAGCAGCTCAATGCTGCAATTCAGGATGCCATGCAAGCCTTACTTCCTCAACTGAGGAATGACATTCGTGCTGAAGTCCAAGCTGCCAACAATCAGCAGCACAATCAGCCACCTCCTCCTCCTCCCCCAGTGACACTAGCGGTGTGGTTGGAAAGGTTAAACAAGCTCCGTCCTAGAGCTTTTGAAAAGACTGATAGCCCCAGCGATGCTGAAAGCTGGTTGACTCACATTGAGAAGATTTTCAATGCTATGGGATGTGACCCCGCATTCAAGGCAAGATTGGCATGCTACCGGTTTGAAGGCGATGTACTCAACTGGTGGCTAGCCTTGACGCAGTCAGAAGGAGGTGATGAATGGGTCGCTAGTTTGACATGGGCCCAATTCAAGGAAAGAGTGATGGAGCAGTTCTTTCCCAAGGCAGAGCAGGACAAACTCAAGCGAGAGTACCATGGGATACGTCAGAGAGCGGGCGAGAATAGCAACGAATTCATGCAGCGCTTTCTTCGCTTAGCTGGTTTTCTGGGAGCAGCAGCTGGTACTCCTGAGGAGCAGGCACACCACTTTAGGTGGGCACTTCGCACCTCGGTCGCGAACAATCTGGTATGTGCTACGTTCAATACAGTAGCACAAGTGGCCGACGCAGCAAGGAAGCTTGAGATGTTGCAGGAATGCGATGAGTTCGGGGAAGCTGAAAGACCCGACAAGAGGTAAACATATCGTGTTCTATCGTTAACCAGACCGCATCCTATCATTATATGTCCAATAATCATCTCTAAACTATATCTTCCAGGCAGAAAACTGGGGACCGGTCTCAGCCGGCTACTCAGCAGCAGCCTCATCAGCCCAAAGGAAACGGTCATACTAACGACCGTTCTGTTGTGGAAAGGCGCAGCGGTAATGATAATTACCGCAACAATGCGGGACACTCCAACAACAGCAGGTCCTACTATTTACGCATCTTCTTATGATTTCATGTTATATCTCTCATGCTGACACTATATTAATCTCTACCAGGAACCACGGTAACGGGAAGGACCAAAACCACAGGGGTTCGCAGCCTAACCGTTCAGCTAACACTGGTAAACATCTTATGGCGCATATGTCTTATACTCGTGCATATACTTTATTTTAACACATTTTGGCATCAGCAGGCCCTTAGCAAGCAAGGACTCCTGCTGGAGGATTCACTCATCCTCTTTGCAGCACTTGCCATCGCAGACACCCTGGCCCATGTCGTCGTGATTCCGACGCGTGCTACAAGTGCGGCCTCCCTGGCCATCGTATGAGAGATTGCCGTAAGGGTGAAATGGAGGGTACTTCAGGTCATGCTGATACTAAACCGCCTCCTACCACTAGGCGTGTCTACACGACATCGCGCGATCAGGCAAACAAATCTACAGGTACCATTACTGGAATTTTGTATATGTACGGCCAAGCTACATGTGTTCTTTTCGACACGGGTGCCACTCATCCAGTTATTTCCACTACTTATGCCAAGAACATCAGGACACTTCCCTTGCCATTAGAAAATAGGCTTACAATTTCCACGCCTTTGAAAGACTCTGTATTAATAACTCATGTATACAAGAGTCTTCCTCTAGAGTTTGACGATAAAGTTCGTGCAGTAGATGCACTTCCCCTAGACATGATTGAGTTCGATATGATTCTCGGCATGGACTGGCTATCCAAGCACCATGCTACCATAGACTGCCACTCATATCAGGTGATCTTCGACGACATTAATGGACCAGATTACATTCATAACGGGTTCATACCCGGACGGTCTGTACAAGTGATATCTACCTTGCAAGCACGTGCATTACTGTCACATGGCTGCGAAGGTTATCTAGCTACGGTTCACGACATGGATGCTGAATCCCCATCGATTCAGGATCAACCAGTAGTTTCGGAATTTCAAGACGTCTTCCCAGATGAACTTCCAGGCATACCACCTGCACGAGAAGTGGAGTTCAATATCGACCTTGTTCCGGGAGCTGAGCCAATCTCTAAGGCTCCGTATCGTATGGCTCCCATAGAGCTAAAAGAACTGAAGGACCAACTGCAGGAACTTCTTGAACGAGGGTTCATTAGACCAAGCGCATCTCCATGGGGCGCACCGGTCTTGTTCGTTAAGAAGAAGGACGGCAGCATGCGACTTTGCATTGACTACCGTGAACTTAATAAGATTACCATCCGCAATAGATATCCACTGCCACGTATAGATGATCTGTTTGACCAACTTCAAGGAGCCAAACACTTCTCAAAGATCGATCTAAGGTCAGGCTACCATCAGCTAAGGGTTAAAGAGCAGGATATTGCCAAGACTGCTTTTCGTACCCGCTATGGCCATTATGAGTTTGTGGTCATGCCATTCGGCCTGACTAACGCTCCAGCTGTATTCATGGATCTGATGAACAGAATCTTCCATGAATTCCTTGATAAGTTTGTCATTGTATTCATCGATGACATCTTGATTTTCTCAAAGTCCACGGAGGAACACGAAGACCATCTCCGTACGGTACTACAGATTCTTCGTCAAAAGCAGCTGTATGCGAAATTCTCCAAGTGTGAGTTCTGGTTAAACAAGGTGGCATTCTTAGGTCACATTGTATCAGCAGAAGGGATCACTATGGACCCAGCGAAGGTTGAGGCTATCACTAAATGGCCAAGACCAACGTCAGCGACAGAAGTCCGCAGATTCTTAGGCTTAGCTGGATATTATAGCAGATTCGTGGAGAACTTTTCCCGCCTGGCATTGCCTCTCACCAAACTGATGCGAAAAGGAGAGAAATTCGTCTGGACGGAAGATCGAGAGAAGAGCTTCGAAGACCTAAAGCAGAAGTTAGTATCTGCACCTATTCTTACTCTCCCATCTGGTACAGGTGGATTTCAGATCTATAGCGATGCATCGGGGAAGGGACTGGGCTGTGTTCTCATGCAACATGGGAAAGTGATCGCGTATGCTTCACGACAGCTTAAGCCCTATGAAGAAAACTACCCTACGCATGACCTGGAACTTGCTGCAGTGGTGTTCGCATTGAAGATATGGAGGCATTACTTATACGGAGAATCATGCGACATTTTCACGGATCACAAGAGCTTGAAGTATATCTTCACACAGCGAGAATTGAACATGAGACAAAGGAGATGGTTGGAACTGTTGAAGGATTATGATATTAACCTACAGTATCATCCCGGGAAGGCTAATGTAGTAGCAGATGCACTCAGCAGAAAGTCCGGAATGATCAACGGCATTGAGATCAGGGAACAAAACATAAGAGACTTGGAGCGGCTAGACATCGAAATCATGGTACGTGGGCAGCACGGATACTGGGCGAATCTTAGAGTAGAACCTGAGTTACTGTCTAGGATCAAGGAAGCGCAGAAGGATGATGGAGAGATTTTGGCGATAATTCAGAATTTGGAGAAGCAGACAGAATTCAGAATTGACGCAGACGGTATCATTTGGCAGGGCACGAGACTTTGTGTTCCTGACAACCAAGAACTCCGGGAAGCATTGTTAGCTGAAGCTCACAGCTCCCCATTTTCTATACATCCTGGGTCGACAAAAATGTACCATGACATCAGACAGCACTTTTGGTGGAGTGGTATGAAACAGGATGTAGCCACATATGTTTCCAAATGTCTTACCTGCCAGCAGGTTAAGATTAAACATCAGCGATCGGGCGGTCTCCTTCAACCGTTGGATATTCCAGAGTGGAAGTGGGACAAAATCACCATGGATTTTGTTACCGGTCTTCCGCCTACCAAGAAGAAGCACGATGCTATTTGGGTCATTGTTGATCGACTCACCAAATCAGCTCATTTCTTACCGATACGCAAGGAAGATCTGGTAAGTAAACTCGCAGATACCTACAGAAGGGAGATCATGAGACTCCACGGCACTCCCTCCAGCATCGTCTCAGACAGAGATCCTCGTTTCACGTCGCGATTCTGGAAAGGTCTACAAAAAGCTTGGGGTACACGACTTAAGCTGAGTACGGCCTTCCATCCTCAAACGGACGGACAGTCGGAGCGAACAATTCAGACATTGGAAGATATGTTAAGGTCGTGTGCGTTTGAATGGACAGGTGATTGGGACGATTACATCTGTTTGGTCGAGTTTGCATACAACAACAGCTGGCACGCAAGTATCAAATGTGCTCCTTTCGAAATGTTGTATGGCAGAAAGTGTCGCGCTCCAACTTGCTGGGATCAAGTGGGAGAGCGAACACTCGAAGGACCAGAGATTATAGAAATGACCAATGAGAAGATCGAAGTAGCTAAGCAGAAGCTGCAGGAAGCACGGTCACGTCAGAAGAGTTACGCCGATAAGCATCGTAGGGACATACATTTTAATGTGGGAGATCACGTCTTCCTCAAGGTTTCGCCGGCACGTGGTGTTAAACGCTTCGGGATCAAAGGGAAACTCATTCCTCGTTTCATCGGACCTTTTGATATCATTGAACGAATCGGTGAAGTATCTTACCGATTGGCGTTACCTCCTCAGCTTTCTCACGTGCATAACGTGTTCTATGTTTCCTTACTCAGAGGGTACAATTATCATCCCCTTCACATGGTTCAGTATCCACTGGAACAGATACGTGAAGATCTCACTTTTATAGAAGAACCCGAACGAGTGCTCGACAGGCAAGGACGAGTCATGAGAAGGAAGACGATTCCATTCGTCAAAATTCTTTGGAGGGACCATACCGAGCGGGAAGCCACTTGGGAAACAGAGGAGTCTATCCGGGCTTCTTACCCTCACTTCATATTTTGAGTTCGGGTATGTTACTTCTTTCCAGCTTACTTTATCTATAATTCGGGGACGAATTATTCTTTTTAGGGGGGAAGAATTGTAAAACCCGCATACTTTTACCATGAATAGTGCCCTTAAGATCGTAAGTCCTAGATTAAAACTTACCTTATTTAGTATTGATCACATTCATGTGCTAATAATCAAGCAAGTGCATACGTGTATGACATGACAAGTATCGATTACGTACGAACTCATGATAAACAGTTAATAAATATGTCACGTGAACATAATTAAATCATGATCACCATTTAAAATACGAACTAGAATAATTACGTAAATACATATAATATAATTACGAGCGTTAAGATTACGATAAGCGACATGATAAAATAAACAGAAACACTTTAAACACGAGCACGTTTAACCACGAACGAACACGAAACATCGGGACACGAGAAAGGTACGGGTACCCCATGTGGGGCCCCCATACCCACGGCACAACAACCAAGAATGGGCTAAGCCCATGGACTTTTACAAGTAAAGGGGGGTTATGGTAAAAACTATTTTTCATTTTCACTTTTCAAGAAAGAAAACATAAACCCTAAAAGATTTTCTCCTCCTCCTCTTTGCTCTCTCTTGTGCCGCCACCTAGAACACCACCATAGGAGGGTGTTGTTGATTTTTGACATTAAATACAAGTGCTAGAAACCGTGTTTGTTCATCCCCTTTCAAGCTACGTATTGGTATATCATTCTAAACCTTTCTTTTTAATTCTTTTTAATCTTTGATTATTTTCATGAACATGTTATTATTTTTCTTATTAAAACATGATAATTAAACATTGATCTAACATGTTTTGGGGTTAATTAAAATCAAAGAATGATATAAAAAGGGTGTTTGTTTTAGCCGCCTAGCAAAACAAACCCGAGGGGGGTTTGGTTTGCTTATTGCCGCCACCACCAAGACCATTTTTGGTCTTGGTTGGTGCTTGTGGGACCCACGGCAGCAAGGAGGCACACGTGCCCCGAGTTTAGCTCGGGGTACGGTGTCGAGTTCATGCCCGATTCATGGTTCGTTGGTTAAATCATGATTTATGCTACATGTTAATTTTTATGAATTATGAACTTAGAATATAAATTAATTAATAACATGAAATATTAATTAAATCATGACTTAGGTTATTTTAATTATTAATTTAGCATGATATTAATTTAACCTAAGTATTTTATGTTATAAGTTATAATTAATTAATTATTTAAAACATGCCTATAATTAATTAATTTAGACATGACTTAGGTTATATTATTAATAATAATAATACACATTTTAACCTAAGTATTTTATTTCATTTTAATTAAAACATCTTATACTTTAATTAAAATGCTTAACCTATAGTTTAATTAAAATACATGAAATAATAATTAAACTATACACTATATCATATGACTTAAGAAATAAGCTTATAAACACTTAGACTTATATGTTAGCTTATGTAACCAGCTTAATTCTAAATATGGAAACTTCTATTTATAGAAACTTAATTAAATAAGGCAACTAATCTATTAATGGAAACCTTCTATATATGGAAATCTATCTATTTCAGGCAGCTAATCTAATCATGGAAAACCTTCTATATATGGAAACTTATTTAATTAAGGCAGCTGATCTATTTTTGGAAACTTTCTATTTTTAGAAACTAATCTATTTTAAGAAGTAAATTCTATTTTAGGAAACTTTCTATTTTTGGAAACTTTCTATTTTTGGAAACTTTCTATTTTTGGAAACTTTCTATTTTTGGAAACTTTCTATTTTTGGTAACTTTCTATTTTGGAAACTTTCTATTTTTGGAAACTTTCTATTTTTGGAAACTTTCTATTTTTGGAAACCTGCTATTTATGGAAAGTTACTTATTATTACACAGTAAGTATAATAATACATGAAATACCAGTAATACTTAATCAGATTAATCGGAATACAAGATAAACACAGTTTAAGGCTTTAAACAGTAAATCATGACCTGAAACATACAAAGTAAGCTAAGACGTGACATAAAACCAGGTACGTAATCAGTGAATCGATACTTATACACGTGTGTATTCATGTAGCGTTAGTGATCCAGAAGTAGGAGTCTTTCTTCCGTTCATTCACTGGACTTGAGGTACGGATTCCCGTCCTTTCAGTATGGGCATTCTTTCCTTATTAGGATTTCTCCGTATGCAGCCAACTGTTTTCCCCAGTATTTGTTTTATTGTTTTGAACTGATTAGGTTTAATTAGCATAATCTATAGCCATATACAAGCATGACCAGTTTCACCTAGTTATGGAGGTACCATAACCATAACATTGGAGGCACCAATGTTATGACTTCCCCACGGCGGAGTGATTGCTCGTGGCGTCCCTTTTCAGTTTTGGCCATATTATTATATCATGTGGGGCGTATTGGTGCATCCTAGTTACATGTTTTATTCAGTATATCATGGTGAATGTGGTGTGTGCCTTGCATCCTTCACAAGGAGTTGATCCCTCCTACCCAAACCAGTATATTAATTAGAGGCATCCCCTCTAATCAGCATGATGAGGTCACCCCTCCAAGTATTCATGCACGTGACCTTTTCATGACCTATATGGGCTATGGTATATTTATGTTAAAACAGTTTTCATAAGATAAACATAAGGCTTTTCAAACTATAAAACCAGTTTTCTTAATACTTAACCAGTTTACTCAGAACTTAGTCTTCCGCTGTTATATGTTACATGCTTATCCTATTTCATGCTATATTGTACATCCGTGCACTGAGCGTCTTGCTCAGTCGTTTTCCTTTTCATGTTCCCAAAACGGCAGGTACTCAGGGACGCTCGTAGATCTCAACGTACGTGCATATGGACTGGAAGCTTTACTGTCTTTCTTTACTTTATGCATTTCCTTTACTTTAATACAGTTGCTATGGACATTGTTTCGTCCTTTCCTTTTACAGTATTTATGTCTGTGTGTGATGAGCTCTACTTTGGGGTTACCGATGTTTGATTCCGGTATTTCCCTTTTATGGTCAAATAATGCTTAGACATTTATCCTTGTATGCTTTGATGACACGCCATGATTATGCGTAAGATTCCATTTCCAAAATGGGGTGTTACATTCAATGTCTGATATTCACCATAGCCCATTATATTTACAATATGATCATTTCCGAATCAAACCGTTCCAAGAAACTTGCTGATGATATTCCTAAGCTGAGAGTGATCTCTGGTCATATGCTTGGAGAAACCGGAGTCCAAATACCACAAGAAGATTTGGACAACATGTTATTAATAACGAGAGTAGACAATGCATTAAAAAACTATGGGTTCCTTTAAGTTAGCAGATACAAATAGAATAATCTTAGAGTTTCTCACATTAGTTTCCCCAAGGATCCAAGGTTTCTTCCAATATAATGGTGTAACAACATGTTTAAGTGGTCTAATCTCCTTAGGTATTGGATCAATAGCGGGAACTACAGTGGAGTGGGCCTAATTAAAGGTCACTTTGGTCCTACAGTAGTGATGGTGTTCCTAGTTAAAGGACATGCTTTTTATTTGGTAGTGTTGGTGTTCCTAGTTAAAGGGCACGCTTTCTTAACTTTAGTGTGAGTGATCCTAGGTAAAGGGCACGTATTTCCTACTATAGTAAAATTTCTACCAGGGGCACGCCACATCCATCCAACTTGGATAAACACTTTCCTAGTTAGTTTCCATTCTAAATTGTGCTTACGGGCATACATCTCATTCACATGATCGATAAGGCGATTTTCATGGCGGTTAGAAAACATACATTCATTACAATTCCAACATTTTAAATTAGAATTCATAATAGGCTTAGAAAGCTGAACAATCGTAGAGCCTTTAGGTTTAGCTACATGATTCTATTTATTTAAAACAGAAATAACATTCCTAGGGCGGGCTTCTACATTCTTCTTCACTTTGCTACTAGATAAGGGCAAGATCCTATCTTTATTTGTATTACCTTTAGGCTGCGATCTTCGACCCTAATAGTTTGTTTTATTCCTGTAGAAGGCAACATGGGAACATTAGAAGCTGATTTTGGTTTCGCCTTATCGGTCTTGACTATTGGTCGAGATGGTTTAACCTTTGAGCCTTTGTCTATGGGTGTGACAGAAATGAGATTTTGCTTGGTTGGGTTAACTTTGGGAGAACTAGAGGACGATGCTGAGATAGTGGCTACGTTATCAACAACTTCCTTACCTTTGAGAGTATGAAGTTTTTCCTTTAACTCATCCAGAACCATATTTTTATCTTTGAGTAGGATGGTTAGATCAGAGATTTCCGCAGACTTTTTATTCAGTTGGTTAATAAATGACTTTTTATGTGCTTTTTTTTGAAGCGAATGTGTGTTCTATTGAATCGTAAAGTTGCGTACATCCATGTTTGGCCCGTTCAACTCTCCTAGAGGATAAGATATCCTATTTTCCAGTTCAATGTTTTTATTCTCAATAGCCTCTAATTCCAATTTTATAGATTCTAGGTTCACTTCTTTAATGCTCTAATTCTCTATCAACAAAGGTTTAGCAACCTTGTCACATTTCTGACCCTATTTTGGTGGTTTAATCATTCTAAAACCTTTCTTAAATGATGGATTTTCTATATTATCACTCTCTTGTGATGTTTGAAAAATCTAATTTATTAGTTGTTTCTCACTTTCAAGAGAAATACAATCTTTTTGAAGTTCATCAAAACGTTTCAGAAGAGAATTATAGTAACTTGAAGCTTTAAAAATTTAGTGTCAGTTCTGTAACAATTTTGACTATCTACCACAGTATCCACATGATCAATATTATGCACAAGATAATCGTTCTAATCAACACAATTATTCACACAAACGGTAACAATATCATGAGACATTACTTGTTTGAAGAGTTGGTCATTTTGGTGTAAAATCCTTTCTATCTCAATTAAACCATGTTCATAAGCATCATCCATTTCATAGATAACTCTTTGAAATTCTTTAATTTCAGAGGCCAAACTTTGATTAAGAGTATTAAAACACGCTTTAAGATTTTTCACAAACGAAATAATCTCATCATGGAAGGCAGCCTTGGTGTGTTCAAAATTCCATTCTCCTTCGGTTAGAGCCGTTGGAGTCATACATTCCTTAATGACCTTGTCAAATTCGGAAAAATGTTGTTGTAGTTCATTCAATATTATATACACCATACTTACCGGTGGAATTACTTTTGGTAATTCTTTTTCGACAAGTGTAAGAGACGTACTAAGAATTTCCGAGCTTGAAGAGCTTTAGGACACACTTGCTGGTTCTTGATCAATTTCCCTTTGTGTTTTAAAGCGATTTTTAAAATACAGAGCTATTATGTTTAACATAATCAATAGGTCTGTAATTAACGTTTGTAGTCTTAATCAAATCATTTGCATTTTGTTTCGAAAGCATTTTTAACCGACTTTCCTCCACAAGTGATATAGTCTCCTCATCATCACGAACATATGGAACATCTTACATTTTACCAAGTTAGGTAGCATCATAAAGGCTAGGGTTTTCGTGCAGAGCTTGTTTTGCAAAACCGGGTTTGGTGGTAAATCTTGTTGACGTTTAAGTTCACATTATTTAAATGATGATGTTAGCAAATTTCTGTTTTAGCCGAACAATATTGTTTTAATAGAAAAAGATTTGCCTTTTTAAGCTCAGATGCATTAATTTCCGTTCCAACGTTTTTAGAATTGAGTGTTACGGAATCCGTTATAAGTTTTTGAAAATTAGTAACAATCGACTCTTTTTCATTGAATTCTTTAGAAAGATTTGCTCTAAGCATTTCTATCTCTTTTAAATGTGCCAATTTTTCAAAACAAGATTGATCAAATTCTGGATAGGTTATTTTTTCAGCTTGAGGTGCCATTTCAAAAGTATTTACCTTTTCTTAATACAAAGCAAGCTCAGTAGTCAATGTGTTATTCACACTAAAGGTATCTAAGACCGTGGTATTCATTTCATCTATCACATTATTGGGTACCATAACCAGATCTTGTTGAGCATAAGATACCATAGCCGTTGCAGCATCCATTGAGGTTTACTCAAATGCGTAGGATTAAGTACCCCATCATTTGAGTTATTATTTACCAAATGTTGTTCGGGGGTGTTAGTCTCATACCCAACGTGGAATGAATTATCATGAATAATATTGGTTGTGGTTGGGACCTCACTGACGACATCTGAAACGTAGTGGCAGAGGTTTGCAACGAGAGCAACTTGGGGTGAGTGAAGATCATCACAATCCGATTCATATGCGTCAAGATCATCCGCTTGATATGTTGCATTTGAAGTAGAGATCGTCTGAATGCCTTCATTTATAGTTGCCCCTAGGTTTGCTAAAAATGCCAATTCCTCTATATCCAATGTTTTACCCTTTGCTTGAGCATCAACTAACATCATCTTTTCCTGAAACCATGAGGCGTCCCTTCTCCTCTTTGGATGAGTACATTTTCTTGCCATGTGGTCTTCGTCTCGTCAATTATAGCACGTCGTAACCTTTTAAGGACCATTATAACTTCCAGATGTCGTAGCATTGACGATTCTTGTACCCGTTCCAAATGAATTTTTCCTTCCATTAATTGATTGCACCATAACTTGACCATCTTGAACTGTAGCTTGTTGTCGAGGATTTGAAGATGTGCGGAGTTGATTGTTTATGGGTGGAAATCATCTAGTAGCAACAAGCTTTGACAAGTAGACTGTGAGATGGTTTAAAGAATCAATTGGATTATCGGATTGTTTAAACACGGGTATTTAAATATTTGGAAGCACATTGGTGTAGAAGGATTGTGCTTGTGGCATTTCCATGAGAAAATAACCTTGTTGAGGAGCGTAGCCCATTTGAGGAGAATTAATTATATGTAAATAAGTATGTTGAGATACTTCCCTCGGTTCATAGGTGATAGCTTAAGATGATGGTGATTGATGAGTGAGTTGCTAAGTATAATTTTGTTGTGGCACAATTGGTTGTTGATATGATTGGTGTGGCAATGTTTGTGGTTGATAAGATTGTTGTGGTTGTTGCTGATATGTGTGTTGTGGGTGTTGCTGATATGAATGTTGATGATAAGGATATGTTGAGCTTGGATAAGGAGTTATTCGGTTTGAAGCAATAAGAGAAAGTGGATCATGAACTTGTGGTTTCGACAACCGAATGTCATACACATGGCATTTGTGTTGTTGTAGATAAGCTTGAAGTTGATCCATGTTGATTGTATGCAAATCCTTAACCAACTTAACATCCATTACAAACTTACTCCATTCATGAAGAAGAGTATTCATATATTTGGTGTTAAGTTGAAACTGAGGTGTCTTCATGTTGAAAATATTTAGCTCATTCATCAATAATGTGAATCTCAAGTAGTAATCATGAAAAGACTACCCATTAACATATGCAAACTTATCAAACGAGTCATATAGCTAACACTCTCGTTATTGTTGGGTTAACGAGGTGCCTTGCATCAAAATGTGAATTCTCTTCCATAACTCTTTTGCTACACGATGATGACTCAGAAGTTTGTAAACATCTGGTGGAATAGCTTGGAGAATGATGTTGGTAGCCTTGACATCACAGTCTGCTCGTATCTTATCCTCGACAGTCAAACCGTTGAATTTACGCTCACGAGTCATAGTTTCCTTCGTGATCGTACCATAATCTGATGGTCCATATTTCACCGATTCCATAATCATAAGTCCGTTCTCGCGGTTCATCGTGTAGAGTTTCAATCTTGACGTCCATGCTTCATACATTTCCTTCACGGACATTGGTAGAAGATTATCCGTACCCGACAAGATGGAATTATCCGTAAGAGTTGTGTACTCTATGATGATAATTAAGGATTACAAAGTTGATAGAACAATGAAAGAAAGTAAGTGTGTTTGTTGTAGAAACAACAATACGGGATTTTACAATTCCTTGAGAAACCGAGAAATTAAATTCGCGGGATTTTACAAACCAACGAAAAACCGTAAAATTCTAAATTCCTTGTTTGGTGATGAAGATTGAAGGTTAAAAGTCTTCTAAGATTTCCTTGAGATAAAACCAAATTGAATCGTAACGTAAATTTCCTAAATTCTAAAAAATTAGAAATTTCAAAAAATATTCTATGTGTTTTATTTCGGTTCCAAAGAGTAAACACGTTATCTCGGTTTTAGATAAAGAAGTTATCTCGGTTCAGATGAAAAGCTTTATGCCGGTTCGGATGAGGAACTATCCTGGTTCGGATGAGGAGCTTTATCCCAGTTATGGGAAAGAAATTATCTTGGTTCCGAAATAAATATTCATTATCCCGGTTCACAAACTCAGATTATCTCGGTTTGATATCCCAGTTATGTGAACATGTTATCACGGTTACATAAAATTCTTATTATCTCGGTTCATAAACAATTACTTATCCCAGCTTTGACAAAGTGTTATTTCGGTTCAAGGCTAAAGCTTATCTCGGTTCAAGGTATACCTTTATCTCGGTCTGGTGCACAAAGTTTATCCGGTAGCAAACACCCTCTCTCGGTTAATTAGGGTTTTTTAGAAGACTGAAATAAAACCCAAAAATTCAATCTTAAAAAAGACTCGATTTTTGAACTTTTCTAACGAAACGGTTTGTACTTCCAAGTATTATAACCTCCAAAGAACCATAAAAATGAAAACCTTTTCCAATGTTTTCGACGAAGAACTTAAATCAATATTTCTACTTTCTTAAAGAACTTTTCATCAAAAAATCAAACCAAACAAGTTTGTGTTTTTAACTAAAAGATTTAAACCAAAACAATACTAAATGATATTAGAGGGTTTAGAAGAAGATTTAAGCTATAAAAATACAAAAAATTGATGCATGACTATATATAGTTTATATATCACGAAACACCTCAAAAACAAACACAAATCAATACTTTCATCCCATGGCTCTTGATACCAATTAAAGAATATGTAATCCTTGATTTATATAGAGAGAGAAAGGGTAGAGAGATGGTTGGTTTTAACACACATGATAGAGAGAAAAACTAGAGAGAGAAAGTAAAAAGAACTATGTGAAAATATGATTGAACCAACACCCTCTCCATCAAAGGAGGGGGTTTATATACCCATGACCAAGTGGTCATGGGCTTTATAATATGGGTCAGCCATATAATAGTAATATAGACCGGGCTTGGTTGTTAACTTAACATTAAGCTAATATTAACTTATACTACAAGCTCGTATTTAATATATTGTTGGAGTGACCGAGACTTCCTAAATACGCATACGTATTTCCAACAGTTTGATTCTTTATTGATTCAAACTTGTTCTAGGCTTCTAAGAAATATCTGTATGCTCTTGTGATTGTAGGTATTTTACACACGTTTTAGGAAAAACGCGTATATGTGGCAAGTATTAAATTCTACGATTTAGGAAAACCGTAAAACCGATATTGCAAGTTCGTTCTCGGCGGAGGTGTATGATTTGTGTGCCAAAAATATAAATACTTATTTGGATTAGTAACGTTTTTTGTTGCGAGAAGGAAGAAAATTAATTGACGAGTTACACTACGAATTACAATACGACGCGAAAAACGTAAAAACGTAAAATACCACGAAAAATAAAAGTTGTCTAAAAATTCCCAAAAAAATAATTTAAGATCCTAAAAATATATCTAGTGTTCAAAAATCAAGAAAAATTGTCGAAACCTTTTTAATTAATTAATATTTAAATTTTAAATGCTAATTAAAGCCCTAAAAATTAAATAAATCAATAAAAAGGCCAAACCAATATTTTATAACGTGTAAACCTTAAATATACTTAATAAACTCTAAAAAATATTTTTTAAATTTTTTTACCAATTAGATCTATTTTTAAAGCCCTAAAAACTATTTTTATATTAAAATAATCATAAAAATAAAATAATAATCAAGAAAATACAAAAAAATTAAAATTCTATTTTACTTAAATCTACTGTTGAAATATAAAAAATTCAAGAAGAAGTGATTTTAACTCACAAAAAGACAAAAATAGTGGGTTGTTGACTTTATTTTAGTCAAACAGTGGGTATTTTGCTATTTTGAGCTTGTTTATTGTTGTTTTCTTGGTTTTGTAGGATACAATTGGCACCCCACAACCAGTTGGGTTGTGGGGAGTCACACAAATACACAAACACACAACACAAACACCAATTAAGCTACAAACACCTAAAGACCAGTTACTGTTATAGCTATATGGGGGTCTAGTGGTTTTTTAGGCCAACAATGAGTTTCACAAGCACTCAAAAGCTATCCTAAAATGCTTAAAACCTAGATACCAGATGTTGAGAGCCTAGACCTACCCCTAGACTATACGTTCACCAAAAATCAACACTCAAAACACCAAAATAAGTCTAAAATTGTTGTTGGTGTGCTAGGTGGGCAGAATGTGATAGCTGTGGGCTGTTGTGTGCTAACAGTGAGCTTCCAACCAAATTTTCAGCCACCAAAAACCACCTAAATCTTACTACCAGATGATAAGTCTCTAAATCTACCCTAAAACTAGATGTGTGTCTAAAAAATAAACCACAAAATCACAAGAACACAACCTAATCACCTACTGTTAAAGAACTGCAGGTAGGGTGTGCACTTTGCTGATGTAAAGTGCACCTCAGTGAGTTTCCTAAGATTGATTAGGCTTTAATAGATCACCACTTAACCAACCAATCATACCCAAGCCTAGATAATCCCTAACTCTATTACCGCACCAGTTTTCTAACAAAAAACAGGGACCAAATCACACCTATTGTTCTATATGACAGCTTTTAACGAAAACTTGCAAAAATGGAATTTAAATACCAAGACTACTTTAACTTCTACCTAAAACAACTTTATACTAGCTACTGATTATGTCTAGACCATGTGTACCATATTTTTGTGTCACTCACAGTCAAGAACACATAGAACCAAACACCCCTTTAAACTAGCTTCTCATAAAGTTTTCACACAAACTTTGAACAAAACAGCTTGAAACTTATCAAACTCTATTCTATCATGCATAAAACTCTTAGAAAACACAAATCACACACACAAAATCTGAAAAGACCTAAAATTTACACAAATCACATACACCATAAAAAGAACAGTAAGAAAAAGGGCAAGAGTGGTTACCACCCTTGGCTTTGTTCAAGCCAAGGACACACCATTATCACAGCACTTCTAGCTTCCTGTTATGGAGGTAATGATGATGATTTTGCAAGAGAAAATGGAGGTTCTTGTTGATGGGGCTACAACAGCCCAAAAGAACACACCAAGGAATGATATAAGAAAAATATTACTTGAGTACATGCACACAAAAAACAATAAACAAGAAGTAGATAAGCTAGAGGATAAGCTCTTGTGTCAAAAGAGCTTATCACTAGCTTATGCTACAGTTATATTAGTACAAAAAGAATAATCAATATTTTAATGAAAATCTTGAAAACACCACTTTGTAAAACCAACTTAAAACAACAGGAAAGTTAACAGATTTATGATCTATTAACCTAGAATTGAGTGTCAATCAACCCTAGACCTAAAATTAAAAAATCTGGATCCCAAACAGTTTTGCCAAAAATTCTTTTTAACAAAATATCATTTGATGTAAATATTACACTAACATTTTGCATAACCAGTAAAAATTACACTACAAAAAGACTGTAAATGTGGAACTCAGTTTCAATTGCAAGATTTAAAATAAAATACTTTAACTATTTATTTAACTTGAAAAATTTGTTACAAAGACACTGGAACAAAGAAAAGAAGGTACATGCACCCTCTATATATACAAGCCTACAAAACTATCTAGAAAACTTGAAAAAGCAAAACCCTAAACATTGCTAATTCCAAATCAATCCCTTCACGGAATTCGAATTTGCTAGTCAAACTTTGCCTATGTGATGATGTTTGAAGATGCCCGTTGTTGTAATAAGATCATATCCCTTGGTTGCTGTCTTTGGGAAAAAGAAATGATCATGAGCCGTTGGATGCTACTGCCATGTTTTGTTTGAGGGTGCAGGGGTCATGTGGGGAGGGATCCACACGTGAGCTGGAGACGTTTTGGGGATGGGAGTTTGATTGGGACATGTTTAATTGGGATTTTGGAAACTTTGGGGGTTGATTATTGGGTAGTTAGGTTAAACCCAATTAGGGTTCATGAGTTTAGGGTGGGGATGAACAGGGATGTTTGATGCAATTTAGGGGAAAGTTTTATGTTAAGTGGGGTTTAGGCGATTAATTATAATATTTTAAAAGAAATATTAATATAACTCGTGGTGAGGTGGCAAAGGAGGGTGGACCGGGTTTTGTATTGGTTTGGGCTGGGTGTAGGTCATGATGGGTTAAATGTCAAACATGGCACAATTTCATAGCAACTTTATCACAAGGACCATAAATGCACTTTTAGCAAACTTCAAGGGCCAAACATGTAAATCATACATTAGGGACCAAACTTGTAATTTTAGATTTTACAAGGGTATAAGAGTAAAATCTTCAAAGTTGGAGGACCAAACTTGACAATCTTCAAAACTTCAAGGACATCTTTGGAAATTCATGATTCGGGTCCGATTCTTTGTACGGCTTCGTCTCACGTGTTCATTTTTGCTGGATTCTTGTTTTCTTTTGCTGATTTCAGGATATCTGTACCTAAAATACACAATGAACAAACACAAGCATATTTTATGGTATTTTATGACATTTTCGTATATTTTAAGCCCGATTTGGATGATGAGACTATGTATAAATGCAGTCTCATCACTCCTCTATACTAAACCATTGTCGTGCCCTTACGAAATGCTAGAATTAAGTATCATAGCACTTCCAAAATTCATTTTTACATGATATTTATTGAAAAGTAAAATTAATATAACGACTACGTGTGTTTTAGACATAATGTATTATTTTCATCACGAGAACGTGACTTTTAGGGTCAAATATTAAGAACACGTGAATGCCTCATAGAGATAAGTTTGTCATCCTCGATTTTCACCCAGTACCATGCTAAGCGTGAAACAAGATCATTATCATTATAAGTTAGTAATGCTACTCATATGCTTTAACCACGTAGTTAAACTCCCTTATTCCTAAGGTGTATCTCTTATATTTTATTTTTGTCTTAATGATCACGAGGATACATATTTTACTTATGCGTAGATAGGTATTAGGTCCAAAAATAGATCCTTAACCGTATAACCAAAATCATCGAATTAATAATTTCTCCTAATAGACAACAATTTCAAAAAATTAAGTCAACAAAAAGGATCGATAAACACGATTTTAGATTGGTTTTGAACATGAGACTTATTACCAATTTGTATTGGTTTACCGCCAACTTTTATTTAACTTCGCCATGAAGTGTTTATTATGGCTTTGGTCTTGCCCTTGTCTTGTATTTAACCTCGCCATGAAGTGTTTATTATGACTTGACGTATATCCTTACGCTAAGGCGAATTTTGGATCTTTAAGGCTTCAAGTTTTAAGACATTCACTTTCAATTTTCGCATAGATTTTTCGGCCTTGTGAGCTTGAAAATTTTTGCTTGATTTAGGTGAAGAGGAACTTAAAAATTATTATTGGGGAAGCCTTTGATTATTCAGGTGTCAATACCTCAAATTCCTGACGCTGGCGAATCCTTAATGTTTTCCCAATTTAATTACATGGAAGCTACTAGAGTTAATTAGAAACCAAGAATAGAGTCGAAACCGCAAAAAACCTATTTATTAACAAAATTTATATAAAAGTGTAGGGAGAATAAGCAAATAATTAGGACAAATGAGTTTCTGAAAGAATACGAGTACTCTACGTTTAGCATAGTAACTTATAATTAACGCTATCATATCTCGTCCTCAATTTAGTTTGACTTAGCCTAATATAGTTAAGGAATTGAAGCTAAGTGCTCAACACGTTCGGTCGAGTAAAAAATTACTCTTATTCTCACCATCGGAAAACCTACATTCATGTCTTAAACACTTATGAAAAATGAGAAAAAAAAAATATTTGGCCATTGCCTAATTATGCAAGAAAACGTAACAAAAAGATGAAAATTGGATTGCGTGATGACGTAAGCAAGGTGAAGCATCTATTTACCCCCATACTAAAACTAAACATTTCCCTCAATGTTTCGAGTCTAAGGGTGAAACACCCCCATATTAGAGACGAAAATTCGAATGCTTAATCTCAAACATGGAAAGGGTAAACCAATAATCTATAGCTGTTTATGAATTATGCTAAAATAATAAACGTTAGAACGTAAAAGGATATCATCGGAGATCGGAATCTTCAAAGGCAACGATCGAAGCTCGAGTGATCCGTAAAACAAAAACGAGAGGCATCAATGATGATGATGAACCTAATAAATCACAATCACAAACAACTACGAAACAAAGGTTGGAAGAGCACAAGTCCCCTCACATTAGCTACTTAGAAAATGATAATATTGAGAATCTCCCACGATGCACCTTGCTTTTGATAACCGAGTCAAAATCTCGACTCGAATCCCCATAAATGTTATCATTTAGGGATTATCATGGTTTAGTCATTTTTGTTGTGGCTTACATGATAAACAAGGCCCAAAAAGCAACCGGTAATAAGGACTAAGTCCTCTGATGATGCAAAATACCAGGGTCGAAGATGGCATCCTCGTTTCATGGGTTAAACGAAACAACACCACTTCAAAATGTACTAAAACCTCAAAGAGGTAGAAAAAAAAGATGAGAAGTAGAAGGGTGGGACATTGGGTGGGCCAACATTATGAGCTACTCGAGGTAGACTCGTGAAAACGCCTCATTTATACATGTTTGTAATGATTCATTTGTCCTTCTTTGCTATGTAAATAAATAATTTATGCGTTGAAATGTTAATAATAATGTGTATTGTTTTATTGTAGTAAAGGAATAACCATATGGATCAAAGATATCAAGAAAAAAGAAGAAAAATAAAGAATGCTAAAAAAGAGCCAATGTGCGGCGCACAAATATAAAAGTGCGGCACACATTCTTTGAAATACGATTTTGGAGAACTACCCAAAGTACGGCGCACAAAAGAGAAAGTGCGGCGCACAAAAGAGAAAGTGTGGCGCACATTTACAAAATGGAAGTGCGACGCACATTTGACTAAGTGCGGCGCACATTTGCTGCAGTTACACCATTAAGTATCATTATGCATGGCTATTATGGGAGAAACCTTTTGATATACTCCAGGACTTCTTAGCTACGTTTTGTAGTTATAAAAGGTGACCCAAAGCCAGGCATAAGGGATATCTCATACCACTTTACTCCATTGTTATTAGGGTTTTCATAAAATCAAGGATTTAACAAGTCCTTGATCATTGTTACTAGTATAAGGGTAACCTTAATTGGTTCACACCATTGTTGCTGTAACAAGAATCTCAGAATATTGCTTGTGATTGTAATAAGTTTGGAATAAAGCTTATAACCTTTTTGGAGCAATCATTGATTAATACTTTGTGGTATAATTCTCATTTCCTTTATGTTAATTCTTTACTTTGACTTTAATATTGTTGAAATGAACTTCTTTACTGTTATTATGGAGTAGTGTGTTGTGCACTTTGGTTAAGGTTTTTATAGCCTTATGGTTAGATACGAATTTCGGCTTTGCTAGGGCAAAGTGCGGCGCACAATTAGATTTGTGCGGCGCACTTTCTCCGTGGGTACTTGATTATAAGAATGATTTAGATGTTCTTGTATTTAATGTTATTAAGTAAGACCATTGTTATATGTTGGATTTTTTCATGACCATGACTAGTACTCATATGAATGGATGAATTTCATGTCATCTAGTAAATGACCCTTGTTATTCGCTTTTGTCGCGATTAGTGGAATAAAACATATAACAAACTCTTGCTTGGTTTCATCTAAATATTTTAGTTATCAAAATCAAACATAAACCGTTCTTAATGCTTTTGATATGACATAATCTTTAGTCGGATTTTTGTTATGTTAATCAGATGTTGCGTGTGCGACTAGTAATCGACATGTTGTCTTACATTGTTTATGTGCTTATAATCATCATTGTCATCTATCTTTCATATGTTTGTAACATTAACCAAACGCACCTTTAAACCATTTGATAAGTATATCTTTAGAACTTGTGACACTCTAGAGGTAATTTTTTTATAATTCTTTAGCATCAATCCTATGGAACGAACTAGACTTTACCATTAAGCTATGCTATACATTATAGGGTATACTTGCCCGTGTTTGTGTTTTTACTCATTTGTATGTGGCAATATCTTGAAAAATTTTTAATACTTACAAAACGAACATCAAGTTTTTGGCACCGCTTCTGGGGATTGATTTGTTATTGGTTTAAGACATTCTAATAATACTTGGTAAACTAAAATTTCTAAACACGCCGTACAGATTTCTGGCAATCTAAATTTTTTTACAAAAACAGCATAAAAGTGCGCCGCACATTTCAAAAGTGAGCCGCACATTTCCTGACGAATTTTAAAAATGTTTGAAGAAACAATCCCAAAACACCACCAGAACCTTTTACTCTCAACACTTACTGCTGAAAACATGAGAATTGCTTTGTGTGTACTTATGCTTTTTGAGCTTTTGTGTTTGTTCATATTAAATCTTAAGAAAAAACAAAAATATTTACTTCCAAATTTTATTTTCCAATTTATTTGCTCTTTGGTAGAATAATTTGCTTTGGTATAACTTGTTTAGTATTTATCATGATTTGTGGTAATTTTTCTGAATTTTTAAACACAACAAAAATACAAAAAAATGAAAACACAAGCAAAAACGAAAAATGGTCATATTATTCAAAACACTTGTGGAAAATGTACCAAATTTGGTTATGATATCTATGATTGATCACTTTATGAGAAAATGTTATATTGCATACTTGAAAACTTGGATTAGTTGGTTTACAAGTAAAGAAAAGGAGGAACATTACTCTGATTATAGAAAGTGCGCCGCACATTTAAGATGTGGGCCGGCTTTTCTGTATCACGTAAAAGTGCGCCGCACAACTGGAGAAACAGAAAATAGAAAAAGCTAGTAACATGCTCAAATAGAAATATTCATTGAAAATAACGAGTTGCCTGAAAACTTTAGGGTATGAAATATCATTTGTATTTTATGGCACTAACATACTAATGTTTCTTTTGATGTGTTATTGTTTTAAGATGGATCCAAACACTAGCCTTGGTAGACTATGCTTAGGAGTGGATGAGCATTTTAGCCTAAATGACAAAATAGAATCCGAAGGAGAATGGATAGGATCATAATGTAAGGACTTAGCCGATAGCGGGGTTCAAAAGGTTCTAAATTTTTTTCGTATGAAGGACTTGACACCAAGTGAGAAATACTTAATGCCTTGCCACGTGGAAGGAAAATTTGCCTATGATGGGCAAGTGGATTTTGAGTTGGAAAGAAGCTTAATTAGTAATGAATTTGTAGTTGAGATTGGCTTAACCTACAACACTCATTGAAATGGAGGCAAGGAGATAGATTAAAAGCTCGTTGTTATGATCAAAGACGAATTGTTTTTCGTTGACTTCTTTGTCAATCTGGAGGAAGACGATTGTGAACCTTGTGTAATCTTTGGGAGATCTTTCCTAAGGCAAGATAATGCACAACTTGACATTACTTGTGCATACTCACTTTATGGCTAAAAGTACATGAAAGCTTAGACTTTGGGGAAATTGATGAAATACTTGATAACCTCAACTTTGATGATTTAGCATCTTTTGAAACCGAGGAGATTGATGCTCCTGGATTTGTTTGAAGTATGGGGAAAACCAAAAGAAAGAAAGGAAGGAAACCCGCCTACACTTACAAGTTGAGCTACAATGGTGAGGGACCTTCACTCACTATTAATAATCCTTTGACTAGAGAAGAGGTATCTATGGAGGAATTGCAAGAAGACATAGAAGAATGAGTCATGTTGTTGAACACGAATCGACCAATCATTGAAACTTTAAAATATAGTGTAAATATAAAATGATTGTTGATGGGGTCTTTCTTGAAAAATTGAAAGTTGAAGATAGACTCACGCCGGATTATGAAGACGTGGTTATCCAAATGATTCATGAGAACAAGGTAATGCTTGAAAAAGAAAATCTGGGGTACTTTATCCTACCAATAAGGTTGGAGGGCAAAACTACTTATAATGCTTTGGTTGATACCGGTTCAAATGTTAATGTTATGCCTTATGAAATCTTCAAAATGGTAGATGTTGGTAGAGTCAAACCGAGGTTTGATCGTATCAAAATGCTTGATCACTCCTATGCGGAGGGATTTGGACGTTTACTTGGAGTTCTTTGCCAAGTGGGGACAACCACACTATTGGCCGATTTCATGCTTCTCGATATTCCTATTGATCTAGATATTCTATTAGTGGTTGGAAGAAAAATTTTGCACACCATTGGTGCAAACATAGATGTTGGAAAAGCTATTGTGACTAGCTTTGATGGGTTTGTCCATCAAAACTATAATGTACTAAAATCAAAGAAACATGATGATAGTGATGATGAAGACGATAAGCACTATACCGTGAAAAGAGATGAGAACGCTATGCCAATCTATGGTCCACATTTGCAACCATGGATGGAACCAGAAGAACTTTTGGGCGCATCACTAAGTGAAAGGAGCTACCATAACCCTTTCTTTGACATATGTGTATACAAGAAGATTGTAGGAATGCTTGGAGCACTTCCCGTTTCATTAAAATAAAAATATTGGCAAGTGGGGAACAAACGATAATTTGAAAACATTGCTAAGCATGGAGATAGTGAATAGCATGTTGCAAAGGTCATTATTGATCCATGTGGAAAGAGGTACGAAAAAGTGTACGAGACAAAAGACACCAATAGAGAGGTCTCAGGACGTTACACGGAAAGTGATATCATGTCACCTCTAAACTTCCGCTACAACTAATGAAATGGAGGAATTAAGGAGTGCACCATTGGCTCCTAGTTACTTTATGCATTTTTACTCTTTTTTGTATGTAGATAAAAAAATAAAACGAAGTGAAATCTTAGAGTCCTAGAAGTTTTAGGATGGTCTTAGAAGAGGAAATGTTTTCCTATTAGGACGTGTTATCTTTCTTTTATGAGATCGATTGAATTGGAGGGGTTTGTTTGAAAACTTTGTGTCTAGTAAATAAAAAACAGTAATATGGTTTGTGAGAGAAGAATGTGCGCCGCACATTTCAAAAGTGCGTCGCACTGCTGGACGGATTTTTGTATATACTTCCTTTTATCTCATTTGAAACTAAAAAACACACAAACACCTAACGATTTTCGAATCATCACCCAAAAATATTTTCGTTTCTTACTCCAATTCATATTCGAGATCATGTCTATGGTAAGTTTTTATCTTTAATTCATTTACATTTTATTTTATTTAGGGTTTAATTTTTGATTAATTTTTCAATTAGGGTTCTTAGTGATTGATAATCGAATTACATTTCGATTTATAATTAGAAATGGGGATAATGATTAGGATAGGATTAGATTGTTAGATGAAATAGAAAAAAATGGTTTTTTTAGATCAAACCCCAAGATTGAGCAATGTCGCGGATTAGAATGAATTAGGAATGGTTTAGTGTTCGACTCTAGCCATTGTTATCGATTTGGAACCATTAGTTTGCGGATTTTGGTTAAGATTATTATAACCCCGACATGTACAGATATACGCAGAATGTGCGCCGCACTTTTTAGAAAGTACGCCGCACTCTAGCGGATTTTTCCCAGAAAGTACGCCGCACTTCTAAGCAGTGCGCCGCACTTTTCACCTGATAAAAAAACAGAATGTTCAGAACACTAGCATAGGGATGCCGTTGACCCCTAATGTCTATCTAACGTTAATATATGTTTGTTTATGTGATAAATTTTGTAGAACACAGGTTCTGGAAACTATGAGACCGGCTCATATAGCTGAGGGAAGAGGCGAAAGCCTATCGAGTCGGCAAGTTCCGCACTCATGGGGGTTCCTAATCATCTATTCTTGAATAGGCCTGGATGTACAACTGATGCCAAAAATCATCTACAACAATGCTCTTAGTCTTTTACTGCCAAACCAAATTTTCGCACCGAGCATTATGGATTTTGAAGTTTTGAGGGATCTTGGTTGTGAAGCTCAAATTAGGGAAATGATATCAATAGTTGTGATAGAGGCTGGAGGAAATGAAGTCTTGTTTCGATCCAATGCTTGGTTTCGTGCTTTTACTTGTAGGGAAAAGATGTATGCGGAGCTTTGTCTTGAGTTTTTCTCGACATTCAATCTTGATGAGGACGTTGATGATGATGAGCTATTGACTAAGAAAATCATGAATTTTAGACTTTGTGGGAAAGGACATTCTTTGACTTTGAAAGAATTTGCTAAGTACTTGGAGTTGTACCCTAGTGAGGAGCGAGACGAGGAAGGATTTGAAGTGTATTTTCAAGGAGGAGAACATGAGCATGGGAACTTCAATGCTAATGAGTTCTGGGAATTAATTTTTCCAGATGAGGATCCTTTGAGCTTATCTAGGAGCTCAACCACTAGGATTTCTAGTCCACTTTTGAGAGTGCTCCAAAAGATGATTGCTTACGCGGTTTGCCAACGCACCACGGGATATGATAAGGTTCAAAAGAATGATTTGTGGTTGTTGAGAATGTTTAGGGACAAGAGCCGTGCGCAATACGATAATGTGGATTGGGTTATAGCAAAGTGGAAAGAAAGGAAAGGTCATGGTAGTGAAGCGCGTAGTATGATTGTCTGTGGACAATTTGTGACTAGGTTAGCCCGAAGATGTTTGTGATAGGATGGGAAGGATGGAGGTTAGGCAAGACCAACTTAGGTTTATGATGGAGCGACAATGTTCTAGCATGGATCGATACGCTCTGCTTTTCGAGATGATGGCGGAACAATATAGCGTTCCGATTAGTGGAGGACCACCTGGATATCACCATGAGCCATTCTACTACACCCAACAACCACCACCTTATCTACCACACTTCCACCCATCCAATGCTCCAAGGAATGATGATACTAAAGAGGATATGTGATGCCTCTTGTGTTTGTGACTTATGTGTTTGTCACAATTTGAAACAATTTGAAAACAATTTATTTGGTTGAGTAATATGCCTTTGTTGGCACGTAGGACAAAACAAATACTTTGTGTGTGGATTTTTAATTTTTATTTGGTATTTAAGATATGTTTGCGCATATATTACGTGTTTAATTGTAGAAAATAAGCGAGTCAAAACAATAAGGCGAAGATTGAAGATTTCGGCTTCGTTCGAGACTCGGAATAAAAGGGGAGTATTATTCTTATTTTCCTCTATTTTTACTTTTTCCTTATGTTTAGCATTAGGGACAATGCACATAATAAGTATGGGGGGTGATAAGCGGAAAATAAGAGCGTTTTTAGTTGAAAATTTTTTGTACTTTCTATGACAAAAAGTCCGCCGCACTTTAAATTGTGCGCCGTACATTCTGGCGGATTTTTGAAATTTTTTATGTTATGTATATATAACTAAAAAACATTTTGTTGAAAGATTGATAATTCCTGTAATTGTAAAGCTATTTTGACTCGGAATTGATAACGTTACTTACATAATATCTTATTCACAATAGTGAGGATTTTTAGCCTATAAATCGTAAGCATTCTTACGCTTTAAATCAAATTTGTGAGTATGCCGATGATTAGTTTAATTCTAGAACTTGTGCTTGGTAATATTTACGAGACTTTAGTGGGATCATTCATGTATGATAAAAAGTATTTTAAGTGATAAAGAGGCAAAAGAAAAGAGAAAAGATTGAAAGTTTTTGCCGATGTTTTAAGACGATAATATATTGTGGAATACCATGTTGCGAGATGATAGTAGATCGTAGAGGAAGACATATTACCCCAAATAAAAATGAAAAAAAAGCAAAAAGGAACCTACAAGTGTGAAGTATAAATATGTAGAAACAATAAACATGATGGAAAATGATATGTTATTTACTCTTTTAACATACGGTGGTAATAAAAGTTTTGAAAAATACCTCTTTTGATATTTTACTTGGTGCTTACGCCAAATTGGTTTAGTTTTGTTCCATGTATAAGCTTATGGTAATTTAAATTTCATGACTGTGCTTTTTGTGCGGTAATTTACCCATATAAAGAGAGTGTGTAAAATCAAAATATCTACTCCGTGAGGTGTTTTGTGGCGTTATCTTTGCTTTCAAATATTGGCATTATCTATTTCTCTCGACACCTATTAAATATATTTTTACCTTACTTGAGGGCAAACAAGAAGTTAAGTATGGGGGAATTTGATAACGCCTCATTTATACATGTTTGTAATGATACATTTGTCCTTGTTTGCTATGTAAATAAATAAATTATGTGTTGAAATGTTACTAATAATGTGTATTGTTTTATTGTAGTGAAGGAATAATCATATGGACCAAAGATATGAAGAAATAAGAAGAAAAATAAAGAATGTTGAAAAAGAGTCAAAGTGCGGCGAACAAATATAAACGTCCGGCGCACATTCTATGAAACGCGATTTTGGAAAACTACCCAAATTGCGGCGCACAAAAGAGAAAGTGCGGCGCACATTTACAAAATGGAAGTGCGGCGCACATTTGAGTAAGTGTGGCGCACATTTGCTGCAGTTACACCATTAGGTATCATTATGCATGGCTATTATGGGACAAACCTTTTGATATACTCCAGGACTTCTTAGCTACGTTTTGTGGTTATAAAAAGTGACCCAAAGCCAGGCATAAGGGATATCTCATACCACTTTACTCCATTGTTATTAGGGTTTTCATAAAATCAATGATTTAACAAGTCCTTTATCATTGTTACTAGTATAAGGGTAACCTTATTGGTTCACACCATTGCTGCTGTAGCAAGAATCTCAAAATATTGTGATTGTAATAAGTTGGAACAATGCTTATAACCTTTTTGAAGCAATCATTGATTAATACTTTGTGGTATAATTATCATTTTCCTTTATGTTAATTCTTTACTTTGATTTGCATATTGTTGAAATGAACTTCTTACTGTTATTATGGAGTAGTGTGTTGTGCAGTTTGGTTAAGGTTTTTATAGCCTTACAATTAGATACGAATTTCGGCTTTGCTAGGGCAAAGTGCGGCGCACAATTAGATTTGTGTGGCGTACTTTCTCAATGAGGACCATATTTCTCCACCTACACCTAAGGAAGTTACAAAAGATGATCCAAATTTGACTAAGCCTTCCACCGACAATCTACCAGATTTAGAGCTTAAGGATTTACCGTCTCATTTAGAATATGTTTTCCTAGAATAGAATGATAAGTTACCCGTCATTATTGCTTAGGACTTAAAAGAAGATGAAAAATCTCGACTTATCGAAGTGCTTAAGAATCATAAGAAAGCAATTGCTTGGAAAATCTCTGACATCCGCGGAATTGATCCTAACTTTTGCACTCATAAAATTCTCATGGAAGATGACTTTAAACCCGCAATCCAAAATCAAAGAAGGGTCAATCCAAAAATTCATGAAGTCATTAAGAAATGAGTTATCAAACTTCTAGATGCCGGAATGATTTACCCTATTTCGGATTCGCCATGGGTTAGTCCCGTCCATTGTGTGCCTAAGAAAGGCGGAATAACCGTTGTTCCCATGTAAACAACGATTTGATTCCTACTCGACTCGTAACGGGTTGGCGAGTTTGCATAGACTATCGTAAGCTCAATGATGCCACTCGTAAGGATCATTTTCCTCTTCCTTTCATGGATCAAATGCTCGAGCGTTTAGAGGGTAATGACTACTATTGCTTCTTAGATGGTTTTTCCGGATATTTTCAAATCCCTATCGATCCAAAAGACCAAGAGAAAACCACATTCACTTGTCCTTATGGAACATTTGCTTACAAAAGAATGCCTTTCGGCTTATGCAATGCTCCCGGGACTTTCCAAAGGTGTATGATGGCAATATTTCATGACATGGTTGAAGAAACTATGGAAGTCTTTATGGACGATTTCTCGGTCTATGGTGATTCTTTCTCTTCTTGCCTTAATTTAGAACGTATGCTTAAACGGTGTGAAGACACTCGTCTCGTTCTTAATTGGGAAAAATGCCATTTCATGGTAAAAGAAGACATCATCCTCGGTCAAAAAATTTCAAAAGCCGGTATCGAAGTCGACCGTGCTAAAGTTGACGTCTTGCTAAATTACCTCCACCTACCACCGTCAAAGGAGTTAGAAGTTTTTTAGGCCATGCGGGATTTTATCGACGTTTCTTCCAAGATTTCTCTAAAATAGCTCGTCCAATGACTCATCTCTTAGAGAAAGATGCTCCTTTTATCTTTTCTCAAGATTGTCTCGACTCTTTCGAACTTCTTAAAGGTAAATTAACTAAGGCAGCGGTCTTAGTCTCTCCAAATTAGGAGTTACCTTTCGAGCTCATGTGCGATGCTAGTGATTTCGCGATATGAGCAGTTTTAGGTCAACGAGTTAACAAACACTTCCAACCAATCCATTATGCTAGTAAGACAATGACGGGGGCTCAATTGCATTATACCACTTCCGAAAAAGAGCTTTTAGCTGTAGTGTATGCTTTTGAAAAATTCCGCCCCTATCTTGTGCTTTCCACCACCATCGTTTACAACGGCCATTCCGCCTTGAAATACTTGTTGACCAAGAAAGATGCTAAATCGAGACTCCTTCGTTGGGTTTTGCTCCTACAAGAATTTAAAATCAAAATTCGTGATAAAAAGGGAGCGAAAAACCTAGCCGCGGATCATCTTAGTAGACTTGAGGATCCTTATCAAGGGGAACATCCAAATCAAGAGATTAATGAATCTTTTCCCCTTGAGACCTTAATGTCTATTAATTCCAATCTTGATGATACCCCATGGTTTGCACACATTGCAAACTATTTGGCGGGTGGTGTTCTTATCGAAGGGTTAACGTCCAAACAAAAGTAAAAATTCTTTAAGGATGTTAAACAATATTATTTGGACGACCCTTATCTTTTCAAGCAATGTGCGGATCTTATCATTCGTAGATATGTTGATGGGCCGGCGGCTTTACAAATCCTTGAAGCTTGCCACAAAGGACCCACCGGTGGTCACTTTGGTCCTAACTACACCGCTAAAAAAGTTTTCGACTCCGGATTCTATTGGCCCACCATTTATCATGACGCTCATGAAATTATTAAGCATTGTGATACTTGTCATAGACAAGGCAAGATCAAACATAAAGATGAGATGCCTCAAAAATTCATCCAAAATTTCATCCAAAGGGAACAAGTACATCCTCGTAACTGTTCACTACGTATCAAAATGGGTTTAAGCAAAGGCTTTACCTACTAACGATGTGAGGGTGGTTGTGAACTTTTTTAAACAATTGTTTGCTCGATTCAGTGTGCCTCGTGCTATTATTAGTGATCGCGGGACTCATTTTTGCAATGATCAATTCGCACGAGTCATGGCTAAGTATGGTGTCAATCACTGACTTTCCACCACGTATCATCCACAAACTAATGGTCAAGCCGAGGTTTCCAACCGTGGACTTAAGCGAATCTTAGAGCGTACCGTGGGAGAGCATCGTGCCTCATGGGCCGATAAATTAGATGATGCTTTGTGGGCTTTCCGTACCGCTTATATGACACCTATAGGTTGTACTCCTTATCGCCTTGTGTACGGAAAGGCATGCCACCTCCCCATTGAGTTGGAGCATAAGGCTTATTGGGCCTTGAAATGGGCTAATTTTGACATAAACAAAGCTGGTGATCTTAGGAAACTCCAACTCAATGAACTAAATGAACTTAAGAATGAGGCTTATGAGGATTCATTAATCTACAAGGAGAAGACTAAGCTCATTCATGATTCCAGGATTAAGAACCGAGAGTTCCACGTTGGTGATCAAGTTTTACTCTTTAACTCTCGGTTGAAAATATTTTTGGGTAAACTTAAGAGCCGTTGGTTCGGTCCATTCACAGTGGCCCAAATCTCCCCTTATGGCACCATTGAGTTATCCCAACCAAATGGGCCCAACTTTAAGGTGAATGGCCAACGGGTTAAGTTGTACTTTGGAGAGGACATCTCTCACGAGATGATTCCATCCCTCTCCACGTTTCCCTTGAATTAATTCGGTAAATCGAGTCGAGCTAGAGACTCGTGATAAATAAATCAAGCATCGTATAACTAGGTTAGATTTTTACCTTTTCCATCCTTTCCACCCTTTTTCACCTTCACCCATTTCCACCAATAAGTGTAGGGGGGAGCCAAGTAGGTTGTTTGTGTTGTGATGTTGTGCAGGGATGTGTGCTTTAATGATCCACTTTTGGTGTTTTTGACGCGACCCGTGATACCGTGTTCCCGTGTATCCAGTTCTATCAAAACTATTGTGATTCATACATGTATATAAATAAGTTGAATAAATGTAATCACTTTAGTTGTCTCTTCCTTAGCTCGATTTAAACAACGTACTCAATGTCCTAAGTGTAGGGGAGTTTATTTTCCCACATGATTAAACATTGAGGGAAATGTTTATATTAAGTGTAGGGGGACTTCTATCGAATTTTAGTGGGCTTTTCCATGGATTTGACCTCATTTGACCGAAAAATTAAAAAATTTCAACATTTTTCAAATTTTTGATCTATTTTGGCCTAGTAGTATTTCCATTTATTTTTTTTATTTTCTTTCCTTTTGTCATCGCATCGTATTTATATTTTCCATTTCAAAGAATAAAGTCAAAAAAAATAATAAATAAATAAATAAAAATAAAAATAAAAATAAAAATAAAAAATAATAATAAATAAATGAATAAAATGGATTTAACAAGTTTAAATGTCTGATATATTAGGCCCCTCGTGAATATTTTGACTCAACCCGAGTTTACTTATCCAAGTATACTCTAGCTAGTATCCTTAACCATATGGACCTTAATTGGTTTATTAGGCTATGCATCCACGAGTCTCATTCCTTGAGATTTTAAATTGTGGAGAACGAGAGATGATAGAGTTGATAATAAGTTTAAGGGTTAATTCTTGCTTATATGAGTTTTGTGGCTCTTTCTTCCCGCTTGCATATTTAATTGCTTAATAAATGAGGATTTTTGCGATGTAGATTCGATATCTTAGCTCTTAGCCAAATCTTTTATCTCCTTGTAATTAAAGCATGAACATATTGAGGGTGCCAGCGTTGTGGACTTCCGACTAAGGTGGCTCATAACCACTAAGTAGGAGGTATTCAGACCATGGGACCGCGGAATTTGGCCTAATATATATATCATAAATAACGAAAGAATAAGATTAAATCATGACCTCAAGGAGCCTTAGGCCGTGGGGCATGTAGCAAGAACCTTGTCATTAGAGCCTTAGGGTGTATGGCATGGTAAGTGTTGAATAAAAATTGATCAAAAATCAATTCCCTTGTTTATGGTTCAAGGAGCCTTAGGGTGTGGACCATAGATAAGGAGCATTTTACATCTTAAAGAGCCTAAGGTTATATGATGTGAACTTCTTAAACTCCACATAAAGTCTACATGACTTTGGAGGAATAAATAATAAGTAGTACTATTGGCCAAATTTTGGATCCGGGAATTTATTCCCCAAATCGTGTTAAATTACCCTTGATGTGGGCTTACTTTAGTAACAACGTTTTTTAGGACGAGGTTAGGTTCTGAGTGTCGGGTTTGCGCCGTTTTGCCTTCATTTTTGGACTAATAATTATCAAATAAGTCAAATGAGCCTACGGGTGAATGACAATCCTTAAAATCTAGAGATACAACTTAGGAATTGGAGAAAGAGTATTACACATTTGTCTTATATAGGTGGTTTTAACTTAAGAACTTATGGTAAACAATGATCTTGTTTTTAAGCTTGGTATGAGGAACATGAAACTTGAGGGTGATTAATATTCTTGACACCAAAGCCCCAATTTAAGTCATAGATTTCTTTACGAGTTTCTTCCATCAAACAATTTCAAAGCTTATAAATTAATGGAAGTTTTTATAACTTTTGTTTCCTAGAATAAAGTTTTTTTCACCGTAGTAGTAATAGTATATCTTAATAAAGGCCAAAATGAATTAATTATGAGGATAATGTAACTTTATGCTTTAAAATTATGCATTGTATGGGGTCATTGAAATTGTCAAGTGTAGGGGATTTAATAAGTGTGTAAACACTTATCCTTTTGCCACTAAAATCAATAAAAAAACAAGACCTAATCATGTGTTTAATATCGTAAAAGTCAGAATTACGCGTGGTTTTGTGTTTTTGTGTGAAATAGGTACAAAAGATCAAAAGGAAAGAAAACATGGGATTTCACGGTCAATTGTTGAAGAAAAGTCAAAGAAAGAGACAAAGTCAAAGTCAAAGAACCAAAAGTGTACCAAAGATCACGAAAACCGGCAAAATCGACATGAGTTTGAAGAAAAGATCAAGAAAACCAAAATCGAGTTCGTTTTAGTGGGTTTAATCTTGAATGAAGTTAATTGGGCTTGTGGGTCCCACATTTGGATTAATGGTCCCAAAAGCCCATTAAGAAGAGAAAAGTAACTACTTTTTCACCAAAAGCCCATAACAAAGCCCATTTGGTTAGCAATTTATGAGACGGATTGATAAATGGGCCTAAAGCCCATTAACTTGGCATGCTACTAAGAATCGTGATGAGTATACTTGGGTTTTTATTTACCCATCAGGGTTATAACCGGTTACAATGAAAAGTTATAAACGTTTTGATTGTTTAGTCAAACGTTTATTTACTTAACCATTCACTCACACACATTCACACACCAATAACTTACTTTTCGATATCCCCAATGTACTCCATCCCTCATCTTTCACCCTCACCCAAAAATAACCAGCCACCCCCTTTTTTAACCTTAGATCTAAATATCAATTTAGGGGTTTCATTATTCAAGCGCGTGAAGCACACGACTGGGAAATTAATTCCCAACAATTCCGGGAATAATAAGATAGAGGAGTACAAGTGACGTTCCCTTTTTCTCTTCTGTGATTGGGTGTGACAACACATCACCACCAATTTACCAATCATCCAAAGCCACATCAGCATCGAAGAAACACAAGAACACATATCCAATCCATGCTGGCAATCCATGTGCCAAGAGCCATTTTCCACCGTTTGATCTAAGAGAATGAAGAGAAAGAAGAAAGAGCGGTCAAGATTTGAAGCCGTGCTCTCCAATCTTCATCAACAAGGCTAGGGTTTGCCTATAAATACCCCTCTTTTTTATTCAGTAATTTGGTCCTATTTTTTATTTTTATTATTATTATGCTAAATAGTTTTTAGGTTATTTATATTTTTCCTTTTCAGTATTGTAATCACTTCTTAATATTAATAAAAGTTTATTTAAGTTTATTTCAAATCGTGTCTTATTTTTTCTGTTAAATTTCTTATTATTGCAATTAATTCTTCAAACTGTTTATTATAATAATTAAAATATTATTTAATCAAGTTAAATAATAGCTTGATTTAGATAATAGAAAATAAAATTTGGTTGATAAAACTTCCCTACTGGAAGTTTATAAAAAAACTGTATCGAATGATGTATATGGTTCGAGTGGTGTTGATGGTTCGATGATGTTTGGTTAAGGTGGTCTCGATTTGGTTTCATAGACGGCTCAGCACCGCTCTACTGCTCAAAGGTTTTGTCAACAGGTTTGAATTCCTTTTTAGTTATTTTTGTTTTTATGTTTTGGAATTGATTCTGCTTATTTGAGTAATCTGGACTGTTAGTTTATTTTAAGTTGTTATTATTTGCTTTCTCTACGAGTTTTCATCTGCTGTTAGTGTTTGGTATTGGTTTTATTTGATAAGTTGATTGATTAATCTGATTTAGCTTATTCTGTTAAGTTTTAGGTTTGGTTATGTTAGTATTTGCTAAATCTGCTCTTGTTTAAGCTGCTTTGTATTTTAGTTTAGATTTCTGATAAGTTTGCACATATAAGCTTTAAGTTCGAATCTGATATTATTTTTTACTTGTTTTTACCTTGCTGTTTAAATAGTTAGCTTATCTGATATTATAAACGTTACTAGATTTGATGTTATAAGTACTTTGCTGATATAAACGTTTACTAGCTTTTCTGATTTTATAAATGTTTACTAGTTAGCTTATGATGATAGTAGTTTTGGTTTACTGAGTTGCTGATTTATTAAGTTTATTTTTGCTTTTGGTTAGCTAGCCGTGATATTTTTGTGTAAGCAATAGCTATCAGACTCATTTAGTCTGATAGTTCAAGCTGATTTATCAGTTTTCAAAAATATACAAGCATGCTAGATTCGGACCTGTGACTTTAGTTTTCATTTCAGCTGTTAATATATATATATATATATATATATATATATATATATATATATATATATATATATATATATATATATATATATATATATATATATATATATATATATATATATATATATATATATATATATATATATATATATATATATATATATATATATATATATATATATATATATAGAGAGAGAGAGAGAGAGAGAGAGTGGGGCTATTCTAAAACAAAACTTATAATAAAATAAATGAGGTGAAATCTCAACCCTTGGATCAAAATTACCTAATTTGATAAAAAAGGTGTCTTTTTTTTGAATTCTCAAACTTTAAGGGTAATTGTTGAAAATAATGAAAATTAAAATGGGCCTCGATCAAAAAACACACACTTCACAGACTAAAAAACCGATCAAAACACACAGTACATCAAATCCTCTCGAATCCACCAAATCAAACCTACTGAATCCTCTCGAATCAAACCTACTGAATCATCTCGCATCGAGATGGTTCGCACATTTATAGGACTATCGCCGCCACCTTCTCCTACTGGTTCGCACATTATATCTTGTTTTTTTAATACATACATGTT
The DNA here is from genome assembly GCA_025667525.1 of Glebionis coronaria. Lineage (NCBI taxonomy): Eukaryota > Viridiplantae > Streptophyta > Magnoliopsida > Asterales > Asteraceae > Glebionis > Glebionis coronaria. The sequence goes on along the minus strand of JANFOE010000830.1, from coordinate 152,093 downwards.
CTTAGATCTGTAAACAAATATAGAAAATGTGAAAGTTGTATACGAAGTGTTTGATAAAATGTCTAAACTAGACTTTATAACTGTGATACACTTAATTCACAATGTGATGCAGTAAGATATACAGTAATGGAGTAGATCATAACTGCAATTCGGTAGAATAATACATGTGACGCAGTAGGATATAAAGTAATGTAGTAGAACGTAACAGTAATGTAGTAAAAGCTACTTGTAGTGTTTTTATAGTTTTTACTTAATCACAACTTTATTTCTACTACATTATATTTATACTCCGGTGCATATGCTTGAGTAGGATAAAGTTGTATTTTGAGGATTTGTCGAAATTAAGTATTTGTATGTAATATAGAAGTTATTTGGTAAAATTATAACTGTGATGGAGTAGGATTAACACTATGATTGAGTAGAATTAATATGATGATGGAGTAAAACTAATACTATGCATGTGATTGGTAAAAGTTTAATAATAATAAGCAAATTTTATTCTACTGCATTACAGTTAAATTTTAATGCAATGTAATGCAGTAGGTCACTTGCATTGTTCTTTTTACTACAATATTGTTTAATTTTAATGTAGTGTAATGTAGTACAATACTTGCATTTTTCTTTCTACTGCATTAAAGATTAAATTTTAATGCACTGTAATACAGTAGGATACTTGCATTGTTCTTTCTACTACATTACAGCTTAATTTTAATACATTGTAATGCAGTAGGTTACTTCCATTGTTCATATTCATGATTTACTGCATTAAAACTTTATTTCTACTACATTAAGGTTTAAATTTTAATGCATCGTAATGCAGTATGTTACATGGGTTGTTCATATGCATGATTTACTACATTGCAGCTTTATTTCTACTACATTACAGTCTAATTTTAATGCATTGTAATGGAGTAGGTTACGTACATTCTTCATATGCATGATTTACTGTATTAAAACTTTATTTCTACAACATTAAGGTTTAAATTCTAATGCATTTAATGCAGTAGGTTACTCGTGTTGTTCATATGCATGATTTACTACATTGCAACTTTATTTCTACTACATTATAGTTTAATTTTAATGCATTGTAATGAACTAGGTTACGTAAATTCTTCATATGCATGATTTAATGCATTAAAAGTTTATTTCTACTACATTAAGGTTTAAGTTCCAATGCATTTAATGCAGTAGGTTACTCGTGTTGTTCATATGCATGATTTACTACATTACAACTTTATTTCTACTACATTACAGTTTAATTTTAATGCATTGTAATGAAGTAAGTTTTGTACATTCTTAATATGCATGATTTAATGCATTAAAACTTTATTTCTACTACATTAAGGTTTAAGTTCTAATACATTTAATGCAGTAGGTTACTCGTGTTGTTCATATGCATGATTTACTACATTGCAGCTTTATTTCTACTACATTACAGTTTAATTTTAATGCATTGTAATGAAGTAGGTTACGTACATTCTTCATATGCATGATTTAAAGTATTAAAACTTTACTTCTACTACATTAAGGTTTAAATTCTAATGCATTTAATGCAGTAGGTTACTCGTGTTGTTCATATGCATGATTTACTACATTGCAGCTTTATTACTACTACATTACAGTTTAATTTTAATGCATTGTAATGAAGTAGGTTACATACATTCTTCATATGCATGATTTAATGAATTAAAACTTTATTTCTACTACATTAAGGTTTAAATTCTAATGCATTTAATGCAGTAGGTTACTCGTGTTGTTCATATGCATGATTTACGACATTGCAGCTTTATTTCTACTACATTACAGTTTAATTTTAATGCATTGTAATGAAGTAGGTTACATAGATTCTTCATATGCATGATTTACTGCATTAAAACTTTATTTCTACTATATTAAGGTTTAAGTTCTAATGCATTTAATGCAGTAGGTTACTCGTGTTGTTCATATGCATGATTTACTACATTGCATATTTATTTCTACTACATTACGGTTTAATTTTAATGCATTTATCTTGAACTATTCTACAAGTAAAAAGGCACAGAAAAAAACACATGGGACAAAGGAAGATGCATTTAACAAGCTGCAAACAATATATAGCTTCCTCTAATTCCAAATGATATACTCTAATTGAAAGATGAAATGGTACAAGGATGCATTGGGCGCGCAACAGGATTCTTGGAAGATACTTGTGCATCATTTAAAATAATATTTAAATTTTATTAGATGTAATACTTTGAATGTCTAATAGGATGTAGTGTCTATTTTAATGATGACATTGTTCTTTTGTAATCATATATTATATTCTACTACATTATTATCGTTTATTTTACTGCATTACCATATTTCATTCTACTACATTACAGTTATATTTTAAGACATTACAATTATATTTTACCGCACTGTATTCTTATAATTTACATATAACAGAGATGTAGTATAATATAAATTGAATGAGTAAAAATAAACACTAATGTAGTAGGATATAATCCTATAATGCAGTAAAATAAAATTTGCTGCTGTTATTTTATATTCTACTACATTACATTTACTTATTACTGTTATTTTATTATAGAAAATGAATGATACACTAACAAAATAACTGTTGTAGGATATAAAATAACTAAAATGCATTAGAACATAACTATATTGAGTCAAAATCCTGAAATGCAATATATTTAACGTTGTGATGCACTAAAACACATTCAAATAAAAAACTACAACGTACTCATGTTTACATTGAAGCTGTAACATAAAATCATAATTTTATTTGTAAAAAATGACAAAAAAATTGAAAAACAATTTATTTTCGATGTATAGATTCTCTTAAAGTAGCCTTCTTCGACATATATTGTGTCTTTGTTTTCTTCGATACAAACAATAATTTATACAACTCGTAGAACTGGAATTGTGGCCTCATTTATCTCCATATGCCGAACAACCCCTTCTCTTGGTTAGTCCTTCAACAGTTACTTCAGTTCTTCGCTTTATCATTTCGTACCCTAGATTATTGATTTTAACCTTCATTTGAAACTTATAAAAGATATAATTCAATAGAAGATAAACTATAATTCAGTAGAAGATAAACTACAATTCGGTAGAACATAAACTATAATTCAGTAGAACATAAACTATTATTCAGTAGAAGATAAATTATAAATCGGTAGAACATAAACTATAATTCAGTAGAACATATATATAATTCAGTAGAAGATAAACTAAAATTCAGTAGACGATAAACTATAGCTCGGTAGAACATAAACTATAATTCAGTAGAACATAAACTATAATTCAGTCGAAGATAAACTATAATTCGGTAAAACATAAACTACAAATCAGTAGAAATAAAGTTTCAATACATTAAATCATGCATATGAAGAATGTACGTAACATACTTCATTACAATGCATTAAAATTAAACTATAATGTAGTAGAAATAAAGCTGCAATGTAGTAAATCATGCATATGAACAACACGAGTAACCTACTGCATTAAATGCATTAGAACTTAAAACTTTATTTACCTTAATGTAGTAGAAATAAAGTTTTAATGCATTAAATCATGCATATGAAGAATCTACGTAACCTACTTCATTAAAATGCATTAAAATTAAACTGTAATGTAGTAGAAATTAAGCTGCAATGTAGTAAATCATGCATATGAACAACACGAGTAACCTACTACATTAAATGCATTAGAATTTAAACCTTAATGTAGTAGAAATAAATTTTTAATACAGTAAATCATGCATATGACGAATGTACGTAACCTACTTCATTACAATCCATTAAAATTAAACTGTAATGTAGTAGAAATAAAGCTGCAATGTAGTAAATCATGCATATGAACAACACGAATAACCTACTGCATTAAATGCATTAGAACTTAAACCTTAATGTAGTAGAAATAAACTTTTAATGCATTAAATCATGAATATGAAGAATGTACGTAACCTACTTCATTACAATGCATTAAAATTAAATTGTAATGTAGTAGAAATAAAGTTGCAATGTAGTAAATCATGCATATGAACAACACGAGTAACCTACTGCATTAAATGCATTAGAATTTCAATCTTAATGTAGTAGAAATAAAGTTTTAATGCATTAAATCATGCATATGAAGAATGTACGTAACCTACTTCATTACAATGCATTAAAATTAAACTGTAATGTAGTAGAAATAAAGCTGCAATGTAGTAAATCATGCATATGAACAACACGAGTAACCTACTGCATTAAATGCATTAGAATTTAAACCTTAATGTAGTAGAAATAAAGTTTTAATGCATTAAATCATGCATATGAAGAATGTACGTAACCTACTTCATTACAATGAATTAAAATTAAATTGTAATGTAGTAGAAATAAAGCTGCAATGTAGTAAATCATGCATATGAACAATAGCAAATATCCTACCACGTCACAATGCAATTTCTACCAAATCACAGGCATACTTTATCACTTTTACAAATAACTTTTACTGCATTACTGTTACGTTCTACTACATTACTTTATTTCCTACTTCGTCACATATATGTTTCTACCGCATTGCAGTTACGATCTACTACATTACTGTATATCTTACTGTATCATAATATGAATTAAAGCATCACAATTAGAACTAACGCATCACAGTTATAGAAAATCATATAGACATTTTATCAAACACCTAGTATGCAGGTTTCATATATACTCTTTCAACTATTTTTTCTCTCAAAATTCGTTACGAAAGTAGTAAAAACAAAGATCAATATATCGTATTCATCAACGATAACTAAATAGAACATAAAAAAGCTTATTTTTAAAGTTTTTGGTCGAATCTAAACACATACCAACTGGGGAACGGTTGTTAACATGACGCTAGTGGTGCGATGGTGAAAGTACGGTGGACAGAAGGTGGTGCGATGGTGAATCAACATAAAGAAATAGGGTTATCAAATCAAACCGTTGAATCTTCGAATGAACAAGTCGGGGGAGGTGGTGGTTAGTGGTGGCGAAGGTGGGGAAGACGATGGACCCGGCGGGGAAGGTGGTGGTTCACGATGGAGAAGATGGCGGAGAAAATGGAGGAGAAGATGGTGGTTGGTTACGGTGGAAATGAAACTGTCGATCCAAATGTGTGTGTGAAAAAACCCATATTATATAAGTTTAAGAAAATTGTTGAAAACGTCCCCTGAAGTTTTATAAGTTACAAAAAGACACCATTTTTTTTGAAAAAAATGGGGGACACATGGCAGCATGTGGTTCCACCTCATTTATTTTATTTTAAAAATTGTTTTATTTTACTCCAACTCTATATATATATATATATATATATATATATATATATATATATATATATATATATATATATATATATATATATATATATATATATATATATATATAGATATATATATAGATATATATATATATATATATATATATATATATATATATATATATATATATATATATATATATATATATATATATATAAAACAAATAAAAAATTGTCACCTACTAGATTCGAACCTGTGACCTGTTGGTTACAGGCCACACGCGTTTACCACTTGACTAGTACTTCTTTTGTGTTTAAATACCACTTCTTTAATTAATATAGTTTTTTAAATAGTTTTTAATTAAAAGTTTATTTAGTTTACTTTTAAAAAGTTTTTTAAAATAAACAAATATAAAAAAATATAATAAAAGTATTTTATTACTTTTAGAAATTTAAATTGTTTTTGAAATTAGTTTTTAAATAAATTAGTTTTTAATTAATTTAGTTTTATATAAAATTTGTTTTAAGTTTTGTTTAAATTAAAAATAATTTTGAAATTTGTTTAAATAATTTTATTTTAAATAGTCTAAATTAGTTTATAAATTTTAAATAGTTAAGTTTAAGTTAACTTCATTAGTCTATAATTTTAAATAGTTTTAAAATAGTTTATTTAGTTTTAATTAAGATTTTTAATAGTGAAAAACTATTTTAATTAAATATTTTCTTTTTAATTAGATTTAATAGTTTTTAGTTTTAAATACCAAAGAAAGTACTTTTAACCAAGAACAATTAATCTCTACGTATAAATTGGAAATCAATTCGAGTGAGTCGAGGAATGAAAAATAGAGACTTTATAAAGAATTGCAAAATTCCTACATTAAAAAGAAAAGAGAAAAGATTGAAAGTTTTTGCCGATGTTTTAAGACGATATTATATTGTGGAATACCATGTTGCGAGATGATAGTAGATCGTAGGGGAAGACATATTACCCCACATAAAAATGAAAAAAAAGCAAAGAGGAAGCCTACAAGTGTGAAGTATAAATATGTAGAAACAATAAACATGGTGGAAAATGATATGTTATTTACTCTTTTAACATACGGTGGTAATAAAAGTTTCGAAAAATACCACTTTTGATATTTTACTTGGTGCTTACGCCAAATTGGTTTAGTTTAGTTCCTTGTACAAGCTTATGGTAATTTAAATTTCATGACTGTGCTTTTTGTGCGGTAATTTACCCATATAAAGAGAGTGTGTGAAATCAAAATATCTACTCCGTGAGGTGTTTTGTGGCGTTATCTTTGCTTTCAATTATTGGCCTTATCTATTTCTCTCGACACCTATTAAAAATATATTTTTACCTTACTTGAGAGCAAACAAGAAGGCAAGTATGGGGGAATTTGATAACGCCTCATTTATACATGTTTGTAATGATGCATTTGTCCTTGTTTGCTATGTAAATAAATAAATTTGTGTTGAAATGTTACTAATAATGTGTATTGTTTGATTGTACTGAAGGAATAATCATATGGACCAAAGATATGAAGAAATAAGAAGAAAAATAAAGAATGTTGAAAAAGAGTCAAAGTGCGGCGCACAAATATAAAAGTCCGGCGCACATTCTGTAAAATGCGATTTTGGAGAACTACCCAAAGTGCGGCGCACAAAAGAAAAAGTGCGGCGCACATTTACAAAATGGAAGTGCGGCGCACATTTGAGTAAGTGTGGCGCACATTTGCTGTAGTTACACCATTAGGTATCATTATGCATGGCTATTGTGGAGAAACCTTTTGATATACTCCAGGACTTCTTAGCAACGTTTTGTGGTTATAAAATGTGACCCAAAGCCAGGCATAAGGGATATCTCATACCACTTTACTCCATTGTTATTAGGGTTTTCATAAAATCAATGATTTAACAAGTCATTTATCATTGTTACTAGTATAAGGGTAACCTTATTGGTTCACACCATTGCTTCTGTAGCAAGAATCTCAGAGTATTGTGATTGTAATAAGTTTGGAACAATGCTTATAACCTTTTTGGAGCAATCATTGATTAATACTTTGTGGTATAATTCTCATTTTCCTTTATGTTAATTCTTTACTTTGATTTGCATATTGTTGAAATGAACTTCTTTACTGTTATTATGGAGTAGTGTGTTGTGCACTTTGGTTAAGGTTTTTATAGCCTTACGATTAGATACGAATTTTGGCTTTGCTAGGGCAAAGTGCGACGCACAATTAGATTTGTGCGGCGTACTTTCTCCCTGGGTACTTGATTATAAGCATGATTTAGATGCTCTTGTATTTTATGTTATTAAGTAAGACCATTGTTATATGTTGGATTTGTTCATGACCATGACTAGTACTCATGTGAATGGATGAATTTCATGTCATCTAGTAAATGAACCTTGTTATTCGCTTTTGTCGCGATTAGTGGAATAAAACATATAACAAACTCTTGCTTGGTTTCATCTAAATATTTTAGTTATCGAAATCAAACATAAACCGTTCTTAATGCTTTTGATATGACATAATCTTTAGTCGGTGTTTTTGTTATGTTAATTAGATTTTGCGTGTGCGACTAGTAATCGGCATGTTGTCTTACATTGTTTATGTGCTTATAATCATCATTGTCATCTATCTTTCATATGTTTGTAACCTTAACCAAACGCACCTTTAAACCATTTGATAAGTATATCTTTAGAACTTGTGACACTCTAGAGGTAATTGTTTTAGAATTCTTTAGCATCAATCCCGTGGAACGAACTTGACCTTACCATTAAGATTTGTTATACATGATAGGGTATACTTGTCCGTGTTTGTGTTTCTAGTCATTTTTATGTGGTAATATCTTGAAAAATTTTAAGACTTGCAAAACGAACATCAACTCGCACCAAGCAAATAAAAGGTTTTCCATAAGGGGCTTCCCCCATACTAGATCCACACGACGCATTTTCAAAAGGAGTAGACGAGCACGTAGCACTCAAACAACGCGGTGATGACGGAGTTACAATTATAAGAACATCATTTAAATCAATTTTAAAATCCTTTCCTTTTTCATCATTCAAAAACTCTTTATGAAAACCCGATTTAATTATGTAAAAAATATTTGCCGTTTCAAAATCAATATTAGTGACGCTAAAAATTCTCACATTTAAGTCGTGGGCGGGAGGGGGTTATACAAATTCTCAAAACGATTATCAATAAAAAATCACCCCCCTCGGGGTCTATATAAACGTCATCCTCAAGATAGTTAATCTCCTAGAGTTCTTCATCATAGATAGGCTAGTCAAACCAAGGTATTTCGTTCCCCTCATGAATGATTTTAGAAACTCTCTCGAATAGATAATGATCTAGCACAAAACCATCATTCTTTGGTGGGGATCGTTGATAAGTTAAATTCTCATAATTGTGGTAAACGTCATTCTCATTTGAGGAGCGTTGATTAGGTAACTCCTCGAGAATGGTATTTTGGGTCACGTGAGTTGGTTCGTCATTAAAAATAAGACGTTCCAACTCATCAAGTTCGGCCTCAAGATTGGTAAAATCTACCTCACTTTTAGGTGGAACTAGAGTGTGAGAACGCGGAATTTCGATAATTTTCTTTTACTTGTTATGTGTGCTTATTCACACTTTTACCAGATTCCCGATTTATTTTACAGTGATTACGTGTCATCCTCGAAATTTTAGTTAAATATAAAATTCTATGGATATCGCTAATTTACGATATTATTTGGCGAAATGCCCAAACTTTATATTTGTAATTTCTACGAGGTTTCATCATATTTTATATGACTTATTAAAAACTCTTTGCCCAAAAAATAATAAAAATCGATATCTAGATCAATAACGGACGCAATGGTGCACTTTTGCATTTTTATGTTTTCTGGCTGTCGGACTGAGTTTTCGGGTCCGAACGCCATGATAAAAATTATTATTATTATGTGATTCCTAGTTATTCTTTATTCCTTGATCCAACTTAGTGAAATCCGGGCCAAACTAGTGTTTACGATTAATTTTTAAGAAACTTCGTTTTAAACATAAACGGGTCTCGATTTTTGTCGGAAACGGCACGTTATTTAAACAAGTAAATTTCGAGAGCTTAACAATAAAACTTTGAGCCTTTCTTGGGTATTTTCAGCTGGAATTAAGCTTAGGGAGCCCATATTGACTTTGTTAACCATTATACTTAAACAAGAATTACCAAACAAACATATCTACAAAACATTTGACAAAAAAAACACAGTTTTTTCCTCCTTGCTCCCTGTGGCCGACGAACACAACCCCCCCCCCCCCCCCTAAAACCATTGATTTTTCTTGATTTGAGGTAAATTAATACTAGTCCTATGTTTTTTTTTAATTCCTAATCAAACTTATGTGTTAATGTTAACATACATTAAACTTTTACATGTAATTAAAATTAATCAAATCTTATGATTTGATGATGTTTTTATGAGTTCTTGTGCTTGATTTTGCTTCTTCAATGGTTAAATTGTGTTTTTGATGGGTAAACTTTTGATTTGAGTATGTTATTTTGTCATAGGGCCACGAAATGTTTATGATCAAGGAAGAAGGAATTAGGATTTTTCGTGTTTTGATTGATTCATACGAATTGTGAAGGTATAATCATAACTAGTATATTGAATTTGATGTTATTAGCATATTTGGATTACATTAATATTTTATTTTGAGCTCATGGGTAAAACCCACTGAGATTGTGATTACATAGGTCATATTACGACTTAGGATACTTGCGTGGCGATTTAGTATAGATTAAGTGATGCGTTGTCGCGTTTAGATTACTAAAACGGAACGTTTTCTAACGTGGAATCACCACAAAAACAAACAGGTCATTGCCAATTTTTCTTAATCACATGACCTTGTTCTTATTTGAAAAATGAATACCCACTGATGTGCTTAGCATGTGGTGAGTTAGATAGAAACAAGATGTGTCCGGATGAGCCCGTGACGGTCGTTTTACCGAAATAGGTCAAATCAGAATTTTATGCTTAAAACGTGGGTAAGTTGACTTGGGTAAAAAGGTTGAATATATCATTTTATAACTTTTTACAATAGGTACAAACATCAGACAACTTCTCTTCTTGGTTTCATGTCAAAATCTTATACCATTTGGGATTTGTGCTGAAATTACCAAAGGCTACGAAAGACGTTTACAACTTTCTATTTTGATAGTCTGTCACTAATAGTGGATTTCCCGTTGATTGGAAATAGTTCTAGGTCTGTTTTTGCCCAAATTTTAAAGGTAAGATAAATACCTTTACATGTCCAAAAATCTCACCTCCTGTACTATTATAGATTTTGAGATATGACCAAATCTTCACAGCCATTTTCACAAAACTAAATTCTGTCAAATATTTCAACATTATGAACCGAGCCTAAAACATGTTTGAAACCCGCATAAAAATTCTTAGACCATCATATAAGGTTAATGTCATGTTATTACAGTAGGTTCAAAGTATTTTGGTCAAATTTCATCTTAAGCCTAGGTCTCCCCATCGCACGCAAGTTACTTGGTCATACTATGCCACGTTACTTCTAAAACGTTATTTGCTACATTGAACACTTTCTTATTACGCGTCACCATTGCATAGGTCCGTAAATACTCCGTTTTTGCTCAGCCCTTTTTCCTTGTGATCACTTGCTAAAGGTGAGTTCATAGCCCATATTCTACTTTATACATGTTTTACAAATGCGGGGTGAGAAATACATGCGTGGAATACATGCAGTAGAATTTTGACAGTATTACTTTTATCAGTATTCAATCAAGTATCCAGTATTGCTTTCACAGTTTTCATGATTTACTTATTGCCTTAGTATCTTAGTCAAAAATCCTCTATATCATGAACCGTAAATTCACATATCGCAAGCGCGACTGTTGTGGATGAATCCATCGGGATTAACAATCCCCGTCATGAGTACCCACGCATATACATTCGAATATACAAGTATTTTGACTAGATACTTATTAGAGGTCCCCAGTAATACATATGTTAACACTTCGGTGTCATGAGCTATTGCAATAATTAAATTACATTTAATTGCACAATGGTGCAACATTTTTTTTCTTCAGTATTACATGTTTATATGGAAACATTGCTTGTATTCCGCAACTTCTTCTATTAAACCTATGAATACCACTCAACTTTATGTTGACCATTTTACATGTTATTTCTCAGGTAATCAAGTTTAGGTGCATGAATTGGAGCTCGTGGATGCGGACATTCGGGCAAATTCTGTAGTCTTTGTTTTATATGCTTACCTTTTGCTACTACTTTTATTTTGTGTATCTTTGGGTAAATCCCATAAAAATATAAGATTTGGACTAAAATGACCGTTGGATGTTTTATGGTTGACTTTGACTTAACCTTTGACTTTTGGTAGAAGCTTCATGTTCTTCATGTATTACTTTAAACTATTTGGGACCTATTTATGATTTAAACTTCCGCAACTTATTGTTTAAATTTCCGTAAGGATTATGATGTAAAAACATGTTTTATTACGTCATTTTACAGCACCTATATACCTGTTTTCTGTATTGCATGACATGGCATCCCCATGTTGCTTGAGTGGATCCTACCTGATTTCGGGGGTGTTACAGATTAGTAATCAGAGCTCCGTTTATATGGAACTAAGTTATTTTTCAAACTTGGTCTATAACCACAAAAGTTTTCAATTTTTATTTATTGAGTCTTAGTGTCAAATACAGAATCTGCTAGGCATTGTCAACATCTGCCGGTAACTCTCTAATCCTTATTTTACTTGATTTGTATTCATATTATTTTACCTTGAGATTACTATACTTACTACAGTATGCACTATTATCCTTATTACTTGAATTATATACATAGTGTTCTTATCTCGAGACTCGTATAATTTATTACAATATTCATTACTCCATTTTTATATCTTCTCGCGTCGTATTTGCGTTGATCATTGTTGATCATGTGGATTTTTATTTACCATCATTGATTTGATCGATTTCGACAATAAAGCCTTGGAAGAATTCTTTGATCGTATCAAATTCTTTTTGTGGATTTCATATCCCTTTTCTTGATCCTTTTTATGTTACTGTTTGTATAACACTTTGGGTGTTGTTCGATTTTGTTTATTGGTTCGTGGACCAATCTATTTATTTATTTATTTTTCCGACTTTCAATTGTGGCATTCGATTATTGCCTTGGAGCGCCATCGTGGTCTTACGACTCCTCGCCTATGATATGTCCGTCGATTTTAGTATGATTTTACTCATATGGAGTTTTTATCATTTTTTTTTCTTTCTTTCATCATAAGCATTCTGTTACTTCACTTTTATTATTTTGCTCGTGATTTGAAGAATTACACCTCATACCGTTGATTTCATACCTTGCATATTGAATTCGATGTCGTAAACATTATGCATCGCTTTACCTTATTCCCGTGTGATGGCTTTCTTGAAGCAATTTTATGCGAATTTCATATAGGTCCGTTTGGATGATTTACTTTGGTAATTTAAGTTCCATGAGATGTGTGCGTATACGAGGTTTATCATTTAAAAAGTATTCGCATATTCCCTTGGTTGACGGGGAGTAGGATTCTAATAATATTTGAGAATTTTGAAAAAGTTTTATTGAATTTCGAACCTGTCGAAAAATACATAAACTGCCGAAAATTTGCGAGTCCAATTTGGTCATGTTAATTTTTTCGAAAGGGAATTTGGCATTGGATTTACGATAGGGGTCGTTTTTACAAACGTTTTGATGTATGGCACGATTTCTAACTCTTAAAAACGAAGATTTACGCCTAAATTTAAGATTTTAAATCTTTATAATTTCCAAACAACATTTGCGAAAAAAAAATATTATTGCTGCAAAACTTTATCGCGGAAAACGAGGTCCGAGATTTTCGAAAATTTAAAATTTTATTGGATGGCTAGATAAATCTTGTTTATACGATCGTTTTGACATAAAATATAGCTTCTAACTCCTAAAAACGAACATTTTAGAGCCGATTCAATTTTTGAGATTTCATTTAAAAATTCAGCAAGATTTTGATAAAATGTCGAGTCTGCGCAGAACCGAATTTTAACGTTTTGAGGGTCTTCTGCTCCGTTTCGGCCTTCGGCCAAAACACGAAAGTTGTCGGGAATGATGTTTTTAGTCTACTGAAGGAAATCGGAGTCTCAAAATGAGTAGAAGTGGCTTAATTTTAACAAAATTCAGTTCAACATTTTCATATATAAAATTCAGCTATTACGTTAAATTAGTTGCTGATGCAGTTTTGAGCGGTCGTTTCGAGCACTTTAGAATTCGTTTCAGCCTTCCGGTGAAACATCAAAGTTGTTCAGAATGTCGTGATTACCTTACCGCGAGAAAAGCGTGGTCTAAAATGCGTGATAACGTGTCAAAAATCTAACGAAAAATATGTATTTTCATTTTATGTCGTTTTGCATCAAATTTGGTGTAAGGGCATTTTCGTCCTCTTCTGTCGATTTTTGGGTTTCGTGTAAAACTGAAAAGTTGTTCGTTGGGTCGTTTTATTTCCCCAGCAAGGCTTGTTAAGTCGAAGAACGTGTTAACGGGTCTAAAATTCAAAGTTTTTCTGTGTTTTTTTTTATAATAACAATATAGTTAATGCAAAATATTTGCAGGGGTATTTCGGTCATTTTACGTTGAGTTTCAAGTCTTGCCTACAACTCAAAAGTTATTCAAAACGTCGTTTCGCATAAATATGCTTTTGGTGTCCGAGTCGTGAATTCTTATTTGTCACTTTGAACTAGTCAAACTTGGAGGAAAATATATTGTTAAATTACAAGTGGAGTTTTGTATAAAAACTTTAGTAAGACGATATTGATACAAAAAATTGAAACTCATCTTTACGAGCCGATGTAGACTTCTTTATCTTTCTAGGTTTTTCCAAAATTGGAAACTTTCCTACAATAGAAACTTTCTAAAAATAGAAACTCTTCAAAAAAATTGAAAATTTTCATGAACATGGTACAATTTGGACGTGACATACTAGACAACCTTTCTGAGGACAACGATCCTTTCTCGACCGACGATGATTCGCCTGCTGGTCCATCTGCTTGATTTTCTCATATCTCTTTAGATCTTTATTTTACTTTCACGTACTTTGTTTCTATGTATTTTAGTTTTTACTTAAACTTTCCACTATAAATTTTGCTACTTATCGACGCAATGTGTCGAGGTGTTATTTTGTAATGAACATGATTACCATTATTTATGGAAAGTCGATGTTTCTTGGTTCATTACTACTTTTCATGTGATTTCAGTTGCACTGCTCTAAATTCTAGTATTCTTATGCTTGTAACTATCCATGTTGCTAGTGATACTCCTAAGTGTTTCATTTCCTGTAGACTATTCAGTTATGCATGCTAAAGTCTTTCTTGTCTAAACTTTGTCGTTCATGGATCTGAAATATCATATTATGCAAATTCTTACTGTTTTACAAATGATTATGATGTCACCCTAGAAAATTTAACATGTTACCGTTTTACCAAGCACATTTAATGTAGCCTAAGGAAATTTAACGTTACTAACATTTTGCGAGATATGTCGTTTGAGTTTTGACAAATGGTTATCACTTTAAAACTGTTCACAAATTATCCGGCGAATTAAATAACTACTCTACTATAAAGGATCTTCAAAAATTGTTTGATTTCTATTCCATGAATATTATGGTTTATACATTGAATTATAATAATAAAGGTTTGATGAAGCTGAGCATTGCATTGCTGCGCCTAAATTATACCTAGTTATGCCTGTGTATAATTTAGAAGGAGCCATGCACGGCTGAATAGTAGTCACCACAAAATTTTTGATAAAGGTCAACTTTTAATAGGATTCCTGAAAAATATATAATCTTGATGGGGTTTGCAATTAATTCTATCTTGGGACATCTGCATATGTGCCCATATCCTTACTCGAACAAGTTCACCATATGTGGGTGTATCCGTATATACCACCGTCACCTTAAACTTGTTTTCGTCTCCCTTCATGATGAAAATTCTTTTGACTGCTTGTAAAATCATCGAATATTGATCAACTTGAGGTTTCGATGTTTTATCCATTCTTTTATTGACGTCCTTTGAGTAACGTGGGTAGATCTCCGAAATGTTACTGGATTTGAATGACGAGTTATGAAAACATGGTTTATGTGTACCCGTTATTAAAGGGTGTGAATGATGTTCATCTTTCCCTTTACTTAAATTTTATTCGTGCAATTCACACGGCGACTCTTTCTTAAGTCACAAACATTGTTTCTTTTTCCCCTTGAATTGGAAATTATTGGGCGAACTTTATTATCTTTCGGTTGTGTATCGATCTTCGTGAACTTAGTGAGTAAATTTTTCCCGTTTTATGAATAGACGACTTGATGATGTACTTGGTTGTTTTTGTCGTCTTATCGTTGACACGAGTATTGTGTCCTTGCTTCAAGGATCCGTACGACCTTTAAATTGTGCAATAC
Organism: Glebionis coronaria; assembly: GCA_025667525.1. Classification (NCBI taxonomy): domain Eukaryota; kingdom Viridiplantae; phylum Streptophyta; class Magnoliopsida; order Asterales; family Asteraceae; genus Glebionis; species Glebionis coronaria. The sequence goes on along the minus strand of JANFOE010000830.1, from coordinate 136,347 downwards.
ATATTATTGGTTGCGCATTGTGCAGCTTATATTCATTATTCATGTTTTGTTTCTACCATATTAATTGTGGAACCTCGAGTGTTTCCCTGCTTACTTTTGATGCACTAAATGCACCCACGAAATTTTTAAAGATTTTTACAAGTTTTATAAGGATTTAATAAATTTTCACAAATGTTCAAATTACTAAAATGACTTCTTACATCTAAGAAGTGGATCTATACACTTTCTTTGTAAAATATACGACTAATGTTTTAAAAAGGTATAAATCCATGTCTTTTAAAAAAATAAAAATAAAAAAAAATAAAAAAAAAATAATAATACGTTTTTATACAACCCGTTTCAATTATACCTTACCCATATCGGTTAAAAAAAGGAGTACGTTTTCTTTTCGGTGATTTGTTTCTCAGAATCTGAAAATAGATTTTCTAAAATTGCGATCTTAAACCTGGATTTCAAATCTCAAGTTTCATACATACACCCTATAGTTTCTTCATAAAGGACTAAAGTCATCCTTAAACTTATTCTACTTATGTTTTGGAATGGTTGAAAATTTTATTTGTTACTAGTCTTACTTATAAACACCAAGCTCTTTTAAAAGTCATTATGAATTAATGTGTTATTACCATAATTGATCTAAACCTAAGTGATTTGTATCTTTAACGCCGATTAAAATTCGTACAGTGTATTCACCTTTTAATAATGCAAATTTTTGGGTTTTATTGTTTATGTAATTCGCGCCTTCCCATTTTGGTTTATTTTTATCTCTTCTCGCACATTTTAACGTTTTCAATTGACCTCCTGTTTACGCAATTGTACGCTTGATCTGCTTGGTCACCTGTTTTCTATTGACCTCCTGCCCTCACGTCTTGGCAGCTTTGATGTCATTGTGGGTATGGATTGGTTAGCGACCCATGTGTGGTCATTGTTTGCTTTGAACCAATTTTACGTATTCCTTGCCTTCGGTTGTGATGTTGGAACTCCACGGCGATCAGCCGGTGGATGACCCAAAATCTTTGTAGTACATTACATCTGCTGAAAAGCGTTTGGACGATATCCGTGTCGTCTGTGATTCTCCTGGGGTACTTCCTGAGGACTTGCCTGGACTACCCCTGTGCGCGAAGTTGAATTCAAAATTGATCTTGTTCCCAGTACATTACCCGTTGCTAAATCGCCGTACACTTGACTTCGTCAGAAATGAATGAGCTATCGAATCAACTCAAGGAATTACAAGAAAAAGGATGGTGCAATGAGAATGTGCATAGATTACTAAGAATTAAACAAGTTGAATGTTAAGAACCATTATCCGTTGCCACGAATCGACGATCTGTTTGACCAGCTTCAAGGTGCTTGTTGTTTTTCCAAGACATACCTCAAATCTGGTTACCATCAATTGCGGGTTCATGAGGATGATATTCCTAAAACTGCCTTCCGTACTCGTTACGGACATTTTGGGTTTACAGTAATGCCGTTTGGTCTTACAAACGCCCCCTGCAGTGTTCATGGATTTGATGAACAGGGTTTGCAAATCCTAACTTGATCTGTTCGTCATAAGTTTTCATTGATGATATCCTCATCTTTTTCCTTCTCTAGTTAAACTCTGAGGGACCAGAGTTCCTTTAGGGGGGAAGACTGTGAGAACGCGGATTTTTGGTAATTTTCTTTTACTTGTTATGCGTGCTTATTCACACTTTTATCAGATTCCCCATTTATTTTATAGTGATTACGTGTCATCCTCGAAATTTTAGTTAAATATAAAATTCGATGGATATCGCTAATTTACGATATTACTTGGCGAAATGCCCAAACTTTATATTGGTAATTTATACGAGGTTTAATCATATTTTATATGACTTATTATTGACTCTTTGCCTCAAAAATAATGAAAATCGATATCTAGATCAATAACGGACGCAATGGTGAACTTTTGTATTTTAATGTTTTCCGGCTGTCGGACTAAGTTTTCGGGTCCGAACGCCACGATAAAAATTATTATTATTATTTGATTTCTTAGTTATTCTTGATTCCTTGATCCAACTTAGTGAAATCCGGGTTAAACAAGTGTTTACGAGTAATTTTAAAGAAACTTCGTTTTAAAAATAAATGGGTCTCGATTTTCGTCGGAAACGGCACGTTATTTAAACCCGTAAATTTCGAGAGCTTAACACTAAAACTTTGGGCCTTTCTTGGGTATTTTCGGCTGGACTTAAGCTTAGGGAGCCCATATTGACTTTGTTGACCATTATACTTAAACATGAATTACCAAACAAACATATCTACAAAACATTTGACAAAAAAAACACAGTTCTTTCCTCCTTGCTCCCTGTGGCCGACGAACACAATCCCCCCCCCCCCCCAAAAAAAACATTGATTTTTCTTGATTTAAGGTAAATTAATACTAGTCCTATGTTTGTTTTTCAATTCCTAATCAAACCCATGTGTTAATTTTAACATACATCAAACTTTTGCATGTAATTAAAATTAATCAAATTTTATGATTTGATGATGTTTTTACGAGTCAAAAATGAATGAGCTATCTAATCAACTTAAGGAATTACAAGAAAAAGGATGGTGCAATGAGAATGTGCATAGATTACTGAGAATTAAAAAAGTTGAATGTTAAGAACCATTATCCGATGCCACGAATCGACGATTTGTTTGACCAGCTTCAAGGTGCTTGCTGTTTTTCCAAGACATACCTCAAATCTGGTTACCATCAATTGCGGGTTCATGAGGATGATATTTCTAAAACTGCCTTCCGTCCCCATTACAGACATTTTGAGTTTACAGTAATGTCGTTTGGTATTACAAACGCCCCCTGCAGTGTTCATTGATTTGATGAACAGGGTTTGCAAATCCTAACTTGATATGTTCGTCATAAGTTTTCATTTATAGTATCCTCATCTTTTTCCTTCTCCAGTTAAACTCTGAGGGACCAGAGTTCCTTTAGGGGGGAAGACTGTGAGAACGTGGATTTTCGATAATTTTCTTTTACTTGTTATGCGTGCTTATTCACACTTTTTCAAGATTCCCCATTTATTTTACAGTGATTACGTGTCATCCTCGAAATTTTAGTTAAATATAAAATTCTATGGATATCGCTAATTTACGATATTATTTGGCGAAATGCTCAAACTTTATATTGGTAATTTCTACGAGGTTTAATCATATTTTATATGACTTATTATTGACTCTTTGCCTCAAAAATAATGAAAATCGATATCTAGATCAATAACGGACGCAATTGTGAACTTTTGCATTTTTATGTTTTCCGGCTGTCGGACTAAGTTTTCCGGTCCGAACGCCACGATAAAAATTATTATTATTATGTGATTCTTAGTTATTCTTGATTCCTTGATCCAACTTAGTGAAATCCGGGACAAACAAGTGTTTACGAGTAATTTTAAAGAAACTTCGTTTTAAACATAAACGGGTCTCGATTTTCGTCGGAAACGGCACGTTATTTAAACCCGTAAATTTCGAGAGCTTAACACAAAAACTTTGGGCCTTTCTTGGGTATTTTCAGCTGGAATTAAGCTTAGGGAGCCCATATTGACTTTGTTGACCATTATACTTAAACAAGAATTACCAAACAAACATATCTACAAAACATTTGACAAAAAAACACAGTTCTTTCCTCCTTGCTCCCTGTGGCCGACGAACACAATCCCCCCCCCCCCCCCCAAAAAAAAAACCATTGATTTTTCTTGATTTGAGGTAAATTAATACTAGTCCTATGTTTGTTTTTCAATTCCTAATCAAACCCATGTGTTAATTTTAACATACATCAAACTTTTGCATGTAATTAAAATTAATCAAATCTTATGATTTGATGATGTTTTTATGAGTTCTTAAGCTTGATTTTGCTTCTCCAATGGTTAAATTGTGTTTTTGATGGGTAAACTTTTGATTTGAGTATGTTATATTGTCATAGGGCCACGAAATTTTTATGATCAAGGAAGAAGGAATCGAGATTTTTCGTGTTTTGATTGATTCATACGAGTTGTGAAGGTATAATCATAACTAGTATATTGAATTTGATGTTATTAGAATATTTTATTGGAAATTCACTTTATATGACGACATTTAAGAATTCCTATTAGTTATCATAGTCACTCATGCAAATACTAGACTAGGAAACTATGTATAGTATAGGCATGTGAGTGACTATATATACCTCTCCAAGGCTTCCAAGGAGGGGTTGTTGTTTTGTGTTTTTCCCATTTTCATTTTATAAACTTTTTCTTTCTTTCTCTTTACACACACAACCCTCTCTCTAACTCATCCATGACTGCCACCACCATATACCACCCAACTAGACCACCAGATCATATAAAATAGAAAACCCACAATTGGCATCAGAGCTACGGTTCAATCCTTGGATTGTCGTGTTTTTTGTTATTGATTTGGTGGTCTAATTTTTTTTGTCTCGATCTATTGTTTTTTAGTCCCGATGGTCTAAATATCTAGATATACGTCATTTATGTTTAGTGTTTCTAAAAATCAGTCACTTACGTCAGTTTTGTTCATTGTTCCGAGTGTGTCTAGTCAATATTTTGGTCTGAAATCTCCTTGGTCCGAGAGCCATTTTTGGTCAAAAGATTAGTATTATTTTTCTCTTCTTTCATGATTCATGGGAAAGTCTTATATTCAGTTTTTTTTTGGTATTTTTTATGAACATGAAGATTAGATCAGATCCAGAAAAGCAAGATCTACAAAATCTGAAAAAGTACATTTGGATTAGACAGTCACTATTGCGATAGGGTTTCTAGTAACATTGAGATGCACATTGCGATGCACATTGCGATGCTCATTGTGATGCTCATTGCGATGGCATTGCGATGCACATTGTGATGGCATTGTGATGGCATTACGATGGCATTGCGATGCGCACATTGCGATATGTATCTAAAGACATTGCCATGACTCTTTTTTCTGAAGAAAACATTGCGACAGACTCACTGACCAGTATTGCGATGGTATGGTGTATCAAACATTGCGATGGCTAAAAACACGAGACCATGATGTTTAAAAAAACTATACCGAGACCTAGACCCAACAAAACAGCCTACACCTCATACCATTATCAACTTCAACAACATCGTTCGATCTATCTAATCTCATCGCCTCATTCATCCACAATTATCAACTCTAATCCTATCAAGACTCGAACCAAAACTGAACACATTTAAAAACCATTAAAAGATCTCAGTTTCGTTTCTTATATATCTTTTGAAAATATATTAGATCATTAAGATCTATTAGAAACGACCTCATCATAGATCTTATTATGTATGGTATTCACCATATTTGATATTCGAAATTAAAGTATGGTTTATAACAAATATGTTACAACCTCACTTTCATTCGATTCTGACAAAATCAGACACATGCATTCTACTTCACACTTACCCGAGACCATTAGATGATCTTGAAGTCAATACTTAATTTTTTGTATTCATGGTTTGAACACGAAAAAATTATGATGGTTGCTGGTGATTCGGTTAAAGGGTCCATCCCTTTTTCTTTGATCTACATGATAAACACGTCATTGGTTTTTAAAGTGAAAGGATTGTTTGAGATGTGGATGATTAGTTCTCTTTTGTATCAAAAGAAGATTATATGTGATGATATGATGAATGAGATGGAGGTTATCATTTTGTGTATGGTGATTGATTTGGGTAAAGAGATGGGAGCACATTTGATTTTTTATGCGATATGTTTGAGATGGAGAAAAAAAGAGGCGGATGAGATAACAAATAAGATTAAGGTTGTTATGTGAGAAATATTAGGGTAATTGTCCCTTTATACTCGGTTAGAGCTGTGTTAGGCTGGTTAACTATTCTACTATGGGGCCGCAATTTAAAATTGGTTTATGATTTTACAACGTCTAAATCTTAGACCTTGTATTTTGGGTTGATGTTAGGCCACGTATTGGTCCAATGTAAAAGTGTTACCAAATGAGATGAGCCATGTCTAGAACAGCTTTTTCATTATTTAGCCCCACGTCATGACTAATTAACCTTAGTTATTTACTTTAACTTTCGAATAGTGGTATATTTCGGAGTTGATTAGTAATTTGGATGACGGGCTGATCAGTACTCTAATCGAAGACATAGTCCGATTATTTTTGCAATGGAATTCGGGATCATCGATTAAATATTCGAATGTTGTAAAATTAATCATGTTGGGTTTATTGATTTATGGGCTTTATCATTGGATTGAGCCGGGTATTTTGAAAGTGACAAGGACAATGTGACGAAACAAAGTGACAAAATTTATTTGACGAGACCAAGAAAAATGGCTATATTTTTAGCGGCTACGGATTTTTTGATCGGGTATTATTATTTGAAGTTGTAAACGGATTTTTTCGAAGGCGTGCACTTATTTTATCTTTGAAAGATAACTTGTTCGTACTTAATCTTAGGATGAAGACTTTTTTATCTAGTTACCGGGTTCGGGGTGGTTGGTTGATGACTTGGATAACTATCACTTCAATGAGCTACATTGTTGTACTCAGTGTCACACGCATAGTCGATGTGGATAATTTCAAGAGGTGTTGTGCTTATATACTTCTTTCGGCAAGGTATTGGGTACTTAGAGATTTCTCCATCGTTCTTCAATCAACAATAGTGCAAGCTTAAGTCACAAGGTCGAGGAATTCTTATTCAGTTTCATGTTTGGTATATCTGATTCATTCCATCAGTAGTTACTTCAAATTGCCTACAAGGGGGTTGGTAAAGATAGCCATGGAGAGTTTATGAGTAGAGAATTTCGATCAGCAGCTGATTCTCACAAAATATATAGTTCATCTTATTTATTACTCTCACGAGATTTCAGGTACATGTGCGTACGATTTATTGCTGGTTCCAAGGTTTCGAAACCAATAAGGGGAAAAAAGAAGACATATTGAACACACAACGAGTACATGTGATGAACTTCAAACCTTCTTTTGATTTGAAGACATTCTGGGAAGACATTTGTCGTAACCGTAGAGAAAATCAGTGTTTTAACTCGTGGCGTTATCAGTCTCTAAACGGTACACTATTGTTTGATTTTTAATTGTTTTGATGTTGCAATTATACATCATCATTGTCCTATATGGAGAGATATGCACTTCCGGGACATAATTGACTCTGGTGCATCTCCGGAAGAAGATATGTGCATTTCTGATACTTAATTGACTCTGGTGTTACGATGTCAACTTCATGAATGGGATAAAGTGTCTACTTCAGTATTTGAGCTTCATACATGGGATTGGTTTCCTTTCTTTACCTACGTGGGGGAAGAAATGTCTTGATTCTTTCTAGTATGCATAACTTGAACTCTCAGGGGGAAGAAAAATCAGAGGAATTATTCAAGAGTGAGAAGAGACGTTGTTAATCTACTTGGTGTGCCCCAAACTTTCAATCGCTCATAGCAACACTATCATTTCATATGATGGGTTTTGCTTGTTAAATTCCGTTGTGCACTTAATCATTCTAAGCTTTATTGAAAGCTTTGAAACTTGTAACACCCCACTTTGATAAGTGGATCGTTACGCGTAATCATGGCGTGTCATCAAAGCATACAAGGATAAATGTCTAAAACATTACATGACCATAGGGATAACCGGAATCAAACATCGGTTCCCAAACATAAGCCCAAAACATAACAAAGAAAAGAAATGAATGAAAGACTAAACAAGCATAAGTATATGAAGGCAAAAAGGAAAAGAAGTCTATGGCACGTTCCATCCTATGCACGTCCTCCAAATGCTCGAGTCCTGGGTACCAGCCGTTTTGGGAACATGAAAGGAAAAACGGCTGAGCATAACGCTCAGTGCACGGATATACAAGTATAGCGTGAATAATATAAGCATATCAGCATGAAACAGCGGAATAAACTAAGTCCTGGATAACCCGGTTAAGTCTTGGTAAAACAGGTTTTATAGTTTGGAAAGACTTATGTTTATCTTGTAAAAACTGTTTAACATATTTTACCATTAACCAATATAGGTCATGAAAATCCACCGTGCATGAATACTTGGAGGGGTGACCTCATCATGCAAATTAGAGGGGCTGCCTCTAATTTAATATACTGGTTTTGGGTAGGAGGGATCAGCTCCTTGTGAAGGATGCAAGGCACACACCACATTCACCATGAAATCCTGACTGAAACATGTAACTAGGATGCATCCATACGCCCCACATGATAAATATAATAAATGGCCAAAAGCTGAAGGGACGCCACGAGCAATCACTCCGCCGTGGTGAAGTCATAACATCAGTGCCCCTAATGTTATGGTTATGGTACCTCCATAACTAGGTGAAACTGGTCATGCATGTATATGGCTATAGGTATTCTAAATTAAACATAAGCAAATCAAACACATAACTTATACTACCGGAAAACATTTGGCTGCATATGGGGAATCCTAATAAGGAAAGAATGTCCATACTGAAAGGACGGGAATCCGTACCTTATGTCCAGTGAACGAAGAAGACGAACGGAAGAGGGTCCTACTTCGATATCACTAATGCTACATAAATACATACATGAATAAGTATCTGCTTACTAGATACGTAACTGGTTTTACGTCATGTCTTAGCTTATTTTATATGTTCATATCATGTTTTACTGTTTAAAGCTTTAAACTGTGTTTATCTTATGTTCTGTCTATTCTGATTAAGTATCACTTGTATTTCATATATTATTATACTTATTGTGTAATAATAAATAACTTTCTAAAAATAGCAGGTTTCCTAAAATAGAAAGTATCCAAAAATAGAAAGTTACCAAAAATAGAAAGTTCCCAAAAATAGAATTACTGCTTAAAATAGATAAGTTTCTAAAAATAGAAAGTTTCTATAAATAGATTAGCTGCCTTAATTACATAAGTTTCTAAAAGTAGAAAGTTTCCATAATTAGATATAAGCTGGTTAAATAAGCTAAGTATATAAGCTTAAGTGTTTTCTGATTATTATTCTAAGTCATGTGATTATTAAGTATAGTTTATTAATTATTACATGTAAATTACATAAACTATAGGTTATAAGATTTAATTAAATATAATATGATTTAATTAAATAAAAGGAGTAATAATACTTAGGTTAAAACGTGTATTAATATTTAGTATTAACATAACCTAAGTCATGTAAATTAATTAATTATAAGGCATGTTAAATAATTAATTAATTATACAGTCTAACTTAAATAATAAAATACTTAGGTTAAAATCATGTATTATTGATTAATAATAATAAACCTAAGTCCATGCTTTAATTAAATTAATTATCTAGCATATTAAATTAATTTAATTAATCTTGTATTCAAATAATCTTGTAATAATAAGTCGTGTTTTATTAATTTAATTTACCTTGTAAATTAACATACGTGTTAAAGCTAATAACTTGTAAAAATAATAACATGTACTCTTGTATTATTTTATAAAAACGTGTCGAAAACCGTACCCATGCAATCCCGTGAAACTCGTTTTATGTTTATAAATAGGCCGAACCAAACAGCCCCTTAAGCTGTTTCTAAAACTCGTAGCCAAACAGCCCCTAACTGTCTTAAAACCAAAAACCAAGCACCCCTCTCACTGCCAGTTTCCCCTGGCAGTGGTGCTAAAGCCGCCGGCAACAGCCGGTTCCCCCTGCCCGTGATAATATCCCACCGACAGGCTAAACCTGTCAACCGTGGGTTCCCACTGGCAGACCAAACCCACACCCCCTGCTTGTTTTCTGTTTACCCCGTCTAAACAAACCCAGCCTACACCCAAATTAGGGTTGCGGCTGGTGGGGTTAAAGTACCACCGAGATCATGAATGGTCTCGGTTTGTGTGCCAAACAACACAGCAACATCCCAATTGATACCCTTATATTTTAACGCATCATTAACATGTTTTTAGATGACTATTCTGATTCTTGATCAATTAATCCAAATAAATAAATTAAAAACGAGATTATGATTACCTTATTTCGTTTAGGGTTTAGGGATGACAAAACATGAATCACATCTTGATTACTTGAATCCGAAAAACGTGTCTGTCCTTGTTTCTTGATGTTTACCCGTCGGCAGCAAAGGAGGCAAAGAAGAAAACATACGCTGTTAATAGTTTTAGGGTTTTATGGATTTGTTTCTAAGTTGTCCAAAAATAAAACTAATGCCTTGTCTTTTCTTTGTTTTAGACGGTTGTGTGCATCATGGGCCTTGGCCCATATGTCTTGCCCCATTAAACGCATACTACTAATCAGCCCTTGTACTTTTATTAATACACGACTTTAAACGATACGCGTACTTGTGTTTAAATGTCGTGAATTTTCCCATGGTTATCTTTATACGTGTAAAACGTAAACATTACATATGTAATTACTTGTCGTGTTAATTAAATGTACGTAATAATAATAATAATCGTTTTGGTTATTCGTGTTTACGTGTTAGGTAATTGTTATTTATTCATGTTATTATAATCGCTTGTACGTACCGACCTTCGTTGTATTAATAATTACGTAAGTACGTAGTTATCTGTTCATGATTTCATGTTCATGATTATAATTATTTTATTAATAATTATCGTGTACTAACACGTACGTAATACTTATCGTGTAATAACACGTACGTAATTCTTGTATAATATATATGGTACGTTTCCATGTTGTTTAAGGTAAGTTTTAATCATGTGCGTACAATTATTAATGTACTGTTCATGGTAAAAGCATGCGGGTTTTACAACTCTTCCCCCCTAAAAAGAATAATTTGTCCCCGAATTATAGATATCGTAACTGGAGGCGAAACATAACCGAATCGAACTGGGAGGGTATGTAAGATAAAGGATCTGAATGTGACGTGGTAGAAAGGAACGTGGAACGTGACATGTCTTGAAGGGACATGGAACGTGACGTGACTGAAAGAACGTATCTAATCGATAACAGAAAGCGGATAAGAAGTTCAGATGAACTTGTCCATTTCCAAGTGGCTTCCCTCTTGGAACGGTTCTTTCTCAAGATCTTGACACGATGATAAATCTTGGTATTCCTGACCTTGACTTGAAATACGAAGAAGTTCTTGGTTATCAACGTAAGGTAGATCCCCTGACTTTGATCGAGGGAATAAGAATTAACGTGTAAGGGCAACTGAAACGTTATCACGCAAAACACTCTAATCCTAACTGATAATTTGCAACGATGCGCGAGACATAAAGAAACGTAGTACGTGAAAAAATTTTAACATGATACGTGAAAAATTTTGAACGTGCTACGTGGAGATGTGGTGAGTGTAATATGAGCAAACATATCGTGATCCATGATACGTGTAACATATCTTGATCATGATATGAGGAACGTGGAATGAACATGACATGTGAAACATATCGTGAACATAGAATATAATGGCGGTAACGCCAAACGCTACAAGGTGAGACACAGAATATGACGTGAAACGTCTATCTGAGGATAGGGAGTTATACTAAACTTGGGTCTGATCTCTCAAGTTCCTGCAAAACTTCCCAGAATGAGGAAAATGAACGTAAAATCGTAAGCCGAGATACCATAGTGTCATGAGCGCGAGCGCGAAAGCAAGTCGTGGAATTTGAATGAAGACGTGAAGTAAATAAGGAGCACAATTGCGAATCTTTGTCTAACCCGATAACTGAGGGATTGCCAAGTGATCGGATGAGCCTTGGTTGGAACATGTCCGATCAATCTGTTGGTTCTGAAATCCTTACGGATGTAAGGATTTTGCAGACTTGATCAAACTGTTTGCAATAACCCAGATAGCATCATGTTTCTTCTGAGTTTGCGTTAATCTGGTAACCAAAATCCATGGAGATCCTATCCCATTTTCAATTCACAATTTCAAATGATGAAACATCCCAGTCTGTCGGTGTCCTATCTTAGCCTGTTGGTATGTCAGGTACATAGATATGGACGTAGCTGTATCCTGCTTCGTAGAAACTAGATACATAGAAGGTTGCGAAACTCAGAGTCTCTGAATCTAGACTTCTCCTAGCGTAGGATTTTCTAGAACACCTAACGTAGTGTAGGGTTCTCTCCTTTACGCATAAGCAGAGTCATGGTAAGACTAACCGTAGAAAGCCATGTGATTCAGCGTGTCACTGTAATCAAACAGAATTGATATTGGAAAATTTTCCAGGGTAAAATTTCTCTTGTCATAGAATTTGTAACATAGTGCAGATATGGTCTTCCTGTTCTTCTCTAGGCTTAGAGGAAATTAGGTTATCCTCAATGAAAACACTGATGAATTTGCTATGAGTTCATGGAACTCATTCTTATAATGTCGTTGGAGCATTGATGAGACTAAATCAAAATCATAAATCTAGCTTGACCGAGTTGTGCACGAATAGCAGTCATGGACATGTCCTGCTCTTTCACTCGTCACTGTTGGCAGCATGATCATGAGTTCGATCTTGGAAAAGTGATTAACACTATAAGGTCGATTGGACATGTTGTCAATACGTGGAGGAGAATAACGGTCATGAATGGTGATTTGTTTAAAAATCGACGGTAGTCGACACATAATCTTATGTTACCGTCCTTCTCCTTGAAGGTTCTTCTTGAGTGTAAGGGATAATTTTGGAATAATCCGTTGGTTATGCGTAAAAGGACTTCAGTGGTCGTGTCTTATTGACAGCTAGAAAATTTAGCGACCATGGCTAACAACACACATGCTTGTAAGCATAGATAATTTGTAAAGATTTTCCCGATGGAAAATCAAGCTGAATGTATTCAGGAGCCTGAACATTACTGTACATAGTTATGAATCGTAGCATGGTGTGCTGTTCATAGTTCATAATTAGGATAAAATTCAACTCGTGTCTATCCGAGGAAATGCGTTAGCAGCTTGGTTCTCATCACTAAGCCGAAGGAAAACCTTCGTATACTTGGGAATACGAAAGACGTCCTTCATGGTCATGAATATATGAAATATGGTGAAAGAAATGAAAGTGACATCGGCAACGTGACAGTTCTCACTGATGCGCTGGTAATGGTATTGAAATTCTTGTGGCCTGATTAATACATGGCACAACAAAATGGATATACCCTTGGAGGATACCCTGAATTTCTTAGAAATGTTCCATAATTAGACGTGAGTCATGTGTCTTGACTCATGTCTTGAGAAATGTAAGCGTGACATATGTCTTGACTGGTATCTTGACATGTGTCTTCAGAAAGTATACGTGAGACATGTGTCTTGACTGATGTCTTGACATGTGTCTCGAGATGTGAAACAAATAGAACTACAAATATTAGGTTATTATGCCAGAATTGGCGGATCGGTTGGACAACTGATCATTTGTATGTCTGATCACGTCCGCGGCCGGAGCCTCGGTTGCGATTTCTAGGATAGTTGCTGTCATAGTAGTGGTTACTATCATCCTGTCTGTCGGTTCCATGACGGTCATTCTCATGACCGTGATTCATGTAACTATTCAGCTGAGTGGCCGGCTAGTACCGGTTTACACTCATATGACTGAAACGACAACTGAATGACGTGTGACATGTAACTAAGAATTTGGGACAATGATTGATAAAATCGTCTGATGGTGAAGTATCTTCTCGTCCAATAGCTTTGCTCTGCCGCCTTTGTCTTCGTCTCGTAGGATCTTCAGGTTGTGAACAGCATCCGCATCTCGTAGCGTCTACGAACGTCAGCAACATCAACCTTTAGTAACATCTCCAAGTTATGAGCGGCATCAGCAATCTTGTAGAATATCAGCAATTGAAAATACGCCTGAGTTGATTCAGAATCGACTAGCGAATACTCGTGAAGTATTGCAAGTGGAATACACATGGATCAAGGTACGTGTAATACACATGAAATACGGTACGTGGAGTACACGTGGAATGCACATGAAATGATCGGTATGGGGTCGATCATTTTTCATGATTTAAGGAAAGTATATCGGTTAAACGGTTAGGAAAACCATCATGATAACCTGGCAGTGTTAGCATAGACATCATTCTGGTTATATCAAGAAATGTTTAAAATGTGGTTACACAAAATTTCAACGATGATTTGCTTGACAGCATGGTCAATGAAAACCAACCATGACTATCATGAAAGCAGGATTCAAAGAAATCCAACAATGTCTTGCATGAAAGCATAAATAACAAAAGAGGCGTAAGACATAATCAACATGAAGACAGAATTATCATGAAGAAACATGAAACCATCTATCATGAAGAGTGTATAACATAATCAGCATGAAACTGAAGTTAACCATGACAGTATGAAAACATATTTGACACTAAAACATAGTAACTTATGAGGGGACATGAAAAAAATTTTATGGCAATAAATCATGAGAAAAAAAAATTTATGCATGAAAAACAGTGCATGAATGCGTAATGTAGTTTATAAAAACCTTTATATGTGCGAGGGGACGCCTATGGGTCGGTCCCAAAACAAAAGACATGGCGAGGGGACGCCTATGGGTCGGTCCCAAAGTTAAAAGTTTCGATAAAAGCACATGCGACTAAATAGGGCCAGTCCTGTACCAACCATTACTTAGTCATAATCTCTGCAACAATGATACATGAAACATAAATGAATGAAATTCATCTGTCAAAACTTATCAGAAAAATTTTTTATGTGACTAGTTATGAACTGCTGGGGTTCAGTCCACATAGCCACAGTTCACAAGGATCATTATGCATGAAACAATGACACATAACTAAATATGAATGACGGTTGTCCATCCATATTAGTAAAACAATATTGATGAAAACATCAAGGTTAAAACCTCAAGGTGCTGAAAACATCATGGTTAAACAACAATGCACTAAAAACATCAATACATAGAATAACAAATGTTGGCTTAGGAAGCTCCTAGTGACTACCCACTAGTCACAGGTCAAGTTTTAGAGCCTACAGGTCGAAGCCTTGGCTCTGATACCATAATTGTAACGCCCCACTTTGATAAGTGGACCGTTATGCGTAATCATGGCGTGTCATCAAAGCATACAAGGATAAATGTCTAAAACATTACATGACCATAGGGATAACCGGAATCAAACATCGGTTCCCAAACATAAGCCCAAAACATAACAAAGCAAAGAAATGAATGAAAGACTAAACAAGCATAAGTATATGAAGGCAAAAAGGAAAAGAAGTCTATGGCAGCTTCCATCCTATGCACGTATCGAGTCCTTGGTACCTGCCGTTTTGGGAACATGAAAGGAAAAACGGCTGAGCATAACGCACAGTGCACGGATATACAAGTATAGCATGAATAATATAAGCATATCAGCATGAAACAGCGGAAGAAACTAAGTCCTGGATAACCCGGTTAAGTCTTGGTAAAACTGGTTTTATAGTTTGAAAAGCCTTATGTTTATCTTGTAAAAACTGTTTAACATATTTTACCATTAGCCAATATAGGTCATGAAAATACACCGTGCATAAATACTTGGAGGGGTGACCTCATCATGCAAATTAGAGGGGTTGCCTCTAATTTAATATACTGGTTTTGGGTAGGAGGGATCCGCTCATTGTGAAGGATGCAAGGCACACACCACATTCACCATGAAATCCTGACTGAAACATGTAACTAGGATGCACCCATACGCCCACATGATAAATATAATAAATGGCCAAAAGCTGAAGGGACGCCACGAGCAATCACTCCGCCGTGGTGAAGTCATAACATCAGTGCCCCTAATGTTATGGTTATGGTACCTCCATAACTAGGTGAAAATGGTCATGCATGTATATGGCTATAGGTATTCTATATTAAACATAAGCAAATCAAACACATAACTTATACTACGGGAAAACATTTGGCTGCATACGGGGAATCCTAATAAGGAAAGAATGTCCATACTGAAAGGACGGGAATCCGTACCTTATGTCCAATGAACGAAGAAGACGAACGAAAGAGGGTCCTACTTCGGTATCACTAATGCTACATAAATACATACATGAATAAGTATCTGCTTACTAAATACATAACTGGTTTTACGTCATGTCTTAGCTTATTTTATATGTTCATATCATGTTTTACTGTTTAAAGCTTTAAACTGTGTTTATCTTATGTTCTGTCTATTCTAATTAAGTATCACTTGTATTTCATGTATTATTATACTTATTGTGTAATAATAAGTAACTTTCTAAAAATAGCAGGTTTCCTAAAATAGAAAGTTTCCAAAAATAGAAAGTTACCAAAAATAGAAAGTTCACAAAAATAGAATTACTACTTAAAATAGATAAGTTTCTAAAAATAGAAAGTTTCTATAAATAGATTAGCTGCCTTAATTACATAAGTTTCTAAAAATAGAAAGTTTCCATAATTAGATATAAGCTGGTTAAATAAGCTAAGTATATAAGCTTAAGTGTTTTTTAATTATTATTCTAAGTCATGTGATTATTAAGTATAGTTTATTAATTATTACATGTAAATTACATAAACTATAGGTTATAAGATTTAATTAAATATAATATGATTTAATTAAATAAAAGGAGTAATAATACTTAGGTTAAAACGTGTATTAATATTTAGTATTAACATAACCTAAGTCATGTAAATTAATTAATTATAAGGCATGTTAAATAATTAATTAATTATACAGTCTAACTTAAATAATAAAATACTTAGGTTAAAATAACGTATTATTGATTAATAATAATAAACCTAAGTCCATGCTTTAATTAAATTAATTATCTAGCATATTAAATTAATTTAATTAATCTTGTATTAAAATAATCTTGTAATAATAAGTCGTGTTTTATTAATTTAATTTACCTTGTAAATTAACATACGTGTTAAAGCTAATAACTTGTAAAAATAATAACATGTACTCTTGTATTATTTTATAAAAACGTGTCGAAAACCGTACCCATGTAATCCCGTGAAACTCGTTTTATGTTTATAAATAGGCCGAACCAAACAGCCCCTTAAGTTGTTTCTAAAACTCGTAGCCAAACAACCCCTTACTGTCTTAAAACCAAAAACCAAACACCCCTCTCACTGCCAGTTTCCCCTGGCAGTGGTGCTAAAGCCGCCGGCAACAGCCGGTTCCCCCTGCCCGTGATAATATTCCACCGACAGTCTAAACCTGTCAGCCGTGGGTTCCCACTGGCAGACCAAACCCACACCCCCTGCTTGTTTTCTGTTTCCCCGGTCTAAACAAACCCAGCCTACACCCAAATTAGGGTTGTGGCTGGTGGGGTTAAAGTACCACCGAGACCATGAATGGTCTCGGTTTGTGTGCCAAACAACAAAGTAACATCCCAATTGATACCCTTATATTTTAACGCATCATTAACATGTTTTTAGATGACTAATCTGATTCTTGATCAATTAATCCAAATAAATAAATTAAAAACGAGATTATGATTACCTTATTTCGTTTAGGGTTTAGGGATGACAAAACATGAATCACATCTTGATTACTTGAATCCGAAAAACGGTCTGTCGTTGTTTCTTGATGTTTACCCGTCGGCAGCAAAGGAGGCAAAGAAGAAAACATACGGCTGTTAATAGTTTTAGGGTTTTATGGATTTGTTTCTAAATTGTCCAAAAATAAAACTAATGCCCCGTCTTTTCTTTGTTTTAGACGGTTGTGTGCATCATGGGCCTTGGCCCATATGTCTTTCCCCATTAAACGCATACTACTAATCAGCCCTTGTACTTTTATTAATACGCGACTTTAAACGATACGCTTACTTGTGTTTAAATGTCGTGAATTTTCCCATGGTTATCTTTATACGTGTAAAACGTAAACATTACATATGTAATTACTTGTCGTGTTAATTAAATGTATGTAATAATAATAATAATCGTTTTGGTTATTCGTGTTTACGTGTTTGGTAATTGTTATTTATTCATGTTATTATAATCGCTTGTACCTAACGACCTTCGTTGTATTAATAATTACATAAGTACGTAGTTATCTGTTCGTGATTTCATGTTCATGATTATAATTATTTTATTAATAATTATCGTGTACTAACACGTACGTAATACTTATCGTGTAATAACACGTACGTAATTCTTGTATAATATTTATGGTACATTTCCATGTTATTTAAGGTAAGTTTTAATCATGTGCGTACGATTATTAATGTACTGTTCATGGTAAAAGCATGCGGGTTTTACAAAACTGCTTATGACGATTGTCGGTTTAGGGGGAAGCTATTAAAAGCTTCTACATCAAGGTTATGTGTTATGAATTAGGGGGAAGGTAATTCAGAAGCTTCTCCTTAACCAGAAGTATACGAGTTACTTAGCTCGTGCCGTTACAGTATTTCTGCTGCAAGTTACTACAAAGATGAGTCGTTTTGAAGTGAAGACTTGAAGTCAAAGGCCTCAGAAGACTTCATCAGCATTGGCCACTTCATGGAAGCTTTTGTTCTTAATCATTATGTACTTGTTATGAAAAATATTGTAAGGAATTCTACAGGTCGTCCCATAGGGGAATATTGTTGGGAATTCACTTTATGTGACGACATTTAAGAATTCGCATTAGTTATCATAGTCACTCACGCAAATACTAGACTTGAAACTATGTATAGTGTAGGCGCGTGAATGACTATATATACCCCTCCAAGGCTTCCAAGGAGGGGTTGTTGTTTTGTGTTTTTCTCATTTTCATTTTATAAATTTTTCTTTCTTTCTCTTTACACACACAACCCTCTATCTAACTCATCCATGCCTGCCACCACCATATACCACCCAACTAGACCACTGGATCATATAAAATAGCAAACCCACATATTTGGATTACATTAATATTTGATTTTGAGCTCATGGGTAAAACCCACTGAGATTGTGATTACATAGGTCATATTATGACTTAGGATACTTGCGTGGCGATTTAGTATAGCTTAAGTGATGCGTTGTCGCGTTAAGATTATTAAAATGGAACATTTTCTAACGTGGAAATTACCACAGAAACAAACAGGTCATGGCCAATTTTTTAAACACATAACCTTGTTTTATTTTAAAAATAAATACCCACTGATGTGCTTAGCATGTGGTGAGTTGTATAGAAACGAGATGTGTCCGGATGAGCCTATGACGGTCGTTTTACCGAAATAGGTCAAATCTGAATTTTATGCTTAAAACATGGGTAAATTGACTTGGGTAAAAAGGTTGAATATATGATTTTATAACTTTTTACAGTAGGTACAAACAAAAGACAACTTCTCTTTTGGTTTCATGTCAAAATCTTATACCATTTGGGATTTGTGCTCAAATTACCAAAGGCTACAAAAGACGTTTACAACTTCCTATTTTTATAGTCTATCACTAATAGTGGAGTTCCTGTTGATTGGAAATAGTTATAGGTCTGTTTTTGCCCAACTTTTAAAAGTAAGAGAAATACCTTTACATGTCCAAAAATCTCACCTCCTGTACTATTATAGATTTTGAGATATGACCAAATCCTCACAGCCATTTTCAGAAAACTGAATTCTGTCAAATATTTCAATATTACGAACCAAGCCTAAAACGTGTTTGAAACCCGCATAAAAATGCTTGGACCATCATATAAGGTTAATGTCAGGTTATTACAGTAGGTTCAAGTTATTTTGGTCAAATTTCATCTTAAGCCTAGGTCTCGCCATCGCACGCAAGTTACTTCGAAAACGTTATTTGCTACATTGAACACTTTCTTATTACGCGTCACCATTGCATAGGTCCGTAAAGACTACATTTTTGCTCAGCCCTTTTTCCTTGTGATTACTTGCTAAAGGTGAGTTCATAGCCCCTATTCCACTTTATACATGTTTTACAAATGCGGGGTGAGAAATACATGCGTGGAATACATGCAGTAGAATTTTGACAGTATAACTTTTATCAGTATTCAATCAAGTATCTAGTATTGCTTTCACAGTTTTCATGATTTACTTATTGCCTTAGTACCTTAGTCAAAAATACTCTATATCATGAACCGTTAATTCACATATCGCAAGCGCGACTATTGTGGATGGATCCATCGGGATTGACAATCCCCGTCATGATTACCGACGCATATACATTCGAATATACAAGTATTTTGACTAGATACTTATTAGAGGTCCCTAGTAATACATATGTTAACGCTTTGGTGTCATGAGCTATTGCAATAATTAAATTACATTTAATTGCACAATGGTGCAACATTTTTTTTCAGTATTACATGTTTATATGGAAACATTGCTTGTATTCCACAACTTCTTCTATTAAACCTATGAATATCACTCAACTTTATGTTGACCCTTTTACATGTTATTTCTCAGGTAATCAAGTTTAGGTGCACGGATTGGAGCTCATGGATGCGGACATTCGGGCAAATTATGTAGTCTTTGTTTTATATGCTTACCTTTTTCTACTACTTTTATTTTGTGTATCTTTCGGTAAATCCCATAAAAAGGTAAGATTTGGACTAAAATGACCGTTGGATGTTTACGGTTGACTTTGACTTAAACTTTGACTTTTGGTAGAAGCTTCATGTGCTTCATGTATTACTTTAAACTATTTAGGACCTATTTATGATTTAAACTTCCGCAACTTATTGTTTAAATTTCCTTAAGGATTATGAAGTAAAAACAGGTTTTATTACGTTATTTTACAGCACCTATATACCAGTTTTCTGTATTGCATGACGTGGCACCCCCATGTTTCTTGACTGGACCCTACCTGATTTCGAGGTTGTTACATGGAGGCATAAGAACAAGCTCTCGTTCGATAATTTCCTCAATCTCGGGGTCATATTCAAAATCATCATCAAAGAAAGTGTTGATGTGAGCGTTCACAAACATGGTCTTACAAGTTAATGGACTATGCTTAGTTGACAATTCAATGATGAGCGGATTTGTATTAGTAAAACCTTTAGCCTCAATGGATATTGGGCTAGAAAATGGAGGCACTTCAATGGAATTAGAAGTTGAAGCCTCAAAGACGTGGTCCTTCGAAGGTGGTGATAACGAGTCCATTTTATTCATTGTCGTGATGGAACTAACGTCTTCCTTCGAAATTGTTTGGTCACTTGTTTCACCGAATATGTCCCAAAACGATTCGTCATTCATGAATTTACGAATACCTTTTTCTATTAAGTACACGTATACACGATCATTAAAATCTTCATCTTTAAAACCGTTCTTTTTAATTCTTTCAAAACATGCATCAAGACTCATATTTTCCGCTAAAGTGAACATTTTGAAATCATTTTTTGAAACATCGGTTTTACTTTGATCATTTGAAATTTGGGATCTACTCGCGAAAAAATCCATTTTATCCTCCCCATAAGTCATAGTCATTTTACCACCGTGAACGTCGATTACGGCTCGAGCCGTCGATAAAAAGGGTCGACCTAAAATAATAGGAAATTTAGGGTCACACTCATAATCGGAAATGACGAAGTCCTCGGGAAAAATAAACTTTCTATTTTTAACATAAACATCCTCGGCTATTCCAATTGGTTTTAATGGCGTACAATTTGCTAGCTCGATAGTCATGTTCATGGGGGTAAGTCTTGGCAATTTCATTAGTTTTCAAAGAGAATGAGGCATGAGATTGATGCTAGCCCCTAAATCGGAAAGGGCTAAACACCCCTTAATCTCGAAAAAATCACAAGGTAGTAGAAATTGGCCCGGATCCTCTTCCTTTCTTGGCATATGCCTTTTTGGTTTTTTAAGAAGGATCGAAGCATAAACTTCTTCAAGGTGAACTTTGGTGAGGTCGATAAAGCTCTCTTTTTTAACTGTGGATGGATTTTGAGGTACACGAGGGTGTGCACTCTTTTCCTTGGTCACCACGTTCGTTCCCTCGACTTTAGAACATGAAGGCGTTTTAGAAGTCGAGGGTTGAGATGAAGGCACAACTTTAAATCCATCAAGTTTTGAGGAATCACACGACCTTTTCCATGAGACGAGGTGACTTTAACGTGTTCCTTCGGATTTGTACGGTGTCACTTGGTAACGTACTCGAAGACGAACTCGATTGCTTGTTCATTATAGCCGAAAACATCTTTTTATGTCGATTTGACCTTGGTCAATCTTGTTGTTTTGCCCTCTCAATGTGTTGGGAAATTCATTTTTCATATCACCAATTTGCGTTTCTAATCTCCTCATATTAGCGTCATTTGGTTTTACGTAGTTTTGAAAATCATTTGAGCTATTAGCATTTTGATTAAAACCTTGGTTTTTATTCCCTTGAAAATTGTTTCTTTGATTAGCGTTGTTCGAAAAAATTGAATTTTGACCATTGAAAATTCGGGTTTTAATTGTTGTTCTTATTAAAACCTCGATTTTGCCAATTCACATTTTGACCTTGATTACAGTTGCCTTGGTTACCATGATTATTTCCTTGAAAATTGTTTCGGTTTTGATTTGAAAAATCATTTCTAAGATTAAAATCATTGACTTGATTGTTGTAATTCGTTTGTTGCGATGGACCGGTGTTATTTTCATTTTGATTTGAATATTTTCCATTTAACGCGTTTACACTCGACGTTTGGCCATCCGTAGCCGCACACTTGTAATAATTATGAGGTCCACCACACAACGTACACGAAACCTCAACCGATTTCACTGTAGCGGGAGCGTCTTTCTTTTGCATTTCGATCAAGAACGACGTAAAAACATTCGTCAACTTATCGAATTTTGCGTCAACCCTCTCAATATCGCGATTAGAATTACTAATATAGGCGACATTGGCAACACTCGGTGTGCTACGGAGTTGAAAAACCTTGGATCGATTTTCGATAATCAATAAAGCGTCTTTCGGAGTTTTACACAAAAAATTGTCACCGGGGCGAAATTTAACGAATCTTGCTCATGAAGATTAAGACCGTTATAAAACGTATCGATTTGGTGCAACTCGGAAAATCCATGATAAGGACATTGCCTAAGAAAATCCTTAAAACGATCCCACACGTTTCTAAATGACGCATTCGGCATTTGTTCGAACCTCGTGATCTCATTTTTAAAAAAAGTGGTCTTCGACGGTGGAAAGAAATGATTAACGAATTTGGAAACGAGATCCTTCCACGTAATTATGGAATTACGTGGCTCTTTCTCATACCAATCCTTGGCGGCACCATCGAACGAGAAAGGAAAAAGCATAAGCTTAATGACATCAGTGTCAACGTTCTTAAACTTGCTCGTGGCCAAAAGTTGATCAAAATTCCGGATGTGATCGTAAGGATTATCCGCCTCACGACCCTTAAACTTTGTCGCTTGAATTAAACTCAACATGCCTCTTTTCATTTCAAAATTCTCCGCTTCGATAGCGGGAATTATGATCGTGTCTCTATAACCCTCGGTAGGTGCTTGGAGCAACTCCATCATCGTACGATTCTCGGCCATCTCGTTTACGGTTTCGACGACAAACTTAGGAACGTTCGTTTCTAAATTACGTCTTCGTTGTCGATTCCTTCGATTTCGATTGCGTCGATTCGAAACGTCGCTAGAATTCGAATAATCCTTCGATTGAGTGCCCATGCATTAACGTAGAGAATGGGGGTAGCAAAGAAGATTCTTTTTGTGGTTTTTCGATTTTTCAATTTTTTTTAGATGGTTTGGAAGTTCCAGAATGTTGTCTGTGGATTTCTAGCCCCCTATATTATATGCCAAAAGATTGATTCAAGGTTTTGTTGGGTTTTTAATTTTTTGGATTTTTGAGTGTATTACGTAGAAATTAATCTACAAAAATTATCCACTAATCAAACGTCTCGATTAATGAATCCAAAGAGGAATGAAGGAAACTACGTCAACCTTCGTCGACTTTGAAACGTTGGCGGAACGCCAAAAGGTTTCGAAGGTTCAATAACGTAAACTCACAAAAATAGATTAATGTAGTCTTTTTTGTACACGTTTTAGGAAAAACGAGTAACTATGGTAAGTATTAGGTAAATACGTGAGGACACTTAAAAACCGACAATCGAGTTCGCTCTCGAGGAGGAATGGTGTTTACGCCAAGAAATATAGACGTATTTAGTTGAGTGATTCCGCTTTTGGAAAGAAGAAAAGAAAAGAAAACAGAAACGGATTACACTAAAAACACCCTAAAACGCGTAAACGTACGAACGTTAAAACGAGACGAATTAAAAAATTTTAACTAAAAAATTATTAAAAAATAATAAAAAGTTCTTAAATTCTAATTAAGAAAATTCTGTAAACCAAAAAAATTGAAAATGTTTAAATTATTTATTATTAATTTTTAAAGTTAATTAATTAAAAAATATAAAAATAAAACTAACTAAGAAAAAAGTCAAATTCTAAATTTTAAAGTTTGTAAACCTAAAAATATATAATCTAAACCTATAAATCATTTTTTGAAAATTTTAAATTACTATTTGCTATTTTTTATTGACTTTTTTAAGATTAAAAACTAAAATAATCCTCGAAAATTAATTAATAAATGGAAAATTTTAATTTTTTTCTAAAAATCCTAAACTATTAACTAAACACAAGAAAAATAAAAAAGATGAAAGAACTTAAACCAATAAGCTGGAATGTGGCCAAAAAGCCACGGCTTATTTAATCAAAGTAAATTGAAAAAGTCTTTATATAAAAGAAAAAGGAGTCTCTAACAAGAAAGGAGCTCCTATCACACTAGAACACCCCTGAACCCCTGTTCGACAGGTCAGGGGGTCGAACTAGGCTAGTGATGCTTTTTGCACTTTTTTTTTCTTTTTGATAGTTGGATGCACAGTCTCTAAACAAACACAAAACACAAGTATAAAACCAAAATAGCAACAGATCACCCCTCAATTTTGGATTGTGCGTGCACAGTTAAGAACCAAAATCTAAGCAGGTCTCACTTTTTGCTTCTTTTTTAGGTTTGCTGTTTGATTAGTTTGGACAGTGGGCACAAGGCGCCACACAGTTTGTGGTTGTTGTGGGTTTAAACAGGGCACCTTAACACAAATAGCACTCCACACACAATCTAAACATAACAAATCATGCCTCAATTTAGCTCATGAACTTAACATAAACTTTATGTTGCCTTGTATTGTTGGTTCTCTATTTTTTTGTTTTTTTTGTTTGACAGCAGGCACCCCCACAAGCGTTATGATTGTGGGAGTCAAATATAAGCACGACAGTAACCAATATGCCAAAAGTTAAGTCAAAACGCCACCAACTCACATAATAAAAAAACAAAGATTAACAGTGGATATGACAATATGCAGACAAACACCTCTTAATTTTTCTTGTACTTTTTGGTTTTCTTGTTTTGTTTTGTTACACAGCCACAGTAACACAACCCAAACACTATATCCAACCACAAATTGAGTAATTATAACACATAGCAAAAGGTTTAAGGAGCAAATAGGCAGAACAGTGATTATGCACACAAACACGCAGGCACACTTTCTTTTGGTTTACTTTCTTGTTATATCTGTTGTTGCTGTATTTGGATTTGGTTGATATGTGTTGGTTTCTTGGTTAAATAGTCAAGAAACACAATACCTACTCACCAACTTTATGATTAATTATCAGCTTTCTAATGAGCTTAAAACCTCAAACAAACTGTAAACTCATCCTTAAACTACTTAAATTCTTAATTGCAGCCTATAATATCCACTCAATAAGCAATAATCCTAACTGGTGTATGCAAACTCAGAAATGAACATGATAGACCAGTTAGTGACTTGTTTCAAAAAAAGTGTATTCATCCTTAACATTTCCACTAATACCTCAACATAACACTCACTTGAGTAAATCAAATCACAAAGGGAGCATCAATTATAACTTAACCAGCTCATAAGAATCACTCAGCAAACTTAAAGCAGCAAAAACAATGGAACAACTAACTAAGCCTACTTATTTTTGTATTTTGTGATTTAACTCAAAGCTAAACTAGATTTCATCTACACTAAACCTCAAACACACAATAAAAAATCCTAAACTACCCCTAGCAGAAAGATTATCAATTTTTTTTTACAAAGAAGTTTGAACAAATCAACTCAAAGCCTAATGAGATCAACTAGAACTTATGAGTAACATATGAAATAGGCAGATTAAACGCTAAGAAAACCACAAAACCAATTGCACAACATCATTCATACAATCAAGACAGATTTTTGACAAAAACCATGAGATTGATATTCCTTAAACAAAACTTAAAACAAACTCCACGACTCAACTATCCTAAGCCACTAGATGGGTGTAGAGCTAAGTAAAGGTTTGTGGGTCAATTTCTACCCAAGATTCCCCATTGTCCCAAACAACCCTTTATGGTAGGATACAATTTTTTTACAAAGATTGAAGGTACATATTGCACATATAGTTCATATACAAAGCACAAACGACTTACAATACACAATATGACAAGATCTTAACAAAAATATTCACCCATACACAACAGGCAAACAAAAATCATAAGAACACTTTTTTTGGACAAAAAATGGAAGAACACTTACCTCCAAGGTGTACAATCCACACCTGGGAGAGTTTGAGCTAATGTGATATGAATATCACAAGCCTCCAACCTATTTTAACACAATATAACAACAAACAACAAAGAACCAAATCTTTTGCTTTGATTCTGTTAGCACAAAAGGGTATCAAATTCTGATTTTCTCTTTTTCTTCAAAAACATTTCTCAAAAACTTAAACCTTGAACAACTAGAACCAACATTCTTGAAAACAAACTGAATCCTAGAACACTTAGAATCAAACCAAATTCCACAAACAAATTTATAAAAGTGAAACAAGATTTTTGGAATAAAAGTTAACAAAATACCAGCTTTTCAATATTTAGAAAAAGGAATTATATTTGCAACTATAACTCAAAAAAACTTGCACAAATGTAATTTGGAACTCAGAATTCTTACAACTACAAACACAAACTTTTATTTCCAGATAAAAAGGAGTTACAATGCATTTGTAAAAAAACTAGAACAAAACATAAAAATGAAAACCTATTCCTTTATATAGACGGGTAGAGAACTTACTAGAATCAACAAACCCGAATCTATGAAAATCCAAAAATACCCCTTAGTGTTTGAAATTCAAATGAGTCAGAGACAATGGCATGTGATCCATGGCCTTGTTTTGGATGCTTGTGGTTGATGAGTTGTTGTAAATGCATCTCCAACGTCCCTTTGTTCGTAGCCAACAAGAAATATCTACTATTCGTTGATCCCTCTATGGTAATTTGTTTGCGAGTGACTTTTGTTGAAGGGGATGGGTCCACAGCTCACATGGATAAGCTGAGATCAATTCTTTAGATGGGGATAGGATAGTTACGCCCTTAATCAACCTTCTAGAAAATCTAAAACTCCAATTTTGAGTAATTAAAGAAATAATGATTTAGGGTTTAAGGTGGGATGAACTGGTGTTTTATCGAGTTTTGGGACAAAAAAAAGTGTTAACCGCCACTTTCAACAATATTTATTTCGTTTTAACAAATTAAGTATTATTTAAGTTGGGTTAGTGGATAACTAAGTAGGATGGGTCGGGTAATGGGTTTGGATAATGGGTGGGTCGGGTATGGTGAGGTGTAAGGTAGTGATTGGCAGGGTTCTAAATAGCGCGCTATAGCGCGCCTTATAGCGGGCTATAGCGTGAAGCGTGGCCTCCACGTTACGAAACAGACAAAGGCGGCGTCTTAAGGTGTAGCGTGCTAAAAAGCGTCATAAAGCATAATATAGCGCGCTATAGCGCGTAACATGGCGCTTTTTTTTGAATCTTTTTGCTGATTTACAAGGTTTTGCTCGTTTACTAATTTTTGCCAATTTAGTTGACTTGAGCTTAGTAATTTTACTATGAAAATAAATCCTTGAGTAACTAATAGCCGGTTTTGTTTTCAACTCGCTATATAAATACTAATTTATAAATATTTTGTGTCGCTATATGTCACGCTTCAGAAAACGCCATAGCTTCGCTATAGCTTCTGTAGCTTATAGCTTGGCAATAACACTACGCCACGCTTCACGCTATTTGCAACCTTGGTGATTGGTGATGTGGCAGCCCAGTTTGGGTGGTTGGGTATTTTATGAATGATATGGGTTTTATGGTTATATAGTTTAGGTTTTAGGCAGATTTTGTTGGGTCAAAAAGTTGATGTGGCAGAAACTCAAAAACGAAGAAAATATGAAGGCATTTGTCTAAGCGTTGACAAGTGTAATCCAGGCGTTGTCAAGAGTAAATCAGGCGTTGACAGAAGTCAACAAAATTTAAACGATGTTCGAAGCTTCTATTTAGGATAAGTATGCAGAATATATTCTGTGTTAGTTATTTAAATAGAAGATATTCATGTTTATTCGTAGTTATCTTTTGTAGAACCCTAATCCTTACACTATAAAAGGAACCAAGGGTTATTAGGTTTGATATAACTTTCATATACAATGTAAACCTAAAGCGTGTGTCGACTAGGTGTGGGATTCAATGTATACACACCTAGTGATTGTTTGTTATTAATATAATGAACAATCCAATTGTTTACTTCATGTGTCTTGTGCCCTAAACACCTTGTTCCATAGTTATTGTTCTTTTCCGCTTTGATTGTTAATCATATGAACAATGACTATGCCTAGTAGCTAAAAGATTCAAGGAAACCAAGGTTTCCACAGTTGGTATCAGAGCCTCGTGGCTCGTGATGCTAGGACCAACAAGGTGTTCGTGTTTTGAGAAGAAAAGAAAAATCCATATAGGTTTTTTCTGGGCGTTTTTGTGTGCGCAGCAGTATTCAGAAGGCCATAACTTTTTATTGAACCGTTGGATCGCCACGAAACTTTTTGTGTGTGTTCTACACACAAATATCAAGATATCCACCAGAGGGATTGTCGAGATCTATCCCCAAGAAAAGGTTATTAAGCGTCAAAGTCAGCAGTGGTCATATGCTATTACTGTGAACAGTAATAGTAAAAACGCGATTTCTCCTTCGTTAACCATTGGATCGTCGTGAAATTCGCGCTGTAAATTCTTGACACATGTGTCTAGGATCTCAACGAAGGGATCTTCGATCTGAGCTCTCATGAAGAAGATATTCGATGTCGAAGTTCCCTAAAGTTTATGGTTTTCACATAAAATCATGATTTAGGGTTTATAAAACCCTAGATCAATTAGCCGCTGATGTATGTTATTTAGACGCTGATAGATGTTGGTGCGACGCTGATAGATGTTGGTGTGACGCTGCCAAGGCATGGATGAGGCGCTGATGGTCAGGCATTGACAGGTACAATATTGACGCTGAGAGGAATAAAGTTGATGCTGACAGGAGGCGTTGAAACTTGTTGTCCGATATATACATATTCAAACGCTGACAAGTGTTGTCCGATATTGGAAAACACACAGTGTTGATATTTAGACAAAGGAAGATATTGGACAACAAAAGGAATAGCTGTTGTTTGGAAAATTGATACGATTTTGGCACACAAAAAGAGTTATTTACACGCAAAGGTACATGGAATCTCCATTTTTATTCAGAATATCAAGTTGATATTAATGGCTCGGATATTTTACAAGGGGTCAATGATTTTTAAGTAAGTTAGCAACAATTCATGAAGACTTTGATTGATATTAGAGTATGTAATCGGGATAGCCTTGTGAAAGAGTTATTCAGTAACAGCTTTTACACATGAAAATATTGACTTGTCATGAAGAGGTGTTGGCTTAAGGGGAAGAATTCTTATGGTAAGTTTGATGTTCGAAGAAGATTTTCGCGAGTTCGTGTTCTATCATATCTTTAAAGATGGTGCCTAGTCAACATTATTCTTTAGAGGTAACTTGTTTGTGCTTTTAATGGTTGGTGACTTAGACTTGTCATAACACTTGAAGGAGTTACATTATCGTGCTCAGTGTCTCACAAAGGATGAGAATGATGACAAGGGATCGAGGTCTACTTATACTTTGCCATTGGTATAAGTTCTTTATCACATGGATAGTGCAAGACATGGAACACAAGGTTGGGTTGTTCTACTTCTACATCAAGAATATTATAGTTATTTTTCTTCAAAATCATTACACAGAGCCTATATTTGGAGAATCTTTAAGATTGCGTACATTGTTTACTTCCCTGTTGATGTGACAAAAAGGGGAAGACATACATGCTACAATTAAGGGGAAGCAATTTGAAGATGATGTACAACTTACAAGAGATACACAAAGAGTTTTGCCGACATCAACTAGGGGAAGATTGTTGGGTCAAAAAGTTGATGTGGCAGAAACTCAAAAACGAAGAAAATATGAAGGCATTTGTCTAAGCGTTGACAAGTGTAATCCAGGCGTTGTCAAGAGTAAATCAGGCGTTGACAGAAGTCAACAAAATTCAAACGCTGTTGGAAGCTTCTATTTAGGATAAGTATGCAGAATATATTCTGTGTTTGTTATTTAAATAGAAGATATTCATGTTTATTCGTAGTTATCTTTTGTAAAACCCTAATCCTTACACTATAAAAGGAACCAAGGGTTATTAGGTTTAATATAACTTTTATATACAATGTAAACCTAAAGCGTGTGTCGACTAGGTGTGGGATTCAATGTATACACACCTAGTGATTGTTTGTTATTAATATAATAAACAATCCAATTGTTTAATTCATGTGTCTTGTTCCCTAAACACCTTGTTCCATAGTTATTGTTCTTTTCCGCTTTGATTGTTAATCATATAAACAATGACTATGCCTAGTAGCTAAAAGATTCGAGGAAACCAAGGTTTCCAGAGCTTGTTGAGAAATTTTGATCTAAAGAACACAAAAACCCTATATCGCCAAAAACCATAATTTTCAAGAAACCCTAAAAACATCATGTCTACCCCAAAAGTAAACTCCTCTTCCTCCTCAACCCCCAACATCAAGATTCCCATGCTAGATTCAGACAATTTTGAGCTGTGGAAGTTTAACTTTGAGCAGTATCTACAAATTCATGACTACACCCTATGGGAAATTATTGAATATGGAAACACATTCAATGAAGCTCAAAAGATTGCAGCTACCATCTTACAAAGAACAAATGTTCAAGGCTCTACTGACGAGGATCGAAAAGAAAAACCTGAAGATGGTAGAGTTGTCTCAACTGAGGACATAGCAAAGAGAAGGAATGACATGAAAACCCTAAGCATTCTCAAACTCTCTTTGGGAGAAGAAAATCAGCACAAATATAGAAGCTATGAGTCTGTAAAAGATCTTTGGGCAGCCCTTGAAGTTGCTTATGGTGGTAATGCTGATACTGTACAAGAGAAAAAGAAGCAACTCTTGCATGAGTATGTTGTTTTTAAAGCTCAACCCAGTGAGAAGCTAAGTGGAGTGAGAAGCAGACTTCTTGACATTACAAGCAAGCTGTCCTTCATGGGAACAGTGCTTGGTGATGTTGATATTATCACCACTTTTCTTAAAAGTCTTGGTGATGCATGGAAGATTGAAGCAAGGTCTATAATTGCTAATAACACTCACAAAAGTTCTACTTTTGATGATGTTTACAATAAACTGAGGCTGATAGAGAATGAAACTCTTTTGGATCAAGGAAGCAAGTCTACCAATGGAAATATGGCCTTCTTCTCACATAGTGAAGGTCAATTTGATCAAAAGGAGTCATACATGCACCCCGTTACTGGATCAACTTGTGTCAACGTTGGATCAAGCCTTGTCAACGCCTCACATTCAGACGTTGACACATACAAAGTTGACTCACCAAGAGTTAAGCCTGCTGGTATTGATCTGGATACTGTGTGTGCATATATTGCTTCATTTCCCAATGGTTCAGTGATTACATATGAGGACCTTGAGCAAATTAGTGATGAGCATTTGGAGGAGATGGACATAAAGTGGAATATGGCTCTTGCAAGTATAAGAGCAAACAGATGGAATCGACGATTCAAGAAGAAGATGACTTTTAATTCTAAGGACACTGCTGGATTTGATAAATCCAAGGTGGAGTGTTATAATTTTCATCGAATGGGACACTTTATGAGAGAATGCAGATCTCCAAGAAGATCTGATGCTGGAAAACCCTCAAGCCAAATCATCAAGGCTCAGGATTCCAAAGCTATGGTTGCCATGCAAGACATTGATGGTGTTGGCTGGGATTGGAGCTACTTGGCCAAGGATGAGGAAGAGAAAAAAGCTTTGGTTGCAGAAAAGGAAGAAGAAGAGCATGTTCACTATGCTCTCATGGCACACTCCTCATCTTCATCAGACAATGAGGTATATGATGATGCATTTTGTAGTAAGGGTTGTCGTCTAAACACTGAAAAACTTAACAAAGAAGTTTTAAAATTGAAAACATATGTGGTTAATGAAAGATGCAAGTTATCTAACTATCAACTTGCCCTTACTCAAACTGAAAAAACTGTGGCTGAGTATAAGAAAATGGAGCTTGACCTAAAAGATCAAATCAATATTTTAAATCATGCTTTAAATGCTAGTATTTAGATTAGAAACATCATGGAGAGAGTCAATGCTGATTTACAAGCTAAATTAGATGAGGCTATCAAAAATAAAGATAATGTAGATCTTAAAATTCAGAGATTTGATAAAGCTTCACAAACCCTAGAAAAATGTGTTAGTGAACAAAGGGATTCTAGGGATATGACTAGGATTGGGATGAAAGAGTATGCTGGTGTTCCACCACCTGCTGGGAACTTCTATGGTGTCCTTAGAAAGGACTTGTCTTAGACTGGTTTACCAGAACTCCAAGAAGAGGAATTTATTCCTCCACCAAGAGTTCTTACCCCAGTAGAGGAATACAGGCATAAGTTGACTGATTTGGACCAATGGAAGAAAGCCAACCCTACCTTGTTTGTTAAGGGTGGCATGCTTAGTGATAGCCCAAATGAGTCTACACCCATCAAAGTGACAAACCCAACCACTGGCAAGACTGTTGACCTTGGCTTAAACGTTGATAGAAAACCTAGTATTAAATATGCAAAAATGTATAGAAAACCTAGGTCACCAAAAAGCCAAATTAGTGATAATGGAACAGGTTTCTTTTCTTCTAGACCTAGAATTATGTCTAGAAAAGCCTGTTATACTTGTGGAAGTTTTTCACATTTAGCCTATAAGTGTGTCAATGCTTCAAAGGTCAACGCTGACAAAAAGTCAAACACTATCAAACCCAAATCTTTTGTCCAGCAAAGTCCACAAGTTGTTAGACCAGCTTTATTCTTTACTAAAGGGTCTAATACTTATGGACAAAGACCTTTTCAGAAGACCATTACATGGTCTAATAGACAATGGGTTCCTGTAGCAAACCCTAGGTTCAACGCTGATAAGGGTAATTTCAGCGTTGACAAGACCAAATTAAACGCTGACAGAAACGTTGCCAGACCAAATAATGGAAGATATTTGCAACCAAAGGGAAAGGGGTCTAAAGCTTCTTCTAGCTTGACATGGAGACCTAAGCAAGACCAAAACCCTAATTCAGATGGGATTTCTATGACCTGTAACAAATTTCATTATATTTCAAAGGTCATAACAAAACCAATTGGGGTTAACTGGGTGTTTAATCCAAAAAGGGATGAACAAGGGGTTGTCATAAGGACTAAGTCTATTCTTGTTGAACAACCAAATGAATCCAAGTCTGCTCAGGCTTGGGTTCCGAAAGAAAACTAATTTGTTTTCTTTATGTGCAGGGGATTCAAAAGCAGGTTAATGATTATGGCTATTGGGATAGTGGATACTCTAGGCACATGACTGGGAAGGAAGATTATCTCACTAACTTCACTCCCATTAAGGATGGTGACGAAGTTTACTTTGGAGGCGGATATGGAACTATCACAGGCAAAGGAACTCTTCTCACCAACAATTTGCGTTTTGAAAACGTGTTTCTGGTAAAAGAACTTGACTATAATCTGTTTAGTGTATCACAAGTTTGTGATAACAAAAATAAGGTTCTTTTTACTGATACTGAATGCTTGGTGTTGAGCAAAGATTTTAAAATACCATATGAGAAATTCATTGAGTATAGAACACCTAGGCATAAGGACATTTATAATGTGAATCTTAATGGATTTAGGATGAATAATAATTTGTCATGTCTATATGCTAAGGCTTCAGTTGATGAGAGTAATCTTTGGCACAGAAGATTAGGGCACATTAATTTTAAAAATATAAATAGACTTGCGAGACATGGTTTGGTTGATGGTTTGCCTGAAAAGGCTTTCCACAATGATCACTCTTGTGTTGCATGCCTTAAAGGCAAACAGCACAAGGTCTTATTTAAGTCTAAATAGGTGCACTCTAGTTCTAAACCACTTCACTTGCTACATATGGACTTGTTTGGTCCAACTAATATAGAAAGCTTAAATGGTAAATCTTACTGTTTTGTCATCACTGATGATTTTTCTAGATTTACTTGGACTTTCTTTTTAGCTTTGAAAAGTGACACTGCTATTACTTTGATTAACTTCATTACCCAAATAGAAAAGAAGTCTGGTAATGAGGTTAAGATACTTAGAAGTGATAATGGTGGTGAGTTTAGAAATAAGTTGTTGGATGATTTTTGTGCCAAGAAAGGGATTACTAGACAGTTTAGTGTAGCTAGAACCCCATAGCAAAATAGGATAGCTGAGAGAAAGAATAGAACCCTCATAGAAGCAGCCAGGACTATGTTGGCTGATGCTCATTTTCCCATTGCTTTTTGGGCTGAGGCTGTGAATACAGCTTGTTATGTTCAGAATAGGGCATTACTCAACAAGATTCATAACAAAACACCTTATGAGTTACTTTGGGGAAGGAAACCTAATATTGGTTTTATTAAACCTTTTGGATGTCATGTAGTTGTGCTGGATACTAGTGATGCCTTAGGTAAGTTTAGTGCTAAAGGTGATGAAGGTTACTTCATGGGTTATTTTGTGCAGAGTAGAGGATATATGGTTTACCTTGAGAAATAAAACCGTATACTTGAAAAGGTACATGTTAGGTTTTTAGAAAGTAAACCTAGTGATCCTGAAAGTGGTCCAAATTGGTTATTTGACTTGGAACCTCTATCTAGGACTTTGAATTATATGCCTGTTACTAATCCAAACATTGTGAAGGTGACTTCAAATGTTGTGGAAGAACCAGTTGTTGATGTTTCAGGTAGATAGGTTGATGAAGAGGTTGGATCACAAGCAGACAAATTAGCACCCATACTTGAGTATGTTACTATTCCCATATGGACAGATGCATTTGTTGCTGCTGTTGCTGCTGGAAAGGAAAAAGGTGGTCCCCAAGTATCATCAGTTGACAAAATGCATGATCTTTCAGGCGCTGACAAAGGAAATTCTGGCGCTGATAAGACAAATTCAGGCGTTGATGGCTCAAACGTTGATAGCCTTGGTCCAGGCGTTGACAGCTCTTTTGACCATATTTTCTCTTCCTATAATTTTGAACAAGGTGAACCTTCAAACAGAAATGGAGAGGTTCATTCAGATGTTGATGGAAGAGAGTCTGAAGAGGATATTGGTAACATGGAAGATGAGATTGAGGACAACACACTTATTGAGGGAGGAGTGCTTACTTCTACAATTAAAAATCACCCTCCTTCTCTAAATATTGGTGATGTGATGACTCTTGTGAAAACTAGAAGATCTCATCAAAATCTTGGTGGATTTATTGCCAATATTCACAAGAAGGTTGATATCCCTCTTGTTCAAGCATGTTTGTTTGCCTTTTTTCTGTCACAACAGGAACCCAAGAATATTTTTGATGCTCTCAAAGAACCAAGTTAGGTGGAAGCAATGCAAGATGAGATTCACCAATTTGCTATCCAGGATGTTTGGGAGTTGGTTGATTGTCCCAGACATGTCAGACCTATTGGGACAAGATGGGTTCTTAGAAACAAAAAGGATGAAAGAGGCATAGTTGTCAGAAACAAGGCACGTTTAGTGGCTCAAGGATATACACAAGAGGAAGGGATAGACTATGAGGAAGTCATTACACCTGTTGCAAGGATTGAGGCTATACGGATTTTTCTAGCCTATGCTTCCTACATGGGCTTTACAGTCTATCAAATGGATGTGAAGAGTGCTTTTCTTTATGGCACAATTGTAGAGGAGGTGTATGTTATGCAGCCTCCTGGTTTTGAGGATTTAAAACATCCAGACAAAGTGTATAGAGTGAAGAAAGCTATGTATGGACTTCATCAAGCCCCAAGAGCATGGTATGGCACATTGTCCACCTATCTGGTGGAAAATGGATTCAAAAGGGGCACCATAGACCAGACCTTATTTACAAAGAAGACTGGTAAGGATTTCTTACTTGTCCAGGTTTATGTGGATGATATCATCTTTGGATCTTCAAGTCCAAAGATGAGTGAAGACTTTTCCAAGCTTATGACAGACAAATTCAAGATGAGTGCAATGGGAGAGATGAACTTCTTTCTATGGTTACAAGTTCAGCAGAAGGAAGATGGTATCTTCATCTCTCAAGATAAATATGTAGCAGAAATCTTGAAGAAGTTTGGCTTTTATCTACATGAGAAAAGGGCTAGCACACCTATGGATAAGGAACACCCTTGGGGAAAAGTTGGAGATGGAAAAGAAGTGGATGTTAGGCACTATAGATCAATGATTGGTTCATTGATGTATCTCACAGCTTTAAGACCTGACATTATGTTTGCTGTGTGTGCATGTGCATGCCATCAAGTGACTCCACAAGAGTGTCATCTTCATGCTGTCAAGAGGATCTTTAGATACCTTAGATGTTATCCAGACCTGGGATTATGGTATCCAAAAGATTCACCATTGGAGCTTATTGCATATTCAGACAGTGATTATGGTGGTGACAAATTTGATAGGAAATCCACAACTGGTGGATGTAGTTTCTTGGGAGTAGATTGATCTCTTGGCAATGCAAGAAACAAACAGTGGTGGCCAATTCTACAACTGAAGCAGAGTATGTTACAACAGCTGCTTGTTGTGGACAAGTTTTATGGATTCAAAACCAGCTGTTGGATTATGGGTATAATTTCATGCATACCAAGATTTTTGTAGACAATAACAATACTTTATGCATTATTAAAAATCCTGTACATCGCTCTAAAACAAAACACATAGAAATTAGACATCATTTTATAAGAGATTGTTTTGAAAAGGGTTTAATACAACCAGATAGGGTTGACACAGAAGAAAATGTGTCTGATTTATTAACTAAACCTTTTGATACTGGAAGATTTTAATACTTGGTAACAAGTATTGGAATGATCAATCTCACTTAATATGTGTTTTGGGATCTTATTGTAAAAGTATGTACAGGATATGCATTGTTATTGGTCTTTTTGTGAAATTAGTTTTCCACTTTATTTGTCTAACGCTGACAAAGGTTATCTTAACGCTAATAACCGTTATCGTGACGTTGTCCGCAACATGTTAGTTTTGTGGTTTTTGATCTAATTGTGCAGGCGTTGTTAGCATTGTACCATTGGATACAGAGTTGCTTATGGATCCTTGGAGCATTATTGGAGCATGTTTCAATTTATGGATGATGGTGGGAATATTTATATTCCTATCTTGACATAAATTTTTATTTACATGCATATTATTTGGAAACTTATGTATCATACTTTAAGGGGAGGTTTAGGAACCTTTTAGGACTTTTTGGGTATTCTTATAATACTCTTATCACAATTCTAGATTCTGTCCACTGGTGAGTATGATTTATTTTACTATCTCATGAGGCACTGTAGCATGCAAAGTTGATATACTATGCATGCTGCCATGACTTTTTGGCCTAGAATTGGGAGTGGTCTGTTGGGAGACTTGGGTATGATTTATATTGGGATTACTTGGGAAGTTACAAGGGATTTTATGAGATAACTTAACTGTTAAGAACCTTGGTTAGTAAGGGACACTAGAGGACTGTTATGTCTATCTTGCATAAGCAAGTGTGCATGATTGGACAGTGCTTGCCACCCTATGGTAATTTTCAGTTTATAGGTTATCTTCACTAGGATAAATTACTTTGTTAAGGTCCTTTTTCATTTTTATTATTTTTATTTTTGGAAGTTGATAGATATATTTTCAAACGTTGTTGTGACCAATTTAGACGTTGACATGGCTTTTACCAACATTGACAAGAATATAGCCGTTGGGAGTTGATGGGTTATTTTTTACCGTTGACACTCATTGGGTCCTACCCAGTTGTTATTTTTGACGAAAATTGGGGCCGTAATTTTGGGAGTTGATAACTTTTAATTAATGCACAAGATAACTTATTTTCTTTTCAATATTTTCATCATTATATTTTGAAAATACTTGCCTCATTTTTGACCAATCACATGTGTCTATCCCTCCTATAAATTTGGCTCCTTCTTTTTAAACAGGGTACTCTCATATTCTTGTCTAACAACTTTTCTCCTATAATTCATCTTTTATAATCTTTCACAAACAGCTTTCTACATCAATGGCGCATAAGTTTAAACCAAGTGACTTGGTATTGGGATTCAGAAGTCAGCATAATAGGATTGCTTATTTAGAGGCTGATGATGCTCTGTTTCCTCAATACACCCAGATGGTGGCGTATTTGATTGCATCTCCACTTAGGTATGCACTTTCTCATGCTCCTCATCCCTGTCACTCATATTAAACAGTTTTGGAACACTGTTAGTTCCTCAACACTTAATAATGTGACTACATTAACAGCTATTGTCCATGGGCATTCATGGGTGGTTACTGAAGCCTTGGTTCGCCAGGCTTTGCATCTTAATGATGTAGATGGTATAATCACTCTACCCATTGGTGAGATAGAACAAGGCCTCCAAGCTTTGGGTTATCCTTTCCCTGAAGAGGGAACTTTAAATAAATGTAACAAACAGAGATTTCCCCCAGCTTGGAAGTACTTAATACATGTCATCCTTCAATGTTTGAGTCCCAAATGTACTGCACATAACGAAATTAACAGATCTATTGCTAGTGCAATTGTGTGTATTACAAATGGGCAAAAGTATAATTTTTCTAAACTGATTTTTGATGGCATGTGTAAAACAAGGGTAATAAGATGACTTTGGCTTACCCAAGATTTTTACAAATGATTTTTGATGAGCAAATGTATTGCACCAGGGATCATGATGATTTTTATGCGATCCCTGTGCAAAAGAAAGCTATTTTTAGTAAGATGAATTCACCCCCTCACAGAGACTTACCCCTTACCCAAGCCATGCTTGCTGTTATTACAGTAGCACAACCTCAACCTGGCTCACATCCATTGCCTGAACCATCACCTTCACCTTAACATATGGAACTTGACCAAGATTCCTTCAACGCTGACATGTTAAATGTTGGCGTTGACACTTCAAATCCAAACGTTGACACCTTTCTACAACAGACCCAAACACCCCTTGACCTTCAAACTACCACCCAATCCACATCATCTTCTACACCTCCTGAATTTAGGTTGGTAAAACGCCCAAGGACTACTGGAGTGTTCTCCTCTAGTGGTCCTAGCCATGTTGCAGAGAGAACCACCACCACAAGTATGGTTGGTGATATGGATGAGGCTAGGACTATTGGTACTCGCTTAGATGCAGGCCAAGCCAGTCCTAACATCTTTAAGACCTCATCCATGCCCCATGACTCTACTTTGGGAGGTCAAATGCCCATTCTAGAGGAGGGCAGATTGGAACCATACACAATGTTGGAATTGACGGCTGTCTGCATTAGCTTGCAAAAGCAAAATGCAGACCTGGTACAAACAGTCAGTACACAAGGCCTTGAACTCAAGCAATTGAGGGAGAGGATTGTTCTTTTGGAAGATGCTAACAATAGGCGTGGTATGGAGGATTCTTCCAAAGGGGAGGATGAGCAGATACATGTGAGTGACAAAGGCTCACATGATGTAGAATCTTTGGGTGTGGCTGAAGCTCTTACTGAATTGAAGAAGCAACCAGGTTTTGATGTATCTTTGGTTACTCCTACAAATTTGAACTTGTCCTTTACAACAATGATGGAGCAGTTCACAAGAGGCGCTGGCAAGAATAAGGTGAGCGTTGACAAGAAGATTTTGGACGCTGACACACCAAGCGCTGACAAGAGTAAGTTGGGCGTTGACACACAGGATTTGAACGTTGATAGACCTGCAGATATGGTTGATGTATTCCAGTCATCAGCTATCATCAAGGAAGTGTCTTCACAGGTACCATCATCATCTTTACCCATCATTGATCCATTAGATAAGGGTAAAGGAATCATGGTAGAAACAGAGGTTCCAAAGGATGCAGCACAAGTAGAGTTTGATTCAAAGTTGGCTGCACAACTTATGGAACAAGAAAAGAAGAAGACTGGTGAGTCACCATTTGTAGTTACTTCTGAGGAGCAAGAAGGAAGTAATGATGAAAGTTCAGATTCAAGCGTCATGATAATTGAAGAACCAGAAAGACTTGAATATGGTGATGAGTTGGCAAGGGACAAACTTGTAGAGTTAAAAATGCAGGTAGATTATGATATGCCAGAAGTTGCTCAGATGTACCATGATTGGGAGAATAGGGCTATGGAGAATCCAGATATGACAATTTCAGATCAAATTTGGGGTTTGGAGATTCTTCTAAGAGTTCAAAGAGATTGCAAGGTAATTCTAAAGCATAAGGCTAGCAAAGTTTTCTCACTGCTGAAGAGAGATAGAAGGCAGCTTTATTACATGTTGCTCAAATGTCATCAAACAGGATGGACTTTTCAGAAATTGCAGGGATTATCCTTTGAAGAATTGGAGTATAAGGCTTATCCCATTTGGGAAAGTGTGCAAGATATGAACACTATCAGACTTCTTTCAGATGAAAGGAAAGAAGAACTTGGAGAAGAGATGGAGATTCAAAAGGCTATGATTGTTCCAAGGCCTTTGAAGAAGGGGGTTCCACTTGAGTTTCCTAAAGATTTGAATAAAGTGGATCCCAGTGAATTTGTTATTAGAAGGAGCATTAAGCTCTCACCCATAGAAGCTTCATATATGGTACAAGTGTTACCTCTTGATGCCAGAAACCCTATCATTAGCTATGAAGAAGATGCAAGTGGGTTTTGGATGATTGGCAGATATGGGAAAGAGGTACACACCTTTACTACTCTTATGTCTCTATTTGAAAGTATGGATAGGGAAGACTTGGTAGACCTTTGGAGGTTATTGCTGGCCAAGTATGAGACTGAAGCACCTACTTCAGTCAATGGAATAAAGCTTTGGTTAACATTCAATAGAATGTGTGCACCAGAAGAAGAAGATCCTGTTTGGAAGGATCTTGAGGATGATATCAGTGGACTTCAATGGCATTTGTATTCAGCAGCTGGTGTGTATTATTTAAGTTCTACAAAGTTTTCTGAATATCTTCTTGTGGATGCTGAGTATCCCATGTCCAAAGAAGTTTTTGAAAAGATGAAGACAACACAGCTGGAGATTGACTACTCAAGTGATGTGGTCAAAGATTTGATTAGGCATGTTTATTACCAATTTGATAAGATTTGTAAGAATCCTCCTAGTTCTTAGTTTTTATTCAGAAACTTGATTGCTAGAGTAGATATCAAGTTTAGGGGAGGATTGTTGGGAATAAAATGTAGCCAGTACACTTGGACGCTGACAAGAGCAATCGGGACGTTGATAAGAAGAAAACAAGCGTTGACAGGACAAGCATTGTCAGGGAGATGTCAAGCGTTGATAGGATGAAGTCAAGCACTGATAGAAGACTTAGTCTACACGTATTATGTTTCTAGTTTGTTTCTAGTAAAGATATGATCAACAATATATTTTCTATGTTTATCTTTACCTAAAATAGTTGATACGTACACTCTTGTACAAGGCTCCTTATGTCTATAAAAGGAGACCTTTAGGTTTATATTTGATATACGTTTTAACACTTTCATTGTACGCAAGTTTGTTTTATCAATCAAGTGAAATTTTGGTTTATATTGTTTGTGTGTTCTTGTTTGAGTATTAATTCCGCGTAATACTTAAATTTTTTTATAAACAACAAAGTTTCTCTACGTGTTTAACTTGATTTAATCTCGTTTACACAAGCTAAATCGATCTAAGTTTGGGATCAACAGATTTACCATCTCTTTCTAACAACAGCTCTTTAATAACTTTGCATCCAAGGTCCTTTGGACATTACACCGTTAGTCCTTTTTTATTTTCAAGGCTAGTCCCTTAAAACTTTGAAGGACTAGTCTTGTCTTTCTTCAAATTTCAAAGGAAGAATATGTTAAGCCTTCAAACTTTAGGGACCCCTTTAGTATTTTTGAGATTCTTAGGGGTATAAAGTGTCAATCTTCAAATCTTGAGGGACCAAACTTGACAATCTTCAATTTGTCAAGGGTTTTTTGGAAAATTCAACAATCGGGTTCGGTTCATTGTGCGGCTTCGTTTCTCGTGTTCGTTTTTGCTTTGTTCCTGTGATCTTTTTGTCTTTTTCTCGATATCCATACCTAAAACATACAACAAACGAATACAAGCATATTTTCTGGTATTTTATGATATAGTAGGATTTGTGCCCGCGCTTCGCTGCGGCGAAAAACGGCCGTTTTAGGGAACATTTTCAGAGGGGCGGTGTTGAAGGCGGCCATAAGTTCAGTCAAGGAGTGTGTCCCTAACGCGTGTATAAAACATGAACATAAGTAAAAAAGTGTATAGCTTGTATTAAAAACAAAGTGTACAACAATGAACCAAAT
The DNA here is from genome assembly GCA_025667525.1 of Glebionis coronaria. Classification (NCBI taxonomy): domain Eukaryota; kingdom Viridiplantae; phylum Streptophyta; class Magnoliopsida; order Asterales; family Asteraceae; genus Glebionis; species Glebionis coronaria. The sequence goes on along the minus strand of JANFOE010000830.1, from coordinate 93,857 downwards.
ATAAGTAGCACATGTTGCACAACTTCAAGTTCCTAAGCCTTTTTTTTCTTGAATGCCCTGCACGGATGACACCATGCAGTTACAACCATTTAGTAATAATATTTGTACATACCCCTATGAGATTAAATGACTTCACCAACTAACATGGGTCATGAAGCTAATTGGGTCAACATCACTTCATTAGTTCAAAAAACCATAAAATATAGATTTTTCACAAATGCTACATTTTTCTTAATAATAGTATTAATCCTCACCTGCAAAGCATTATCAGTTGAATATACTCCAGCAGCCATAGGACTCTCTAACTGCAATAATCAACATCACTTCATCAGTTAATAAAACTATAAAATATAGATTGTAAAGTATTGGTATACTGGTAATGATAAATCATTCACATATTGTGACCATCATTTCACGATTTCACATATTAATTTCGCAATGATACGATAATAAAAATAGTACATGAATTGGTGTCTGGGGCATGGTATTCCAATGTATCGATACAACTACCTGCAACGATAGCACATGCGTGCTAATTCCCACCTGATTAGTAATTTTACACCAACCCACCTTATATTTAAATTTCAAATCTTTAAAACTTACCCCATTTGGAGGGTGTTTAGCCATTGGAATTGTATTTTTTTTCTCAGTTTAGCTGCAGATGATGTAAAACATCAAACTCGTAAGCCATTCCATGGTAGTATATTAGCAACAACAAAAGTAGTAATATACAATAAAGTCCATGCAATGTTTCTGGATCCTAATAGCCTAAATGACGTTCCATATTATATCAATGCAGGATCATACAAATTGTTGCCTGGATGCCTAAGGTATCGGGAAACAATCAATTCATATTTAACACCATAAAGTCAACTTGGCTGAGAAAAAAATAAATAAGACTACACAACAAAGTACACATACCCTAATCGTGAAAGTGGAACTGCTCGAGGTCTACAATGTAAAAGCTAACATCAGTAACATGTTTTATCTTTTATTTTCATGATTTGCCTAACTATATTCAAATGCTTTTGTCTTAAACCATTTAATAGAAGAATTGGATGATGCTAAATAAACAAATTATTTGGATAACTTAAGATTTGGAGGTAATGATACATTGCGTACCTCGATGATCTGACCACGGTCCATAGCGAATATTCTATCTGCTTCTTGTACCGTTAAAAGCCTGTGGTAAACTGGTTAATTAGCCATTTTAACTACTAAATCAAGGGGAAAAGATCCTCTTATGGTGTTGAAGTACCTACATGTGTGGCTGGGGAAGCAACGCAAGACCCTAACATAATGTCTGCCCAGAGGTGTGGCTAGGGAAGCAACGCAAGACCATGGCTGGCGACGTACTCCATAGAAGAGCCTAGAATAAAAAAGGAATTTAGAGTATTCGTATACCAAATACATGGACACGGATGTAGCAAAAGACAGACATTTCTTAGTCCACGTACCTGTAATAACATATGTTCCGTATCCTGCGACTGTTCACGTGCCAAGCAAGGTGCACACACATCATTTTGGTACAATCGAGTGACGCATCATTTTGCTGCTAACCCAATGCATGACCAATCCTCTTGCAAAAAAAAGTGGCATCGTCAACCAATAAATCGATGGCTAATTGTATAGAAAGCTAATAAAATTAGCGAAAATTAAAGCTCCTTAACTCTATGAGATCAGATGGTAAACGATCATCGAAACCCACAAAATGAGCAACTCTATTCTGCATTTGGAAAACCTGCAAATCACACATCATAACTTCCCGTTCAGTTTTTTGTATTCATTAATTAAAAAAGCAACTAAATGCTCCATCACTGTATAAGTACATCAAGTGAGCTTATATGTACAACGTCACAACTTAGTCATGATTCTTTCCGCAACCTCACAAAAGAAAATGTTCTAACCTGTATATTCGAAAACAGAGTTTCACCTTGATTGAAGAAGTAAGGTACTATGCAGATAGGTGTATACCTGCAAATTCTATCAAAAACAAGCAAGCTAGAGTTATAGTAAATTTTCAGCAAGATTGTTATGCATACCTGCAAATTTTCAGGTATGCATATCAAAAACATAAATGAACTGAAGGCATATAGTAAATTTTCAGCAAGATTGTTATGCATACCTACAAATTCTATCAAAAACATAAATGGACTCGACTCAAACTGAAGGCATATACACAACATAGATCGGTAGGGGACAGATTACTAAGCAACAATACAAAAAACTAAGCATATATACATTGAAGAAGCAGGTATCCAGAGAGTGTTTATGATTGCATATACATTACCACCAAGTTCTTTACCATTCTTATATTGCAACTTTCAAAAACCCCTTGAGCAACGTTTTATTCTCCCACAGCACTCTCGACGTATTCATGCCATCCAGGTTCTCCTAACACACATTTAATTTTCCAAAACCCCCCAAAACTAAGAAATTCCAGATAAACACATCCACAAAATAACTAATTTCTTTCATTTTACAATAATCTATAAACCAATACATAATCCTAAGCCTAAAAAACAAAAATGTATCTAAAAAAGCATGAAATGAATAAAAGAAAGCAGAAAGCTTACTTTTTAAAAGATCAAAATCATCATCTTCTATCTAGCGAACCTTGCATTCTATAACACCCATATCCCCCATTCATCCCGCTCCTCATCTTCATCCTGTTACAAAAAAAACTATCAACAAAAAAATAAACAAAATTTAGGTTAACTGAAGCCATATCAAAACAGGCCAAAGAAAACCCCCAAAATTTCGTTTTAAATTAAGCCAATACGAAACAAAAAAAACCCTAAATTTCGTGTTCATATAATATTCAATTGAAACTCTAATAGAATGAAAAGAAATATTCAAAATTAATAAATAAGACTTACATCAGTAACTTACTTTTCCATATTGTATCCGATCTGAGAAAGAGAGATCAGATGAGAGAGGTCGGATTGGATTGGATTAATCGGGTTTTTTATGTTGATGTTTTTTTTATTAGATAATGAAGGGTTCATGAAAAAATGGGAGGGTTATTGGTTTATAAAAAAATGGAGGATCGAGATCAGTGATGAAGGATCTGGAGGTGAATAATAATTGAGAGAGATGAGAGAAAATTTTGAGAGAGATGAGAGAAAATTAAGTATTTGTGGTGAGGAGAAGAGAGATATGTGTGAAGGGAGATTAATAAACAATTGTTGTGTATGAGAGGGGGAACTGTTCATTGGGAACCGAGATTCCCCCCTTTTATTAAGGATATAATATTAGCATTTTAAGACCGATTTGGACAATGATACCATGTATAATTGCGATCTCATCACTCCCTCGTACTAAAGCATTGTCGTGCCCTCACGCAATGCTAGAATAAAGTATCGTAGAATTTCCTAAATTCATTTTTAATGACTTTTATCGAAACATAAATTTAACTAAACTACTACTACTTGTGTTATGGACATAATGTATAATTTCATCACAAGATTGTGACTTTTAGGGTCAAAGAATAAAAACAAATAAATGTGTTGAAGAGTAAAATTCGTCATCCTTGATTGTCACACATTCAATGCTAAGCGTAACAACGAGATCATTGTTGGTACAAGTCATAATGCTAACACTACTCATGCATTCAAATTGTGTAATACTTTTTCACTCCGCAATCCTACTTATAAAAAGTTATCTAAATTTTTTTAACTATTTTTGTCATGGATCACAAGGATTCATATTGACTTATAGCCGAAAATAAAGTTGACACAGTGTATTTAGTAAGTAGCTAGAGGACACAATCTTTTAAAACGTTTGTTATAATCATAAAAAGTCCATATCTCGACATAACTTTGATCACGACTTGGGACCTTTCCCGGACCGATATTTGGCATGTGTTTCGAACTTCAATCTTGAGAGACGCTCTTTGTTATGGTCTTCTCTTCATTTTTGGGCATACATCTTCTTCTTGGTTCGAGATGATTCATTTTTTACCATGACTTCTTCACTTGTCCTTCTCCTCATTTTTGGACTTAGATTATGCAACGATCCGCCTCCTTTTCGGAATTGGATTCAAAAACTCATCCTCATGCCTTGTTAGGGCCGTTTTGGATTCATAGACTTTTCCGTATCCTTTTGGGGTATTTTGCTTTTTGTCGTGTGTCTTCACCCTTCATTTTGGATTTGGATTAGTGAACTTCACATATTTTTGGATTTAGCAACAAAAGGTAATCCTCATGCCTTGCCTTTTTGGATTCGCCAATCTTCGCGTCCCGTTTCAATAAGTTACGCCTTGGCTATGTACTTTTTTTAATTACAAGTAACTTTTAAACAATCCTGGGCCAGAAGCTAACATATTTTATAAGCCGTACGAGATTATTATTGCAATTATTTGTATATAAGCGTGGGGAGAATAAGAAAATAATTAGGAAACATGAGTTTTTGAAAGAATACGCATATTATACATTTAGCATAGTAACTTATAATTAACAATATATTTTTTGTCCTCATTTAAGAGACTTAGCCTAAAAATAGTTAAAGAATCAAAGCTAAGTGCTCAACACGCACGTTCGAGTAAAAAAGTACTCTTATGCTCGCCATCAAAAAATCTACATTCTTGTCTTAAACACTTATGAAAATATGAGAAAAAAATTAAAATTTGGCCATTTTTAGCTTTATTTGCAACAAAACGATAAACTTTGGAGAGCGTGAAGGCGTAAGCAAGGCAAGTATCTATTCACCCCCCCCCCCATACAAAAGTTAAACATTGTCCTCAATGTTTTGAGTCTAAGGGAGGAATACCCCTATACTAGAGACGAAGAGTCGAATGATTAATCTAGCATGGAAAGGGTATAACAATTAAATCTATAGCCGTTTATGAAGTGTGCTAAAAGACCTATTGTTAGAACAATAAAGGATATATCATTTGGATATCACAAAATCTTCATAGCAAACGATCGAAGCTCAAGTAAAACGAACACGAAATGCTTCATTCGTGATGATAATGACCTAGATTACACAATCACAAACAACCACGGAAACAACGAGTTGGAAGGGAACAAATCCCCTCATTAGGTTAATAAAAATATTTACAATGATAAGCATGAGAATTCCCCCACGAGGCACCTTGTTTTTGATAACCGAGTCTAAAGCTCGACTCAAATCCCCACAAAGGTGATCATTTCAGGATTATCTTGGTTTGGTCATTTTTGGTAGGGCTTACATGTAATCAAGGCCCAAAAGCAACCGATAATAAAGGCAAAGCCTTTATACCGGGATCAAAGATCGTGTCTTCATTTTCGGATGATAAACAAAACAACACGACTTTGAACATCATCGTCCCAAAGGGACACAAGAAAATAGATAAGAAGTAGAAGGGTGGGACATTGGGTGGGTAAACAAATCGAGTTACTCGAGGTAAACTCATATTGTAAGTGTATAAGGATCTTCTAGTGACTACTTCGGTAAAAGATCGAGATTTTATCTTAAACGCGATACCGGGGTCAAAAATCTCATCCTCGGTGGAGAAGTGTGAGGAAACAAATGGGGCTTCCCCCACACTAAGTCCACACAAAACGTCGTCAAAAGAAGTAGACGCGTTTGTAGAAAGTTTAGTTAAATAAGGTGATGACGAAGTTAACTTTAGAAAATCTTTAAAATTAATTTTAAAATCATTACATTTTTCATTTTTTAACTCTTTATTACGAAAACCCAAGTTGATTAAATTGAAAATATTTGGTGTTTCCAAAACAATTCTAGGCACACTTAAAATTTTCACATTTATCTTGAAGGCGGGAGGAGGATTTGAATTTGTAAAACGTGAATCGATTAATAAAATATCCCCCTTCGGGCTAACGCAATGGTCCTCATCAAACTCGAAAATCAAAGGCAGATTAACAAGAATACGCTTAATCTCGACAAAATCGCCATCGGGATCAAAAACATCTTCTCTTCCTCGTGGAAGAGGTCGAGCAATCAAATCGTCGATAGTCGAGTCACTAGCTTCAACTGTCGTGAAACTAGAAATAGAAGGCTCTTCGATGGAAGATTTTGCCTTTGTCATTTCGACCTCGACATCGAATAACGTATCAATGTGAGCAAGGCCATCGGAGGACTTCTCACACGATAAATCCAAAATCTCACACGGTGTGAGATTATGAGTAAAAGGCTCGTCACGTGACGATTTTTCCTTGACGATTTCAATTTTGTCCTTCGAATGGATCGAACGTGGATTCTTGAACATTTTAGCAACATTACTAACACGTCCCTTCGGAATTAATTTTCGTACATCTTCTTCTTTAAAAAACGAGGGGTCAACGATTTTCCTTAAAACGTTATCAATTTCTTCTTTTTCAAAATCATTTAACGGAATTTATTCGTCAAAATTAAGTGTATATTGATTTAGAAAATCCTCAATAATTTCATCCTCATTAGAAAAATTAGGTTCAAAGATTTAACATTCATTGCTCCTACGTATGCTACGAGTATTTTTTTGGTGTTTATTTTCACAAACATTTTTAAAAACCTCGTTAGTAGACGTTTTCGTTCCATCTACGTTCTTTTTAGATGACGACAATTGCACGAATCTAAAATTCGAGAGATAGGGATAAATACGAGATGTACGCGTCGTAGGAGTCGATATGACTTGAACCTCTCCTTCGAGATTAGGATTGGTAACGTTCGATGAAGAACTCGACTCGTATGAAGCTAATTTTTCCATTAAGGTCTCAATCGTTAAAAGATATTTATCTCGTTCTTTAGCGTGATCTTTCTTAATTTCATCTACCTAATTTATCCACATCTCTTGACTTTGGTCATACAAACGTTGTTGCTCTTCAAAAAGGGTGTTATAATCATTTTCTAATTTTAAGAAAGATTCCCTTTGGGTTGCCATTTGTTCCTTACAAGTTTGCTTAAGATTCATCATTTGTTCTTCAACCATCGTTAATTTCTCATTACGTCTCACATAGTCAACAAAGGCGTTATGACTCGTTTCGTCACTTTGATTTTCATCACAATTAAAAGACGAATCATACTACGAATAAAACAAAGATGATGGGTGATCTTGGTCGTAAGATTGAAATTCATCACCATGATCACGTGGAGGGGAGTTATAGATATAACTCTCTCGACCTTAAATAACCTCACAATTAAAACAATTGGCACCATCGGGTAGGCCTACACAATATGAACACGAATAATATCCACCATCATTCGACATGATGCAACGAGAAAGTCCTTTGGAGAATTAAACGATATAGAGGGTTAAAGAAGAGAATTATGAGAATAGAGGGAAAAAAATCGAAGATTCTTTTTGTGTTTTTGGTTTTTCAATTTTTTTGGAATTTTTGTGTATTGCGTAGAAATTAATATACAAAAATTACCCACTAATCAAAGGTCTTGATTAATGAATACAAGAGGAGTGAAGGTAATTACGTGAAGTAAAAACCTTCGTTCGACTTTGAAACGTTGGCGGAACGCCAAAATGTTTCGAGGGTTCAATAATACAAACTCACAAAAATAGATTAATAATATTTGAGTTGGCAAACCCTTAATTAATCGTCACTTTCAAAATATGCACAAGCGAGCGGAGAAAACGAGACGGTGCGAAGCACTTAAGAGCCTTTTTTCTATAGGTCGTGAAATACAATCGCCTTATACCCACCTTATAGTTTATATTTATCGAGATTAAGTCAATTAAGATTATTTATCTATTTTGCCTTTGATTTCGTTTGAATTAGATACACTTAATAATGACCGGAACGCCCACTATTAAGGTGTGATTTCTCGCGTATTTGGATAATTATTATGTATTAATTGTTCTACGTATTATTCACAAGAAAACGAGAAAACGATTTTGTGTTAATTGAGTTTATTTTAACACGAATTATTTTATGGCTATTAATATAGAAAAATAAAAAGAAGTATTTACGATAAAAACATAAGCACTCAAACAAACACGATAAATAAATATGGCTAAATACACCTCCCCGGCAGCGGCGCCATTTTTGATGTAGTCTTTTTGTACACATTTTAGGAAAAACGAGTGACTATGGTAAGTATTAGGTAAATACGTGAGGACACGTAAAAACCGACAATCGAGTTCGTTCTCGAGGAGGTATGGTGTTTAAGCCAAGAAATATAGATGTATTTAATTGATTGATTACGCTTTTGGAAAGAAGAAAAGAAAAGAAAACGGAAAAGGATTACACTAAAAACGCCTTAAAACGCGTAAACGTAAGAATGTTAAAACGCGACGAATTAAAAATTTTTACCTAAAAAATTATTAAAAATTACTAAAAAGTTCTAAAAATTCTAATTAAGAAAACTGTGTAAACCAAAAAAATTTAAAATGTTTAAATTATTTATTATTAATTTTTAAAGTTAATTAATTAAAAAACCTAAAATAAAACTAAATAGGAAAAAGTCAAATTCTAAATTTTAAAGTTTGTAAACCTAAAAATATATAATCTAAACCTAAAAATCATGTTTGGAAAATTTTAAATTACTATTTGCTATTTTTATGGACTTCTTTTAAAATTAAAAACTAAAATAATCCTAGAAAATTATTTAATAAATGGAAAATTTTAATTTCTTTTTCTAAAAAACCTAAACTATTAATTAAACACAATAAAAATGAAAAAGATGAAAGAAATTAAACCAATAAGTTAGAATGTGGCCAAAAAGCCACGGCTTATTTACACAAAGAAAATTGAAAAAGTGTTTAAATAAAAGAAAAAGGAGAGTCTAACAAGAAAGGAGCTCCTAGCACACTGGAACACCCCTGAACCCATGTTCGACAAGTCAGGGGATCGAACTAGGCTAGTGATGCTTTTTGCATTTTTTTTCTTTCTTTTTGATAGCTGGATGCACAGTCTCTAAACAAACACAAAACATAAATATACAACCAAAATAGCAACAGATCACCCCTCAATTTTGGATTGTGCGTGCACAGTTAAGAACCAAAATCCACGCAAGTCTCACTTTTTGCTTCTTTTTTAGGTTTGTTGTTTGATTAGTTTGGACAGCGGGCACAAGGCACCACACAATTTGTGGTTGTTGTGGGTTTAAACAGTGCACCTTAACAAAAACAACACTCTACACACAATCTAAACACAACAAATCATGCTTCACTTTAGCTCATGAACTTAACATAAACTTTATGTTGCCTTGTATTGTTGGTTCTCTATTTTTTTGTTTTCTTCGTTTGATAGTAGGCACCCCACAAGCGTTATGCTTGTGGGAGTCAAATATAAGCACGAAAGTAACCAATATGCCAAAAGTTAAGTCAAAACGCCACCAACTCACATAATAAAAAACAGCAAATATTAACAGTGGGATATGACAATATGTAGACAAACACCTCTTAATTTATCTTGTACTTTTTGGTTTTCTTGTTTTGCTTTGTTACACAGCCACAGTAAAACAAATCCAAACACTATATCCTACCACGAATTGAGTAATTATAGCACACAACAACAGGTTTAAGGAGCAAATAGGCAGAACAGTTATGCACACAAACACGCATGCACACTTTTTTTTGGTTTACTTTCTGGTTATATTTGTTGTTGCTGTGTTTGGATTTGGTTGCTATGTGTTAGTTTCTTGGTTAAACAGTCAAAAAACACAATACCTACTCACCAACTTTGTGATTAATTGTCAGCTTTCTAATGGGCTGAAAACCTCAAACAAACTATAAACTCATCCTTGAACTACTTACATTCTTATTGCAGCCTATAATATCCACTCAATAAGCAATAATCCTAACTGATGTATGCAAACTCAGAAATGAACATGATAGACCAATTAGTGGCTTGTTTTCAACAACAATGTATACATCCTTAGTAATACCTCAACATAACACTCACTTGAGTAAATCAAATCACAAAGGGAGCATCAATTATAACTTAACCAGCTCATAAGAATCACTTAGCAAACTCAAAGTAGCAGAAACAATGGAACAACTAACTAGGCCTACTTATTTTTTTATTTTATGATTTAACTCAAAGCTAAACTGGATTTCATCTACACTAAACCTCAAACACACAATCAGAAATCTTAACCTACCCTAGCAGAAAAAGTATCAAATTGTTTTACAAAGAACTTTGAATAAATCAACTCAAAGCCTAATGAGATCAACTAGATCTTATGAGTAACATATGAGATAGACAAATTAAAAACCACAAAACCAATTGTACAACAGCATTCATACAATCAAGACAGATTTTTGACAAAAACCTTGAGATTGATTTTCCTTAAACAAAACTTAGAACAAACTCCACGAATTAACTATCCTAAGCCACTAGATGGGTGCAGAGCTAAGTAAAGGTTTGTGGGTCAATTTCTACCCAAGATTCCCCACTGTCCCAAACAACCCTTTATGGCAGGATACGACTTTTTACAAAGACTGAAGGCACATATTACACATATAGTTCATATACCAAGCATAAATAACTTACAATACACAATATGATAAGATCTTAACAAAAATATTCACCCATACACAGCAGGCAAACAAAAATCATAAGAACACTTTTTATTTGGAAAGAAAATGGAAGAACACTTACCTCCAAGGTGTACAATCCACGCCTTGGAGAGTTTGAGCTAATGTGAAAGCAATATCACAAGCCTCCAACCTGTTTTAACACAAGATAACAACAAACAACAAAGAACCAAAGCTTTTGCTTTGATATCGTTAGCACAAAAGGGTATCAAATTCTGATTTTTTTCTTTTTCTTCAAAAAATTTCTCAAAACTTAAACCTTGAACAACTAGAACCAATTCTTGAAAACAAACTCAATCTTGGAACACTTATAATCAAACAAAATTCCACAAATAAAATTATAAATGTGAAACAAGATTTTTGGAATAAAAGTTAACAAAATACTATTTTTTTTTTGGTAAAAGGGTAACAATGACCCCGGTAAATAGAACCAAAAAAAGCGTTGAAGTACAAGGAATGTGGCTGAAATACCACATTAACCGCAAGCTACAGGTAGCTTGTTAAACAAAATGTTTATGACAGGCCATAAACATTAACTAGTCTAGAATACTGGAAATATATAAACTAGATAAAAACCAAGACGATAACATAAAGTTACGAGAAAAATAATAAAATATCAGCATGGGATCAACCAGTTGGAGTGCTTGCCCCTATATTAGTGTTGAGAATATTCACCGATTCATCAAAGACGACCTCGACTCCCTCCTCCTCCTCCTCATTATCTTCCTCGCTTACTTGAGCCCCTTCGTCAATACCAGGCATGGACAAAGATGAAAATTTATTAGATGTAGAAACACTGCTCATTTGAGCTTTACCCTTGTTCGGACCATTAGGATTGCTAGACTGCTGCGACTGACCAGATTTAGTATTCAACTTTCTACTATTATCACCACTCGTACTTGTAGTATCCAAGCGAGTTTTTGGACGAAAAACAACTGATATGAGCTAAAAATCATATCAATTTATCAACAAATAACCCTAAAACATGAAGCAAAATACCAATTTATCTTGCAAAAATAGTATTATGTGGTATGTTTGTGTTTGTGTACACTTGTGTAGGTAAAAGGATACATTTTCAAGCAAACAAGGAAAAATCAAGCTTAAATTGATGAAAAAGACAAAGAAGGATCAAAAGTGACAAGACTTTGAAGTACAAGGACCTATCTTGACAAATTGCCAAAGATGAAGGACTAAAGTGTAAATATTGTAAAAAGTCAAGATCATAGTCAAATTTGGTCAACTATCAAGTCAACAAAGTCAAAGGACCAATTCTGCTCAAGAATGAAGTTTGGAGGACTAAAAGTGCCAAAGAAATGAAGTTACAAGCCTTAAAGTGCAATCTGCCAAAGTCTAGGGGCTAAATCTGCCAATATTGGAAATTAATACAAGTTCAATCCATGTGTACATGTTTAGACCAATGAGAAGCAAGTAAAAGGGGCACACGGATTGCCAAATATCAGCATTAATTTCCCACTAGCCGCCACTCATTAATGAACAAGATCTGAACAGTTTAATCCGTGTGACTTGTTTTCATCCATTCAGAGCATGCCACGTGTCATCTTCAAGCAAGCAAAAATTTCCCAGGATCGTTTTTGAGCTAGAGGCGATTTCATGAAGAGTTATCAACACCAAAGTTGCTTATTTGTTAGAGACGAATCCATTGGTAATGATTAATTAACATCAAATCCACTCAATCAAGAAAGCCCAATTCATGTTCATACCTGGAAATTAACTTAGCAGAATCATGCCACGTGGAGAGCTAGGATTGGTCCCAACACGTCACCAATCCCAACAAACTTCTTTCTCAAGTCTATAAATAGCCTGTTAGGTCCTCATTTGTAACAGTTAGTTAAATTTGTAAAAACACACACATTTACATTTCCTTTCATCCTTTTCCCTTTTTAGCTAAACTACTCAAGAGTTTGACACACTCTTGAGTTAGTTAGTTAGTTAGCATCATTTCAACAACTTTGTAACCGATTTCCATTAATAAAATTTGAATTCTTCATTTCCCGCCAATTCTTTTCTTCATTCTACTGTTCATATCCTGCTTCTTCTTGATACTTGTGTTGCTGCATTGAGTTTGTTATGATCATTCATTGATCATAACTGACTTTGAAGAAGAATTGTAGCTGTTTGAGTAATTTCAGTTCAAGCCTTAGCATTTTTGAAGATTTCATGCCATGATGATGATTTCCAGTTGATTTGTAGCTGTTGTTGATAGTAGATTGATTGAATCTAGTGCTAAGGTGGTGGTTAGCACTAGAATAGAGAGTACAACACTCCTCTACTGCTCAATGGTATCTTCACAAGGTGCAAACGCCACTTGTTTATGTTCCACTCAATTGAAAATGCATGCTCCATTCTTAGCTTAAATTCTTGATTGAATGCATGATAAAACTTGTTTAGTTTGATCTTAACCTGGTTCTAGTTGATTTGTAGCTTAAGTGTAGCTATTCTGCTTGTTGCTTTGTTAATTGTTCTAGCTTATAGCTTAATTCTGTTAACTTTAGTCTTGTTTCTCTATTTGAGGTCTAGTATTGTTCATTGCTTGCAAGTGGTTCCTTTACATTTCATTTTGAGCATTGAGTTTGGTGTACTATTGCTTTTCATTCAGTTTGAACTAGCACTTAAAAAGTCTTTGAAAATTTTCATTTAGTTCAGATAAAGGAGTGTTTGGAATTAGCTGTTGATAAGTTTTCAAGTATTGGTTTTTGGCAAGATAATGTTCATTTTCAGTCATTAGGTGATTACAAAGTGTTTTGAGTAAATTTAAAGTCAAATAACAGTTCAAAAAGGCAATTGGCAAGAAAAAGTTTGGGTTGATTTTCATTCAGTTTTACCTTTAAAAAGTTGTCATTTTCATTTGCTTGCCATTAACTGATTTCTTGATGAAATTTCACCAAACTTGTTCTGATTTGTAGGTCATATCATAAAGTTTCATAGTCTAAAAGCATTTTATACAATTTTCATTTAGCTAGGAGAAATAAGCTAGAATCTGAAAGGTTGAGATAAGCAAAGTTACTGTAAATGAAATCTGGATTTTCAGAACTCTTGATTCTATTCATTAACCAAGCAATTTTCTTTTATAAATCCACTTAGTAGATGACATTGGATGAATTTTGAGAGTTTCAGCTTTTTGTCAAAAATTTTGGTTAACGCTTGGTCAACGATAAGCCATTTTCAGCTTAATTCAATTTCCCAGCTTATTACTTGATGAAATTTGTTATAACTTGATTTCCCGTTCATCATTTGAGCTTTTTAATCAGTTTAGGCACAATAATCAAGTTGTGCTTGTTCAGATTGTCCTAGAGCTTATTGTGTGCTTATTTTGAAGTGCTTATTTGCTTATTAGTAGTTTTCAGCCAGTTTCCTTTTAGAGACCTAGCTTATTTTGAATTTTAAGTGTTTTGCAATTGGTTTGAATCATTTTGGTCCAGTAATAAGCTCAAACGAGCTTATTTGTCTTGTAACCCGTTTTTGGCTTAAATAGTTTTAAAATTTGCAATTAAGTCCTTGTTGAATTAAAAGGGTTTCAAAACTGGCTAAACTTGCACTTTTTTAGGGTTTGCACAAATTAAGACCTTTCAGTTTGAACTTTGTTAAATTTCAGTTAGCAAGTTTGGTAATTTGTTACTAATTGGTTAGTTTGTTACATAGTTTTCATTTTTGGACCTTTTGGTTTGCTGATTTACACTTTCAGTCCTTATACTTGTTAGAATTTACATTTTAAGCATTTGTATTTCATAGAATTTACATTTTCAGTCCTTTTAGTTTTAAAATTTACATTTTGAATCTTACTTGAATAAAAACTTGGTAATTGCACTATGTTTTACATATAAGTAGGTAATATTTTTCAGTTTTGCAAGGCTTTGTTGAATTAGCAAATAGAATATCCAAAAAAGATTAACAACCAAAAACAGTTAAAAACCCGATATTGGTTGGACTTTCAATTAGCAAGAACTGAGAAAAACGAACTGCATTATACTCAATTTCAAAATTGTGTATAATGCAGTTCATTTTTCTCAGTTCTTGCTAATTGAAAGTCCAACCAATATCGGGTTTTTAACTGTTTTTGGTTGTTAATCTTTTTTTTGGATATTCTATTTGCTAATTCAACAAATCCTTGCAAAACTGAAAAAATATTACCTACTTATATGTAAAACATAGTGCAATTACCAAGTTTTTATTCAATTAAGATTCAAAATGTAAATTTTAAAACTAAAAGGACTGAAAATGTAAATTCTATGAAAGTTAAATGCTTAAAATGTAAATTCTAACAAGTATAGGGACTGAAAATGTAAAACAGTTAACCAAAAAGATCCAAAATGTAAACTATGTAACAAACTAACCAATTAGTAACAAATTACCAAACTTGCTAACTGAAATTTAACAAACTTCAAACTAAAAGGACTTAATTGTGAAAACCCTAAAAAAATTGTAAACTTAGCCAGGTTTAGAAACTGTTTGAAACAAGAAGGACCAAAATGCAATTTTAAAAACTATTTAAGCCAAAAACGGGTTAACAAGACAAATAAGCTCGTTTGAGCTTATTACTGGACCAAAATGGTTCAAACCAATTGCAAAACTCTTAGAATTCAAATTAAGCTAGGTCTATAAAAGGAAACTGGCTGAAAACTACTAACAAGCAAATAAGCACTTCAAAATAAGCACACAATAAGCTCTAAGACAATCTGAACAAGCACAACTTGATTTTTGTGCCTAAACTGATTAAAAAGCTCAAGTGATGAACGGGAAATCAAGTTATAACAAATTTCATCAAGTAATAAGCTGGGAAATTGAATAAAGCTGAAAATGCTTATCGTTGACCAAGCGTTGACCAAAAATTTTGACAAAAAGCTGAAACTCTCAAAAATCATCCAATGTCATCTACTAAGTGGATTTATAAAAAAAAATTGCTTGGTTAATGAATAGAATCAAGAGTTCTAAAAATCCAGTTTTCATTTACAATAACTTTGCTTATCTCAGCTTTTCAGATTTTTGCTTATTACTCCTGGCTGAATGAAGACTGTATAAAATGATTTTAGACTATGAAACTTTATGATATAACCTACAAATCAGAACAGGTTTGGTGAAAACTTTTTATGGCAAAACTAAATGAAAATGACAACTTTTTAAAGGCAAAACTAAATGAAAATCAACCCAAACTTTTTTCTTACCAATTGCCTTTTTGAACTGTTATTTGACTTTAAATTTACTCAAAACACTTTGTAATCACCTAATGACTGAAAATGAACATTATCTTGCCAAAAACCAATAATTGAAAACTTATCAACAGCTAATTCCAAACACTCCTTTATCTGAACTAAATGAAAATTTTCAAAGACTTTTTAAGTGCTAGTTCAAAATGAATGAAAAGAAATAGGAAACCAAACTCAATGCTCAAAATGAAATGTAAAGGAACCACTTGCAAACAATGAACAATACTAGACCTCAAATAGAGAAACAAGACTAAAGTTAACTGAATTAAGCTATAAGCTAGAACAATTAACAAAGCAACAAGCAGAATAGCTACACTTAAGCTACAAATCAACTAGAACCAGGTTAAGATCAAACTAAAAAAGTTTTATCATGCATTCAATCAAGAATTTAAGCTAAGAATGGAGCATGCACTTGCAATTGAGTGGAACATAAACAAGTGGCGTTTGCACCTTGTGAAGATACTATTGAGCAGTAGAGGAGTGTTGTACTCTCTATTCTAGTGCTAACCACCACCTTAGCACTAGATTCAATCAATCTACTATCAACAACAGCTACAAATCAACTAGAAATCATCATCATGGCATGAAATCTTCAAAAATGCTAAGGCTTGAACTGAAATCACTCAAACAGCTACAATTCTTCTTCAAAGTCAGTTATGATCAATGAATGATCATAACAAACTCAATGCAGCAACACAAGTATCAAGAAGAAGCAGGATATGAACAGTAGAATGAAGATAAGAATTGGCGGGAAATGAAGAATTCAAATTTTATTAATGGAAATTGGTTACAAAGTTGTTGAAAGGATGCTAACTAACTAACTAACTCAAGAGTGGGTCAAACTCTTGAGTAGTTTAGCTAAAAAGGGAAAAGGATGAAAGGAAATGTAAATGTGTGTTTTTTTACAAATTTAACTAACTGTTACAAATGAGGACCTAGCAGGCTATTTATAGACTTGAGAAAGAAGTTTGTTGGGATTGGTGACGTGTTGGGACCAATCCCAGCTCTCCACGTGGCATGATTCTGCTAAGTCAATTTCCAGGTATGAACATGAATTGGGCTTTCTTGATTGAGTGGATTTGATGTTAATTAATCATTACCAATGGATTCGTCTCTAAAAAATAAGCAACTTTGGTGTTGACAACTCTTCATGAAATCACCTCTAGCTCAAAAACGATCCTGGGAAATTTTTGCTTGCTTGAAGATGACACGTGACATGCTCTGAATGGATGAAAACAAGTCACACGGATTAAACTGTTCAGATCTTGTTCATTCATGAGTGGCGGCTAGTGGGAAATTAATGCTGATATTTGGCAATCCGTGTGCCCCTTTTACTTGCTTCTCATTGGTCTAAACATGTACACATGGATTGAACTTGTATTAATTTCCAATATTGGCAGATTTAGCCCCTAGACTTTGGCAGATTGCACTTTAAGGCTTGTAACTTCATTTCTTTGGCACTTTTAGTCCTCCAAACTTCATTCTTGAGCAGAATTGGTCCTTTGACTTTGTTGACTTGATAGTTGACCAAATTTGACTATGATCTTGACTTTTTACAATATTTACACTTTAGTCCTTCATCTTTTGCAATTTGTCAAAATAGGTCCTTGTACTTCAAAGTCTTGTCACTTTTGATCCTTCTTTGTCTTTTTCATCAATTTAAGCTTGATTTTTCCTTGTTTGCTTGAAAATGTATCCTTTTACCTACACAAGTGAACACAAACACAAACATACCACATAACACTGTTTTTGCAAGATAAATTGGTATTTTGCTTCATGTTTTAGGGTTATTTGTTGATAAATGGATATGAGTTTTAGCTCATATCAAATCCCCTACACTTGAACATTGTCATGTCCTCATGCAATTATAAATTTTAAAGCTCAAATTTACATTCTCCTCATAATTAACCCACCTTGGCCATATAGGATGCATCTACACTACTCTAAACTACATGATGCATGATTTTGTCTTTTAATAATGCAATGAACAAAATACAATTCTATCTATATCTTTTTTATTTTTCTTGAAATGGTTTTGATGGAAATAACTCATAAAGAATTCAATGGCTTAGATTAGGGCTTGGGTACCATGGACATTTATCACCCTCAAGTTTCACTTTCCCGATACCAAGCTTAAAAATGGGATCATTGCATTCACAAGTAAAAAGTGCATCAACTTATTCATGACAATTAAATGTGGAACCGGTTATTATTTGAGCAAATTGCTTGTGGGCAAATTTGTCATTTATTCAAGTGTGAAGTATAAGAAGTGTAAAATCCAAAAATAAGGAAGCGCGGTTTTAATCCTAAGTAATCCTCTCATCCATTACTTGAAAAACCGCTCCCAATTAATACAAGTCCGTTTCAAGAGTAATAAGTCATCCGCCTTATGTGTAAAATCCTCATGTCATGCTTTCATAAGTAGCTACACACTCGCTAAGGAAAGAAAAATAAAACTCACGCAATAATTTACATCCGCCATCTTTTTGAGACTTTGGATCTTCAACCCCGCAACCCGTCAAGGTAATATTAGATTGGAGCAATCTATTGAATCCCCGCAACCCGTCAAGGTAATATTGGAACTCAATAGTCACTATAATTAACACCACACTGCCCCTCTTGGGAGTCTTGTATTATTATTATTATTATTATTATTTTCTTTCTTTTTCTTTTTTTTTTCTAGCCACTCATTTTTTTCATAAGCCGCTCTTATTTTTCTTTATTCCTCACAAAGAAAGTAGAAAAGAATAAAAGGAAAAACACCCGCTAAATATGGAGCATGACATAAGTCTAGTACACATAAAACATACTAACTTAGAATCTTAAGACGTACTCATACCAACCGTGAATGATTAGACAAAAATGCATAAGAGATTACAAACCAATTAAAACCGTTCTTGTTATTTATTAACAATTATATTCATGCGAAGAAAATAGAGAAAGAGAAGAGAAGGGTTTAGCCACAAGTAATTATCATGAAGTCTATCTAGCCCTTTTATACTTGCTTCAACTCTATCATTTCCCATTCTCCACAAATTTAAAATTTCAAAGAATGAAATTGGTGGATGCTTAGCCTAATAGACCAATGAAGGACTACATGGTTAAGGATACTAGCTAGAGAATGCTAAAATAAGCAAACTCGGGTTGAGTCAAAATATCCATGGCGGGCCTAATATGTCAAAGAAATCTAAACTTGTTAAACCATGTTTTTATTATATTTTTCTCTTTTTCATATATTTTTGATGAAAAATAAAAGAAGAAATATATATAATGCAAATATATATTATGCAAAATGATTGATGCAAAAATTATGAATGCATATTTTTGTTCGCCAAAGTAGATCAAAAATTTGAAAAATGTTGAAAAATCAATTTTCCATGTTATCATGCAAGACAATGACAAGTTCTAGGTAAGGTCACTTCGATAGAAGACCCCCCTATACTTAAGCTAAACATTGTCCTCAATGTTTAAGAGCATGGAAGTATAAAAACTTCCCCTACACTTATGACAATGAATAGACTTTGCTTGACCCAAGTTAAGGCAAGGACAACTATAAGTGAAATCATGTTTAAGCACAAGGTGTCAATGAAAAATCACTATAGTAACGAAGTGAACCGGATACAAGGGCCTCCACCATAAGCTCCAAAGCATGAGATGAGTGAGCAACCCTACAAACAATCATGAAGACAAAAGAAGGTCTCCCCTACACTTATCTCCAAGTCTATACCTTTATTTCTAACCTACAACACTCTAAACCTAGTTATACGATGCTTGGGTTAATGAGTCTCTAGCTCGACTCATCCCTCAATGAATTAATTCATGGGGAAAACGGGGATCTCTTGGACCATTTCAACGGAAGTGTCCTCCCCAAAGTAATGCTTAACAAGGTGACCATTCACTTTAAAATCTGGACCATCGGGTTGTGACAACTCAATAGTTCCATATGGAAATACTTGAGCAATAGTGAATGGACCGGACCATCTTGACTTAAGCTTGCCCGCAAAAAGTTTCAATCTTGAGTTAAAGAGGAGAACCGGCTCTCCAACTTTGAACTCACGATTCTTGATCTTAGCATCATGCAATTTCTTAGTCTTTTCCTTGTAAAGCAAAGAATTTTCATAGGCATTGGCTCTCAATTCATCCATCTCATTGAGTTGATCTTTCCTATGAGAACCGGCTTGGTTTAAATCAAAGTTAGCCCATTTGAGAGCCCAAGATGCCTTATGTTCTAACTCGAATGGGAGGTGTCACGCTTTTCCATAGACAAGCCTATAAGGCGTACAACCAATTGGTGTTTTAAAAGCCGTCCTAAACGCCCACAAAGCATCATCAAGCTTATCCGACCAAGAAGCTCGATGCTCTCCCACCGTTCTCTCTAAAATTCTCTTTAAACCACGATTTGTGACCTCGGTTTGACCATTTGTTTGAGGGTGATACGCGGTAGAAAGTCGATGATTAACTCCATACTTCTTCATCACTCTCGTGAATTGATCATTACAAAAGTGCGTACCACGATCACTTATGATGGCCCGAGGTACACCAAATCTAGCAAACAATTGTTTCAAAAACTTCACAACAACTCTAGCATCATTGGTAGGTAAGGCTTTAGCCTCCACCCATTTGGACACATAATCCACTGCCACAAGTATATACTTGTTTCCCTTAGAGGATGGAAAAGGTCCCATGAAATCAATGCCCCACACATCAAATATCTCACACTCTTGGATAAAATTTTGTGGCATCTCATCACGTTGCATAATTTTGCCTTGTCTTTGACACACATCACAAAATTTCACCATTTCATGGGAATCTTTGTAAATGAAAGGCCAATAGTAACCCGAATCAAAGACTTTCTTGGCGGTATAGTTAGGCCCAAAATGTCCACCCGTAGGTCCTTTATGACACGCTTCTAAGATCTTAAATGCCTCGGGCCCATCTACACACCGTCTAATGATTTGGTCCGCACATTGCCTAAAAAGATATGGATCATCCCAAAAATAGTACTTAACTTCCTTAAGAAACTTCTTCTTTTGTTGATAAGTGAGACCCTCAATAAGCACATTGCCCACAAGATAGTTTGCGATATCCGCAAACCAAGGAGTGGCATCCGCTTGGGAAGAGATAGACATGAGCTCCTCTAATGGAAAAGATTCATCGATTTCTTGGTGTGGTAAATCTCCTTGAAAAGGATGCTCAAGTCTACTCAAGTGATCCGCCGCTAAATTCTCGGCCCCTTTCTTATCACGAAATTCTATCTTAAACTCTTGAAGCAACAAAACCCATCTCAAAAGCCTAGGCTTAGCATCTTGTTTTGTCATAAGATACTTGAGAGCGGAATGATCCTTATACACTATGGTTTTGGAAAGCACAAGATATGGTCTAAACTTCTCAAAATCATATACTATAGCAAGCAACTCTTTTTCCGTGGTAGTGTAATGAAGTTGTGCACCGGTCATGGTTTTACTCGCATAGTGTATAGGTTGAAAATGCTTATTAACTCTTTGTCCTAAGACGGCCCCCACCGCATAATCACTAGCGTCACACATAAGCTCAAAAGGTAATTCCCAATTTGGAGAAACCAAAACGGGAGCCTTAGTCAATTTTTCCTTAAGAGTCTCAAAAGAGTGTAAACAATCTTGGTTAAAAATGAAAGGAGCCTCTTTCTCCAAGAGGTGAGTCATCGGTCTAGCTATCTTAGAAAAATCTTGTATAAAGCGCCTATAAAATCCCGCATGACCTAAGAAACTCCTCACACCTTTAACCGAGGTGGGTGGGGGAAGCTTGGCAATCACATCAATTTTAGCTCGATCAACTTCTAATCCCTTGTTAGATATTTTGTGTCCTAAAACAATCCCCTCTTTCACCATAAAGTGACATTTCTCCCAATTAAGCACTAAACGTGTTTCCTCACAACGCTTAAGCATTCTTTCAAGATTGGTGAGACATGAGCTAAATGAATTTCCAAAGACGGAAAAGTCATCCATAAAAACCTCCATGGTTTGCTCTATCATGTCATGAAAAATCGCCATCATGCACCTTTGAAATGTCCCCGGTGCATTACATAAGCCAAAAGGCATCCTCTTGTAAGCAAATGTAAACGTTATTTTTACGTATCATAAATAAAAAACAAATAAAAAATCAAAAATATAAAAATATATAAAAACTAAAAAATTAACAAAACAATTCTTTTCCTAAAGAATTGATTTTAAAAAAAATCCAAAAAGCAATCTTTTTCCTAAGAGATTGCACCCAAAAAATATATATTATTGGATTCTCTCGGTTTTTATGTACATATAGTATTTTCTCTTAAAAACTCATAAATACAAAAATATTTTCCATATATTATTATTATAATTAAATACGTATACGTATAAGAACAACCAATCTACATATTCTCCATAAGTATTGCCAAGGCAATACACCGTGTTGAGGGGCGTTCCAGTCCTTGACACGTGTATCGATCAAACAAAATAAAGCAAGAATGGATAAATACTCTCAATAAGCAAAAATTCGAAGAATACGAACATTTAAGTGAATAGAAAGGCGATGTGCTATAAAATGCCATCTAAGGGTCAATAGGTACTTAAGTGCTTCGCGTCACCTAACCCCCCCGTTCACTTGTAAGTATTCTAAGAAGGAAGGCTTCATTGGGGGTCTTGCACCCAAGTAGTACATACGTATATTGTTATTTTCTTGTGGATATTTAATATTGAAACTCGAAGAGGATAATCCATTTCTCTTCAAAGTCACACGAGAGATTCTCTCTCATTCCTCGTATTGAGTTGCATGCTCACTCGCGGGCGTGCACAAATACCGATTGGTGTACAACCTCTTCCTCCGAAAGGAAGAAAAAGAGAAAGAGTAAGACCACCACCGTCCACCAAGCCGATCACGAGAATCGTGCTTTGACTCCTCCACCACAAGAAGCCATGGCTATTGATACTCGCTCTTTGATGGAACGTATGCAAACCAATGTTCATGGATATGCTAGTGCTATTAAGATTCCCGACTTTCCCGCAAATACATTTGAGCTACACACATCTATGATTACTATGGTTTCACAATCACCTTTCTATGGTAACAAGAATGAGGATCCTCATGATCACCTTAAGAGATTCCTTTCTCTTGCAATACCATTAAACACAATGGAGTTCCACATGAGGTTATTAGGTTGATGTTAGTGTCATTTTCACTAGAGGGACCCGCTAAGCATTGGTTAGACACCCAACCACCCGATAGTATCACCACATGGGATGGTTTCACCACTAAGTTTTTGAACAAGTTCTTTCCTCCACATAAGACCATGGCCTTGAGGACCTTAATTATAGGCTTTCAACAAAAACCTGGTCAATCCTTTAGTGATGCTTGGGAAGAGTATAGTGAGTTATTGAGGCGATGCCCTAACCATGGATTGGATGATGTTCACCAAATCAATACCTTCTATAATGGCCTTAAACCTCACCACCAAGATTCACTCAATGCTTCCGCGGGAGGAAATATTCTTCTTAAATCCGTGCAAGAGGCCTTGGACATCATTGAGACTAAAGTAATGGTTCAAACAAACAATCAATTTGAAGAAAGGGTTCATGTTATCCAAAACAATTCTCAAACCCCTTGTGACAACCAACTCCTCAAGTTTCAACAAGAGATGTTTCAAAGGATGGATAGAGATAGTGAGAGAAATTTGAAAGTACAACAAGAAATACTTCAAGCTTTTAAGAACATTTCATTGAACAATTCTTCAAATGATGTGAATGCCATTACCCTTTCTTGTGTAACTTGTGGAGGTCCCCATTCTTATGAACAATGTGATAAGGTGCAAGTGTATCAAGGGGAATGCTATGCTTACCAAGAGGAACATCGTGAACACTTCAAGCCAAATATCAATCCAAATAACCTTTCTTACAAGTCCCAAAACTACCTTACTCCATCAGGATTCCCACCCCAACCACCCACCCAAATTCCACAAAATCCTCCTTAAATTTTACCAAGGAATCAAGGGCAAAGACCACTTTACCAAGGAAATAACTACAAGGCAACCAATCATTTTCAACCTCAAGCAAATACCTTCTATCCACCAAACCAAGGGTTTAATCCACCACCTCAATCTTTCCCACAACAAGGTTTTTATCAAGGAAATGTGCAACCTAACCCCATGGATTTGATGTTTCAAAAGTTTACTTCTTTTGAGAAACAATTGAGAGATAATCAAGAGGAAAATAACAAGAAATTTGCTCTTCTCCAAAACCAAATTATGTTTAATCAAAGACCACAAGGGGCTTTACCTTTCAACACAAAAACAAATCCAAGGGCTAATGTCAATGCCATTACAACAAGGAGTGGAACAACAACAGAGGATCCTTCACCTCCTCAACCTACTATTGTTCAACCCACTTGTGCTCCTACTTGTGACAGGCCTTCTACCTCTACTTCACCTCCTCAAAATGCTCCTATTCACTCAAACACACCTTCTCAACCTATTCATACTTCTCCTTTACCTTCCACACTTCCCAATGAAGAAGCTAACAAAGATAAATCTTCCACTACAACACCTATTCCACCTACACCAAAACCTACTCTTCCATATCCTTCAAGGTTGAAAAAGGACAAGTTAAAGAACAAGGATGACATCCAAGTCTCCAATTTCTTAAGGATGTTCAAGCAACTCAACATCAATATATCCTTTGCCGAAGCTCTTGCTTATATGCCAAAGTTTGCCAAGATGTTCAAGGATTTGCTCTCAAACAAAGAAAAATTGGTTGATTTGCCCAACACATCCCTTAATGAAAATTGTTCCGTGGTGTTACTTAAAACCTTACCAACAAAACTTGGAGATCCGGGGCGCTTCTTGATACCTTGTAATTTTCCCGGTGTTGAAAATTGCATGGCTTTGGCGGATCTAGGGGCAAGCATAAATCTCATGCCTTTATCGGTTTGGAAAAAACTCTCTCTTCCCGAGCTCACTCCCACTAGGATGACTCTTGAACTAGCCAACCGAACCATAGCTTACCCCGTAGGGATAGCGGAGGATGTGTTTGTAGGTGTGGATAAGTTTACGTTTCCGGCCGACTTTGTAGTGGTTGATTATGACATGGATCCTAGAGTGCCTTTGATTGTTGGTAGACCTTTTTGAGAATGGGTCGTACTTTGATAGATGTGGCAGAAGGAGAACTAATTATAAGAGTAGAAGATGAGAGAGTGGTGTTTAAGTTAGGGAAAGTTTGTAATAGGAAAGAGGTTAAGGAGTCTAGACCTTGTGAGACTATTAACATTGTTGATGTGTTAGATGAAGTGTGTGATGAACACTTTCATGATGCTTGTAAGAGTACTAGTGATGAGATGCCCCATGTTGAAACCGTGGCCTCAATTGCTCCCTCTTTAACACCTTTTGGAAAGAGTGATTTACTCTTGGAGGAATTTGAGTCAAACTTTCTTGGTGATGATGATTCTCCCATTAATTGGGAAGAAGATATTCTTACAATCCAAAAGTTGCTCAATGAGGATCCTATTCCTTCTCCTATTCCACAAGAAATTACCATTGAGGAACCTTCCATAGTAAAACCTTCCATAGAAAGTCCACCTTCTATTGAACTTAAGGACCTTCCATCCCACTTAGAGTATGCTTTCTTAGAGGGCAAAGACCAATTACCGGTGATCATTGCTAAAGAGTTGAAAGAGGATGAGAAGGAGCAACTTATTGAAGTCCTTAAGAAACACAAGAAAGCCTTAGCATGGAAAATATCCGATATACGGGGAATTGATCCACATTTTTGTACACACAAAATCCTTATGGAGGATGACTATAAACCCGCTATTCAAAACCAAAGGAGAGTTAACCCAAAAATCCATGAGGTTATTAAGAAGGAAGTGATTAAACTCTTAGATGCGAGGATGATTTACCCCATTTCTGACTCTCCATGGGTTAGCCCGGTTCATTGTGTTCCTAAGAAGGGTGGAATCACCGTGGTGCCTAATGAGAACAATAAGCTTATTCCCACGAGACTTGTGACCGCTTGGAGAGTTTGCATCGATTATAGAAAACTCAATGAGGCGACTAGGAAAGACCATTTCCCGCTTCCTTTTATGGATCAAATGCTTGAACGCTTAGCGGGAAATGAGTACTATTGTTTTCTTGATGGCTTTTCGGGTTATTTCCAAATACCCATTGACCCTAAGGATCAAGAAAAGACCACATTCACTTGTCCCTACGGTACATTTGCTTACAAGAGGATGCCTTTTGGCTTATGTAATGCACCGGGGACGTTTCAAAGGTGCATGATGGCGATTTTCCATGACATGATAGAGCAAACCATGGAGGTTTTTATGGATGACTTTTCCGTCTTTGGAAATTCATTTAGCTCATGTCTCACCAATCTTGAAAGAATGCTTAAGCGTTGTGAGGAAACACGTTTAGTGCTTAATTGGGAGAAATGTCACTTTATGGTGAAAGAGGGGATTGTTTTAGGACACAAAATATCCAACAAGGGATTAGAAGTTGATCGAGCTAAAATTGATGTGATTGCTAAGCTTCCCCCACCCACCTCGGTTAAAGGTGTGAGGAGTTTCTTAGGTCATGCGGGATTTTATAGGCGCTTTATACAAGATTTTTCTAAGATAGCTAGACCGATGACTCACCTCTTGGAGAAAGAGGCTCCTTTCATTTTTAACCAAGATTGTTTACACTCTTTTGAGACTCTTAAGGAAAAATTGACTAAGGCTCCCATTTTGGTTTCTCCAAATTGGGAATTACCTTTTGAGCTTATGTGTGACGCTAGTGATTATGCGGTGGGGGCCGTTTTAGGACAAAGAGTTAATAAGCATTTTCAACCTATACACTATGCGAGTAAAACCATGACCGGTGCACAACTTCATTACACTACCACGGAAAAAGAGTTGCTTGCTATAGTATATGCTTTTGAGAAGTTTCGACCATATCTTGTGCTTTCTAAAACCATAGTGTATACGGATCATTCCGCTCTCAAGTATCTTATGACAAAACAAGATGCTAAGCCTAGGCTTTTGAGATGGGTTTTGTTGCTTCAAGAGTTTAAGATAGAAATTCGTGATAAGAAAGGGGCCGAGAATTTAGCGGCGGATCACTTGAGTATACTTGAGCATCCTTTTCAAGGAGATTTACCACACCAAGAAATCAATGAATCTTTTCCATTAGAGGAGCTCATGTCTATCTCTTCCCAAGAGGATGCCACTCCTTGGTTTGCGGATATCGCAAACTATCTTGTGGGCAATATGCTTATTGAGGGTATTACTTATCAACAAAAGAAGAAATTTCTTAAGGAAGTTAAGTACTACTTTTGGGATGATCCATATCTTTTTAGGCAATGTGCGGACCAAATCATTAGACGGTGTGTAGATGGGCCCGAGGCATTTAAGATCTTAGAAGCATGTCATAAAGGACCTACGGGTGGACATTTTGGGCCTAACTATACTGCCAAGAAAGTATTTGATTCGGGTTACTATTGGCCTTCCATTTACAAAGATGCCCATGAAATGGTGAAATTTTGTGATGAGTGTCAAAGACAAGGAAAAATTACACAACGTGATGAGATGCCACAAAATTTTATCCAAGAGTGTGAGATATTTGATGTATGGGGCATTGATTTCATGGGACCTTTTCCATCCTCTAAGGGAAACAAGTATATACTTGTGGCGGTGGATTATGTGTCCAAATGGGTGGAGGCTAAAGCCTTACCTACCAATGATGCTAGAGTTGTTGTGAAGTTTTTGAAACAATTGTTTGCTAGATTTGGTGTTCCTCGGGCCATTATAAGTGATCGTGGTACGCACTTTTGTAATGATCAATTCACGAGAGTGATGAAGAAATATGGAGTTAATCATAGACTTTCTACCGCGTATCACCCTCAAACAAATGGTCAAACCGAGATCACAAATCGTGGTTTAAAGAGAATTTTAGAGAGAACGGTGGGAGAGCATCGAGCTTCTTGGTCGGATAAGCTTGATGATGCTTTGTGGGCGTTTAGGACGGCTTTTAAAACACCAATTGGTTGTACTCCTTATAGGCTTGTCTATGGAAAAGCGTGCCACCTCCCATTTGAGCTAGAACATAAGGCATCTTGGGCTCTCAAATGGGCTAACTTTGATTTAAACCAAGCCGGTTCCCATAGGAAAGATCAACTCAATGAGATGGATGAATTGAGAGCCAATGCCTATGAAAATTCTTTGCTTTACAAGGAAAAGACTAAGAAATTGCATGATGCTAAGATCAAGAATCGTGAGTTCAAAGTTGGAGAGCCGGTTCTCCTCTTTAACTCAAGATTGAAACTTTTTGCGGGCAAGCTTAAGTCAAGATGGTCCGGTCCATTCACGATTGCTCAAGTGTTTCCATATGGAACTATTGAGTTGTCACAACCCGATGGTCCAAATTTTAAAGTGAATGGTCACCGTGTTAAGCATTACTTTGGGGAGGACATTTCCGTTGAAATGGTCCAAGAGATCCCCATTTTCCCCATGAATTAATTCATTGAGGGACGAGTCGAGCTAGAGACTCATTAACTCAAGCATCGTATAACTAGGTTTAGAGTGTTGTAGGTTAGAAATAAAGGTATAGACTTGGAGATAAGTGTAGGGGAGACCTTCTTTTGTCTTCATGATTGTTTGTAGGGTTGCTCACTCATCTCATGCTTTGGAGCTTATGGAGGAGGCCCTTGTATCCGGTTCACTTCGTTACTATAGTGATTTTTCATTGACACCTTGTGCTTAAACATGATTTCACTTATAGTTGTCCTTGCCTTAACTTGGGTTAAGCAAAGTCTATTCATTGTCATAAGTGTAGGGGAAGTTTTTATACTTCCATGCTCTTAAACATTGAGGACAATGTTTAGCTTAAGTGTAGGGGGGTCTTCTATCGAAGTGACCTTACCTAGAACTTGTCATTGTCTTGCATGATAACATGGAAAATTGATTTTTCAACATTTTTCAAATTTTTGATCTACTTTGGCCAACAAAAATATGCATACATAATTTTTGCATCAATCATTTTGCATAACACATTTGCATTGTATATATTTCTTCTTTCATTTTTCATCAAAAATATATAAAAAATAAACATGGTTTAACAAGTTTAGATTTCTTTGACATATTAGGCCCGCCATGGATATTTTGACTCAACCCGAGTTTGCTTATTTTAGCATTCTCTAGCTAGTTTCCTTAACCATGTAGTCCTTCATTGGTCTATTAGGCTAAGCACCACCAATTTCATTCTTTGAAATTTTAAATTTGTGGAGAATGGGAAATGATAGAGTTGAAGCAAGTGTAAAAGGGCTAGATAGACTTCATGATAATTACTTGTGGCTAAACCCTTCTCTTCTGTTTCTCTATTTTCTTCGCATGAATATAATTGTTAATAAATAATCAAGTACGGTTTTAATTGGTTTGTAATCTCTTATGCATTTTTGACTAATCATTCACGGTTGGTATGAGTACGTCTTAAGATTCTAAGTTAGTACGTTTTATGTGTACTAGACTTATGTCATGCTCCATATTTAGCGGGTGTTTTTCCTTTTATTCTTTTCTACTTTCTTTGTGAGGAATAAAGAAAAATAAGAGCGGCTTATGAAAAAAATGAGTGGCTAGAAAAAAAAAAAGAAAAAAAAATAAAAAATAATACAAGACTCCCAAGAGGGGCAGTGTGGTGTTAATTATAGTGACTATTGAGTTCCAATATTACCTTGACGGGTTGCGGGGATTCAATAGATTGCTCCAATCTAATATTACCTTGACGGGTTGCGGGGTTGAAGATCCAAAGTCTCAAAAAGATGGCGGATGTAAATTATTGCGTGAGTTTTATTTTTCTTTCCTTAGCGAGTGTGTAGCTACTTATGAAAGCATGACATGAGGATTTTACACATAAGGCGAATGACTTATTACTCTTGAAACGGACTTGTATTAATTGGGAGCGGTTTTTCAAGTAATGGATGAGAGGATTACTTAGGATTAAAACCGTGCTTCCTTATTTTTGGATTTTACACTTCTTATACTTCACACTTGAATAAATGACAAATTTGCCCACAAGCAATTTTCTCAAATAATAACCGGTTCCACATTTAATTGTCATGAATAAGTTAATGCACTTTTTACTTGTGAATGCAATGATCCCATTTTTAAGCTTGGTATGGGGAAAGTGAAACTTGAGGGTGATAAATGTCCATGGTACCCAAGCCCTAGTCTAAGCCATTGAATTCTTTATGAGTTATTTCCATCAAAACCATTTCAAGAAAAATCAAAAAGATATAGATAGAATTGTATTTTGTTCATTGCATTGTTAAAAGTTAAAATCATGCATCATGTAGTTTAGAGTAGTGTAGATGCATTTCATATGGCCAAGGTGGGTTAATTATGAGGAGAATGTAAATTTGAGCTTTAAAATTTATAATTGCATGAGGACATGACAATGTTCAAGTGTAGGGGATTTGATATGAGCTAAAACTCATATCAATTTATCAACAAATAACCCTAAAACATGAAGCAAAATACCAATTTATCTTGCAAAAACAGTATTATGTGGTATGTTTGTGTTTGTGTACACTTATGTAGGTAAAAGGATACATTTTCAAGCAAACAAGGAAAAATCAAGCTTAAATTGATGAAAAAGACAAAGAAGGATCAAAAGTGACAAGACTTTGAAGTACAAGGACCTATCTTGACAAATTGCCAAAGATGAAGGACTAAAGTGTAAATATTGTAAAAAGTCAAGATCATAGTCAAATTTGGTCAACTATCAAGTCAACAAAGTCAAAGGACCAATTTTGCTCAAGAATGAAGTTTGGAGGACTAAAAGTGCCAAAGAAATGAAGTTACAAGCCTTAAAGTGCAATCTACCAAAGTCTAGGGGCTAAATCTGCCAATATTGGAAATTAATACAAGTTCAATCCATGTGTACATGTTTAGACCAATGAGAAGCAAGTAAAAGGGGCACACGGATTGCCAAATATCAGCATTAATTTCCCACTAGCCGCCACTCATTAATGAACAAGATCTGAACAGTTTAATCCGTGTGACTTGTTTTCATCCATTCAGAGCATGCCACTGTCATCTTCAAGCAAGCAAAAATTTCCCAGGATCGTTTTTGAGCTAGAGGCGATTTCATGAAGAGTTGTCAACACCAAAGTTGCTTATTTTTGAGAGACGAATCCATTGGTAATGATTAATTAACATCAAATCCACTCAATCAAGAAAGCCCAATTCATGTTCATACCTGGAAATTGACTTAGCAGAATCATGCCACGTGGAGAGCTGGGATTGGTCCCAACACGTCACCAATCCGAACAAACTTCTTTCTCAAGTCTATAAATAGCCTGCTAGGTCCTCATTTGTAACAGTTAGTTAAATTTGTAAAAACACACACATTTACATTTCCTTTCATCCTTTTCCCTTTTTAGCTAAACTACTCAAGAGTTTGACACACTCTTAAGTTAGTTAGTTAGTTAGCATCATTTCAACAACTTTGTAACCGATTTCCATTAATAAAATTTGAATTCTTCATTTCCCGCCAATTCTTTTCTTCATTCTACTGTTCATATCCTGCTTCTTCTTGATACCTGTGTTGCTGCATTGAGTTTGTTATGATCATTCATTGATCATAACTGACTTTGAAGAAGAATTGTAGCTGTTTGAGTAATTTCAGTTCAAGCCTTAGCATTTTTGAAGATTTCATGCCATGATGATGATTTCTAGTTGATTTGTAGTTGTTGTTGATAGTAGATTGATTGAATCTAGTGCTAAGGTGGTGGTTAGCACTAGAATAGAGAGTACAGCACTCCTCTACTGCTCAATGGTATCTTCACAAGGTGCAAACGCCACTTGTTTATGTTCCACTCAATTGCAAATGCATGCTCCATTCTTAGCTTAAATTCTCGATTGAATTCATGATAAAACTTGTTTAGTTTGATCTTAACCTGGTTCTAGTTGATTTGTAGCTTAAGTGTAGCTATTCTGCTTGTTGCTTTGTTAATTGTTCTAGCTTATAGCTTAATTCTGTTAACTTTAGTCTTGTTTCTCTATTTGAGGTCTAGTATTGTTCATTGCTTGCAAGTGGTTCCTTTACATTTCATTTTGAGCATTGAGTTTGGTGTACTATTGCTTTTCATTCAGTTTGAACTAGCACTTAAAAAGTCTTTGAAAATTTTCATTTAGTTCAGATAAAGGAGTGTTTGGAATTAGCTGTTGATAAGTTTTCAAGTATTGGTTTTTGGCAAGATAATGTTCATTTTCAGTCATTAGGTGATTACAAAGTGTTTTGAGTAAATTTAAAGTCAAATAACAGTTCAAAAAGGCAATTGGCAAGAAAAAGTTTGGGTTGATTTTCATTCAGTTTTACCTTTAAAAAGTTGTCATTTTCATTTGCTTGCCATTAACTGATTTCTTGATGAAATTTCACCAAACTTGTTCTGATTTGTAGGTCATATCATAAAGTTTCATATTCTAAAAGCATTTTATACAGTTTTCATTCAGCTAGGAGAAATAAGCTAAAATATGAAAGGTTGAGATAAGCAAAGTTACTGTAAATGAAATCTGGATTTTCAGAACTCTTGATTCTATTCATTAACCAAGCAATTTTCTTTTATAAATCCACTTAGTAGATGACATTGGATGAATTTTGAGAGTTTCAGCTTTTTGTCAAAATTTTTGGTCAACGCTTGGTCAACGATAAGCCATTTTCAGCTTAATTCAATTTCCCAGCTTATTACTTGATGAAATTTGTTATAACTTGATTTCCCGTTCATCATTTGAGCTTTTTAATCAGTTTAGGCACAATAATCAAGTTGTGCTTGTTCAGATTGTCCTAGAGCTTATTGTGTGCTTATTTTGAAGTGCTTATTTGCTTATTAGTAGTTTTCAGCCAGTTTCCTTTTAGAGACCTAGCTTATTTTGAATTTTAAGTGTTTTGCAATTGGTTTGAATCATTTTGGTCCAGTAATAAGCTCAAACGAGCTTATTTGTCTTGTAACCCGTTTTTGGCTTAAATAGTTTTAAAAATTGCAATTAAGTCCTTGTTGAATTAAAAGGGTTTCAAAACTGGCTAAATTTGCACTTTTTTAGGGTTTGCACAAATTAAGACCATTCAGTTTGAACTTTGTTAAATTTCAGTTAGCAAGTTTGGTAATTTGTTACTAATTGGTTAGTTTGTTACATAGTTTTCATTTTTGGACCTTTTGGTTTGCTGATTTACACTTTCAGTCCCTATACTTGTTGGAATTTACATTTTAAGCATTTGTATTTCATAGAATTTACATTTTCAGTCCTTTTAGTTTTAAAATTTACATTTTGAATCTTACTTGAATAAAAACTTGGTAATTGCACTATGTTTTACATATAAGTAGGTAATATTTTTCAGTTTTGCAAGGCTTTGTTGAATTAGCAAATAGAATATCCAAAAAAGATTAACAACCAAAAACAGTTAAAACCCCGATATTGGTTGGACTTTCAATTAGCAAGAACTGAGAAAAACGAACTGCGTTATACTCAATTTCAACAACCGTCTTTCCTGTTTGGGAACCCTTACTCAATGGAACACCTCTCGGAACTTGATTCCCTAAATTACCTTTGTACTTCTTCCTCTTACTTTGCACTTGTTGGAATCCATCATTATCAACATGAGTTGTCACCTTTTCAACCATTGTAGGTTTAACATTTTTCGGACAAGAATCAAAGGAATGACCAAAAATATTACAAGTATGACATCTAGGCGGTTTCCATTCGTATTCAACACGAATTAA
This sequence comes from Glebionis coronaria, assembly GCA_025667525.1. Taxonomy (NCBI): domain Eukaryota; kingdom Viridiplantae; phylum Streptophyta; class Magnoliopsida; order Asterales; family Asteraceae; genus Glebionis; species Glebionis coronaria. The sequence goes on along the minus strand of JANFOE010000830.1, from coordinate 60,411 downwards.
TTCCTTAGTACAACCAAAGCCTTCAAGATCAGGGACACCAATAGTAACGTTATCTATAAACTCCAAATCAGCATTCATCTCAATAAGACAACGAGCAAAACTACAACGACCCCAAGACTCTTTGCACATATTATCCGTATAATTATCCATCATAATAAGCTTACCAAGAAACGAAGCAATTAAACTAATACCTTCCTCTTCAAATACCTGTAGCGGGACATCATGAAACTTGACCCATACCGGTATACGAGTTAGTTCCTCCTTTAGAAGATTCGTTTTCATAGTCCATTTCTTAAGAAAAATTGGTGAATTACGAACCATCCACGGACCACCTTCGAGAACCGCATTAAGACCCTCACTAGACCCGAATTGAAAAAAGAAAAAACCTTTCTCATTCATCATGATACGCTTAAGACCATGTTTTGCCCAGTGATTCTTAGCAAAATACTCAACCACAGGAAATGCAATCCTTTTACCAAGAAAGTAACCATATAAAGTGTTGTGGTAACGAGTATTTACTTTTTCAACTACCTTCCTAGGAATAGAGATATTAACCCCTTCACAAACATTTTCAGAATTAAACGAAGAAGAGATTGCATTAATACCTCCATTAGTAGACGTAACCATATCAGCTTCAAATTTGCAAAGTAACTCCAATATTTCTTTAGCACGGTCATGTAAGATCAATTCCCACAAAGGATGTTTCTTCATTTTTAACTCATGCATAAATTCACCCGCATCACCAACCGTGCGAATCGTTACACCAAATAATTCCAAAACCTCATGTAGATTTCCCGGTTGTAACCCATTAATGGTTGCAGCCTTAGCTGCAAGGTCCAAAAAGACATCACCAGAAGAGGAAACATTAGTAATAGAGTCATCTATTTCTTTAGCCATTTGTGCTGAATGCACACTCGAACCACCTGAACTGAGTGAAGAAGTTTTGCTAGTAAGATTCTGATGGCGTTCACACAAAACTTCATAATAAAGCATAGTGGTCTCCTTAGGTAAGGTAGACCATTTAGGAAATTTGTTTGCCTTAACACCATTTGCAAACACTTCAATGTCATGCATAGTATTCAAAGGAATAGAAAACAGATTAGATATCTCCTCTAACGTTACTAAAACCTTAAGATTAGACACCATATCCCTATCATTCCAACCTGTAAACAATGGCTTATCACTTTCATTGCTCGAATCCATGCCAATCAAACACAGCCCTAACCACGAAAAATAAACCCTAAACAAACAGTAACCGAAACCCCTTAAAAATAAACAAACAAGACAAATGTGACGACACCCTAAGAAATAAATTCCTTGCGATGGCACCACACCTTCAAATGTCAGCCGACCAAAAAGTAAAGGTCAGCCGACCAATTAATAACCAATTAAGGTCAGCCGTAAACGAATGGGCAGCCAACCAATTAATAACCAAGTAGACGACAAGATTGTATCCTTAATCAATAATCAATAGCCAACCAATTCACCCAAGTCACAAGTTGATACCAATTAATTCCAATGACAAAGGTCAGCCGCCACAAAATTGATCCTTAAACAATTAATGCGAACCAATTAATTGAAAGGTCAGCCGACCACTTGCGCCACACAAATGTCAGTCGCCACACAAATGTCAGTCGACCAGTAATTGTTTTGCAAGGGATTTAATGCCGACAATGTAAAACAAGGATAATTAAATGCTACCCGCTCAAAGACGAAACCCAAACAAACCGAAACCCTAAAAAAACACTTAATGCGAATTAATGTGAATGAAACTAAACGAAACTACTTGACCAGTAACCACCAACGAGACAAGTAACCACCAACGAATCAGTACAATCGCACAAGACAATGACGGCAAAAAACGAAAAATAAACCCAATTTAATTAACCCTAAAATCAATCAACCAAATAAAGACTTTGTTAACTCAAGAATAATCAATGATTATTCGAGAAAACAGCATCATTATAAGGTATTCGGATTAAGGAAAAAGAAAATTAGGTTAGGAGAAAAAGGGATTTTTTGGCAGCCATTGATGTTTTTTTTAAGAGTTAACAAAATACTAGCTTTTCAATATTTAGAAAAAGGAATTATATTTGCAACTATAACTAAAAAAAACTTGTACAAATGTAATTCGGAACTCAGAATTCTTACAACTAAAACACCAACTTTTATTTCCAAATAAAAAGAAATTACAGTGCATTTGTAAAAAACTAGAACAAAACATAAAAATGAAATCCTATTCCTTTATATAGGCGGGTACAGAACTTACTAGAATCAACAAACCCTAATCTATGAAAATCCAAAAATACCCTTTGGTGTTTGAAATTGAAATGAGTTAGAGACAATGGCATGTGATCCCTGGCCTTGTTTTGGATGCTTGTGGTTGATGAGCTGTTGTAAATGCATCTCCAACGTCCCTTTGTTCGTAGCCAACAAGAAATCTCTGCTATCCGTTGATCCCTCTGTGGTAATTTATTTGCGAGTGACTTTTGTTGCAGGGGATGGGTCCACAGCTCACATGGGTAAGCTAGGATCGATTATTTAGGTGCGGATAGGATAGTTACGCCCTTAATCAACCTTCTTGAAAATCTAAAACTCCAATTTTGAGTAATTAAAGAAATAATGATTTAGGGTTTAAGGTGGGATGAACTGGTGTTTGTCGAGTTTTGGGATTAAGAAAGGTGTTAACCGCCACTTTAAACAATATTTAATTCATTTTAAAAATTAAGTATTATTTAAGTTATGTTAGTGGATAGTTGAGTAGGATGGGTCGGGTAATGGGTTTGGATAATGGGTGGGTCGTGTATGGTGAGGTGTAAGGTAGTGATTGGTGATGTGGCAGCCCAGTTTGGGTGGTTGGGTATTTAATGGATGATATGGGTTTTATGGTTATATAGTTTAGGTTTTAGGCAGATTTAACCCCTCTTTCTAACAACAGCTCTTTAATAACTTTGCATCCAAGGTCCTTTGGACATTACACCGTTATTCCTTTTAGATTTTCAAGGCTAGTCCCTTACAACTTTGAAGGACTAGTCTTGTCTTTCTTCAAATTTCAAGGGCTGAATATGTGAAGTCTTCAAACTTTAGGGACCCCTTTAGTATCTTTGAGATTCTTAGGGGTATAAAGTGTCAATCTTCAAAACTTGAGGGAACAAACTTGACAATCTTCAAATCTTCAAGGGTTTTTTAGAAAATTCAACAATCGGGTCCGGTTCATTGTGCGGCTTCGTTTCCCGTGTTCGTTTTAGCTTTGTTCTTGTGATCTTTTTGTCTTTTTTTCGATATCCATACCTAAAACATACAACACACGAATACAAGCATATTTCCGGTATTTTATGATATATATTAGCATTTTAAGCCCGATTTGGACGATGAGACCATGTATAATTACGGTCTCATCATAGATATATTAATACTTGAATGGAAACCCCTTAATCAATCGTTACTAAATCGATAGGCACAAGCGAGCGGGGAAAACGAGGCGGCGCGAAGCACTTAAGAGCCTTTTTTCCTTAGGTCGTAAAATACAACCGCCTTATACCCACCTTATAGTTTGTATCAACTGAGATTAAACAAATTAAGAGTATTTATCTATTTTTCCTTTGATTTTGTTTGAATTCATACACTCGATAATGACCGGAACGTCTGCTATCGAGGTGCGATTTCTCGCGTATTTGGATAATATTGTGTATTGATCGTGCTACGTAAATAATATACTATTCACAATAAAATGAAAAAGGATTTTGTGTTAATAGATTTCTATTTAACATTTTTATTTACTTTTATGGCTAATATATATACGAAAAATAAAAACAAGTATGTACGGTATTTACGCTTTCCAAAAATGAAAAGCAAAAACGCAATACTCAAAGAAACACGATATATATGGCACTAAAACACCTCCCCAGCAGCGGCGCCAAAATGATTGTAGGTATTTTACACACGTTTTAGGAAAAACGTGTATATGTGGCAAGTATTAAATTCTACGACTTAGGAAAACCGTAATACTGATATTGCAAGTTCGTTCTCGGTGGAGGTGTATGATTTGTGTGCCAAAAATATAAATACGTATTTGGATTAGTAACGTTTTTGGTTGTGAGAAGAAAGAAATTTAAATGACGAGTTACTCCACGAATTACACTACGACGCGAAAAACGTAAAAACGTAAAATACGACGAAAAATAAAAGTTTTCTAAAAACTTCCAAAAAATAATTTAAGATCCTAAAAATATATCTAGGATTTACAAATCAAGAAAAAGTGTTGAAACCTTTTAAATTAATTAATATTTAATTTTTAAATACTAATTAAAGCCCTAAAAATTAAATAAATCAATAAAAACGCAAGCCAAAATTTTATAACTTTTAAACCTAAAAATATACTTAATAAACTTTAAAAAATACTTTTTAAAATTTTTTACCAATTAAATCTATTTTTAAAGCCCTAAAAACTACTTTTATATTAAAATAATAATAAAAAATAAATTAATAATCAAAAAAATACAAAATTTTTTTCTAAAATTCTATTTTACTTAAATATACTGTTGAAAAATAAAAAATTCAAGAAAAGTGATTTTAACTCACAAAAAGACAAAAAATGGAGGGTTGTTGACTTTATTTTAGTCAAACTTCGGGTATTTTGCTATTTTGAGCTTGTTTATTGTTGTTTTCTTGGTTTTGCAGGGTACAATTGGCACCCCCACAACTAATTGGCTTGTTGGGAGTCACACAAATACACAAACACACAGCACAAACACCAATTAAGCTACAAACACCTAAAGACCAGTCAGCTATATGGGGGTCTGGTAGTTTTTTAGGCCAATGGTGAGTTTCATAGGCACTCAAAAGCTACCTTAAAGTGCTTAAAATCTAGATACCAGATGTTGAGAGCCTAGACCTACCCCTAGACTATCTGTTCACCAAAAATCAACACTCAAAACACCAAAATAAGTCTAGAATTGTTGTTGGTGTGCTAGGTGGGTAGAAAGTGATAGCTGTGGGTTGTTGTCTGCTAATAGTGAGCTTCAAACCAAATTTTCAGCCACCAAAACCACATAAATCTTACTACCAGATGATAAGTCTCTAAATCTACCCTAAAACTATATGTGTGTCTAAAAATTAAACCATAAAATCACAAGAACACAACCTAATCACCTATTGTTAAAGAACTGCAGGTAGGGTGTGCACTTTGCTGATGCAAAGTGCACCTCAGTGAGTTTCCTAAGGATGATTAGGCTTCAATAGATCACCACTTAACCAACCAATCACACCCAGGCCTAGATAATCCCTAACTTTATTACCACACCAGTTTTCTAACACAAAAACACAAAAATGGGACCAAATCACACCTACTATTCTATATGACAGTTTTTAACGAAAACTTGCAAATGAAATTTAAATACCAAGACTACCCTAACTTCTACCTAAAACAACTTTATACTAACTACTAAGTATGTCTAGACCATGTGTACCCTATTTGTGTGTCACTCACAATCAAGAACACGTAGAACCAAACACCCCTTTAAACTAGCTTCTCACAAATTTTTCACACAAACTTTGAACAAAACAACTTGAAACTTATCAAACTCTATTCTATCATGCATAAGACTCTTAGAAAACACAAATCGCACACATAAAAGCTGAAAATACCTAAAATTTACACAAATCACATACACCACGAAAAGAATAGTAAGAAAAAGGGCAAGAGTGGTTACCACCCTTGGCTTTGCTCAAGCCAAGGACACACCATTCTCACAGCACTTCTAGCTTCCTATTATGGAGGTAATGATGATGATTTCGCAAGAGAAAAAGGAGGTTCTTGTTGATGGGGCTACAGCACCCCAAAAGAACACACCAAGGAATGATAATATTACTTGAGTACTTGCACACAAAAAACAATAAACATGAAGTAGATAAGCTAGAGGATAAGCTCTTGTGTCAAAAGAGCTTATCACTAGCTTATGCTACAGTTATATTAGCACAAAAACAATAATCAAGATTTTAACGAATATCTTTGAAAACACCACTTTGTAAAATCAACTTAAAACAAAAGGAAAGTTAACAGATTTATGATCTATTAACCTAGAATTGAGTGTCAATCAACCCTAGACCTAAAAATCAAAAATACGGATCTCAAACAGTGTTGCCAAGAATTCTCGAACAAAATATCATTTGATGAAAATATTACACTAACATTTTGAATAAACAGTAAAAATTACACTACAAAAAGACTATAAATGTGGAACTCAGTTTCAGTTGCAAGATTTAAAAGAAAATACTTTAACTATTTATTTAACTTGAAAATTTGTTACAAAGAAACTAGAACAAAGAATAAGAGGGTACATGCACCCTCTATATATACAAGCCTATAGAACTATCTAGAAAATTGAAAAAGCAAAACCCTAAACATTGCTAATTCCAAATCTGCGCTTCATGGAATTCGAATTTGCTAGTCAAACTTTGCCCATGTGATGATGTTTGAAGATGCCAGTTGTTGTAATAAGATAATATCCATTGGTTGTTGTCTTTGGTAAAAAGAAATCATCATGAGTCGTTGGATGCTACTGCCGTGTTTTGTTTTAGGGTGCAGGGGTCATGTAGGCAGGGTCCACACGTGAGCTAGAGACGTTTTGGGGATGGGAGTTTGATTGGGACATGTTTAATTAGGATTCTGGAATCTTTGGGGGTTGATTATTGGGTAGTTAGGTTAAACCCAGTTAGGGTTCATGTGTTTAGGGCTGGGGATGAACAAGGATGTTTGATGCAATTTAGGGGACAGTTTTGTGTTAAGTGAGGTTTAGGGGATTAATTATAATATTTCAAAAGAAATATTAATATAACCCGTGGTGAGGTGGCAAAGGAGGGTGGACCAGGTTTTGTATTGGTTTGGGCTGGGGTGTGGGTCATGATGGGTTAAATGTTGGGTATGGACCGGGTTAGGGTAGAATGTGGGTTTAGGAATTGTCACATATGAACCCCTGGACTACTCAATTCTTTGCATTTAAAATCTTATCAGCTCATTCCCTTTTTTCTTTGTTACAACTTTGGTTAAGTTGTCAAACATGGCACAATTTCATAGCAACTTTATCACAAGGACCATAAATGCACTCTTTGCAAACTTAAAGGGACAAACATGTAAAGTCTTCATACTTTAGGGACCAAACTTGTAATTTTGGATTTTACAAAGGTATAAAGTGTAAAATCTTCAAAGTTGGAGGACCAAACTTGACAATCTTCAAAACTTCAAGGACTACTTTGGAAATTTATGATTCAGGTCTGGTTCTTTATGCGATTTCGTTTCCCGTGTTCGTTTTTGCTTGATTCTTATTCTATTTTGTTGATTTCACGATATCATGTTGGTCCCTTGTGAATCGTTATTACTCATCAACCTTAAGTAATAACTCTTTACCAAGACTCAAGTGTGTTGTTTTAACAATAGATAAGAACTATGAACAATTAAAACAACAATACCAATAACTTTTCAACGTATAGGCTTTTATAATAATCAAATAAAGAATCTATAACCCACTTTGTTTACGGAATAACAAAGTGGTTGAATGACAATGAGTTGTGATCTCCTCTACTTAAACGTATAACCAAAGTTAAAGTCTAAGCTCCAATCTAAACGTTCATATGCTTCTTGGCTATATGGTTTAGTTGGTATCGAGAGAGAAAGGTTTTCCAGAGTTTCTACTCTTGTATTGGTTAACCATTTCTCTCTCAATGTACACTCCTTTTATAGGCAGTGTAAACTAGGGTTTGCATTTGCATGTTTCAATGCATGGGTTTATCCAGTGGGTGGTTGATGCCCATGCTGGATAAACAGTACAAAGTACATAATAAACTATTATAGAAAATATAAAGGTTGTACTTATATCTAAGTATACAAGAAACCTACTTTGACTTAAAGTTATATTTTCCCTCCTAATGCAAACAATCAGAATACTGAAGAGTCTTCAGTATCCTAGAGGAGATCAACATCATTCAGTTTGGTATTGTCAAACCATACTGAACTGAAAGCTCTTCTTCAGTTCTTGTTCTTCAGCAACTAGACCGCCTAGTATTTGAAGCGAAGACTCCTTTGTCTTCTAAGTTAACTAGAAGAGGAATGTTGAACATTCTTCAGCTACAAAGTCTTTAGAAGGAACTTTTTTCCTCTGGTCATCCTTCAGCAAACTGGCCTTACTGCTGAGCATGAAACACTTAGGGGGATTTTATATTCAAATCCTAGAGTTGTTTCAGGGTCAATAAATACTGACCCAACAATCTCCCCCTATTTGGATATACGAATAGCCTAAGTCTAATGCCAGTATTAAGTGAGCATAACAACTTCTTCTTACTTGCACTGAACAATAAAATGCTTATAAACATCAGATAATCATTTATTTATGAAACATTACAAATTACAACAAAAATAGTACAAATGATTATTCAGTTTTCCTTAGGCCTAAGTTCTTTAATAATAGGAGTCTGAGTTGATGGATCTGAGTTTTTGTGGTCCAGTATAGCAAGCAAGCACATGCTGAAGGTTCTAGCAGCATCAGTACGTCTTGGACCTCCATGCTGAAAGTAAAAGATCCTTTGAAAATTCGAGAGAAGTTCATTGTTCATTTCATCGAGGTCACTTATGCCCACAAAGTCTTGACGTTCTTGATGATTGAACATTATCATTCCCAGTTCTGGTTCGTCTAGTACATGGCCAGGGAGATTATTTTGAAACTGAACAAATCCTTTGTATTTCTTTGTAGTGACAAAAATGTCACCCACACTAGATTGTATCAGATTAGCTCTTTTGTTCAGCTCCAGTATGAGATCTTGGTCCTCTAGAGAAACTTGAGTGCTGATGTTTAGAATCTCACGCAGTCTTTCATGATTTCTCATAAAGTGCTCAATTCTGGTGCGAACTTCATCCCACCTCTTGGATTTCCTTTTCTCAATCTTCACACTCATTTCAGTCCACTTAGTGTAAGAAAGTTCTTTTCCTTGGAAGTTTTCAATGATCTCATCAGTTCCATCACCCCTATAAAACTTGAGATGAATATCACCTCTACTGGTCAGCATATCAACATTGGTGATTGGTGAGAGATTTCTTCTGTTCAGCATTGTTATACAAAACTTTTCATATAACATTTTCTTCTTGAAAAGATTTTCCACTTCAGCTTTCCCTATTTGTGTGACAATCCGTCAATTTCAGGTCGATATTTTAATCTCGACTATTAAGTATTACGTGTTTACTTTAATGAGAATTTTAAATTATCGGCTAACCAAGAAGGTTATAGCTTGAAACTTAACGTAAGAATGTCGTTTAGATGAAAACTGACAAGAAATACGTTAGGTATCGATATATTATTCTCAAATTTATCATAAGAATGATTTTATTATATTTATCTTTATTTCTCGTGCTTAGGTTTTAACGAATGACGAGAACTATTAGTCATCGCGATACCGACGGATGCCCGAAAATTTACGTTTTGTTATCGATTGTCTCGATATTTAATATTTTTTTCGACGTTTTCAATTTAATCTCGTTTTAAGTCGGGTCGAAACTATATTATTATCATATTTTGAGTGCGTTTTAATTTTTGAGAAGTTTTTTACGAAACCCGAGTCCCGTAAATATTTTTAAATTTACTAATAATCATTTTCTATCCTTTAAATTAATTAATTTCCTTTTAACCCAAAAGATTGCTCAAATTGAAAAATTTACCCTCATCCCACTATATAAATACTTCCAACTAACACATACACTCATTTTCTTCATTTAAAAATTTTTTAATCTCTCTCTTTTTCTTTCTTTTTAGCCGTTAGCTACAACACCTCCAAAACCCCAATGATTTTGATTTTCTAGCTTGAATCTTGATGATCTAAAGTAAGACCCATTCTTGTAATTTGATTGTAATCAGTTTGTACTAAAAATTTCATACATGCAGGGACTTTGATTTTTCAAAAATTATTTCATGATGATGAATGCATGTTTGATCTATTTTGATGTTTGTATGTTATGTTTATTGTTATTATATATGGAATTTTGTTGTTGCATGTGTGATTTATGAAGTGGGTTTTTGTAAATAATGAACATGCAAGTGATCTAAGGATATTAGAATGTTTATTAGTTGTTATTAAGAGTATGGTAATGGGTAAAATTGGTCAAAAGATTGTTTTGATGTGATTTTTAAAAGTAAATTTTTAGGCAGTAGGTTTAGAGGTATTTTCGGAAATCTTAAGTCTTAGTTAAGGATGAGATGAAGTGATATTGTTGTAGAGATTTTCCTAAGCTTCGATTTGATATAAAGTAGAGCATCTAGTTCCAAACGAGCGAGAAGTTATGATGATTTGATTATTCGTGTACCGGGAGACGAGTATCGGCACAATATGTAATTGTTGTCGATATTTGGATCGAATCTCAGGGACTATAGAATGAGTTTTGAAAATAGTCAAGGGATGATGTAAGTTGCTAAACTTTAGGTCATGAGTCTATTTTCAAACGCGAGTGTCGGTTTTGTAAACGAAATTATTTAGAGTGATCAAAATGGTTTTACAAGTCAAAGGCGTAAAACTGTCCGGTGTTTATAACACGAAGGTGTGTCGGGCAGAAGGTATTAGAAGTAATATTTTTGAATGAAATTTGAACTGAGTCTTATTCATATTATATGTGAGTTTGTGACCAAGTTTCTTCGAAATCGGACAAGTCTAAATAGGGTAGATTGGTGTGTACATTTAGAGTGTACATGCTGATTGGTATTTTGGACACGTAGTTCAATGCTCGTGTGGCGTGAGTTTGTGTATTCACTATTGGACATGGTGACTTACCCAAGTATTAAGTCATTAAATAAATGACTTAGTTACTGGTCTGAGAGAAGTAAAGTGATAAGTTGACTTGCGTTGACTTGGCGTCTTAGGACGGGTTAATGTCAAGAGTGCAAGTGTTAAAATGAATAGTGCTGAATAAAAGGATATAGAAACATCACTTGTATTGTTAATTTTGCGGGATTGACATGGTTTTGTAATTTTGATTTTTATATTATTTAAGTATGATTTATACTTAAGTCGGTAATTAACGAACGCGCCTTATTTGGTAGGTTGTGGTTTTCGTATTTAAACGGGCATCACTAATCGTCGGTGATCATCTCATTACCACTATTAGCTAAGGTGAGTCTATTGCCTCGCTTTTAACATGTTTAATTTTTTTATAAAACCCGCGAGGGGATAACATGCTTGTTTTATTAAAATAAAGGGTACAACGAGAAGTTGTGGAAACCCTGCTTATTAGAAAAGTATGGGTGCAACGAGAAGTTGTGGAAACCCTACTTATTGGAAAAGCACTTATTATAAACGAAGGGTGCAACGAGAAGTTGTTGTAAACCCTCTTTGTTTTAAAATTGAACACAAGGGACCCGATTGTATGCTTAGATGAAAGTTATTACATAAGTTAGTTTTAGCCTTAAAAGACCTATGAATCGTGAATTGTTAATCGAAGGAACGCTAATACTATGGATAGATCGATCGGGGTGACGCCCAGTCCGGTCGTGACTAGCTATCGCGTGGTGTTGTGATGCACTAGTAATGAAACATCGGATGCATTGTATAAGAGAAATATACGCACTTGGCTAGGTGTGTTGGGATGAAATAATACATGTTAACGTTCAATGTCACGGGGCTTATGTAATGACACTAATAATTATGTCCGTACAACATAATTGTCTTTCGGTGAATTATTAACCATGGAAGGTTATTTAAAATACTTGTGTTCTCTTTATTTAAATTAAACTCTATAGATTTACTCGGAAAATTTTTCTGAATTTTTAGCATGTTTATCTCAGGTCCATATAGAAGGCACTCGAGGAAGGCGGTTTCGTGAAGCTTGCATATCTGAAATGTTTTGGCCCGCTTTTATAAAATTATATCCATTCAAAGAACTTTATCATTTACTGTGTTTTGTAAACTTTATGTTATCTGGGACCAAGTGTAAAGTTTTATTGTTGAATGAAGGAATGGATGTTTTTATCAGAACGACTCGTTTTGAGCCATTTTCTATGATATTGAGCTTGAGTCATAATAGTAACACCCAAGGACCCTTTCGCTGTTATGACCGAAATTGGGGGTGTTACTGATTGGTATCAGAGCTCAAGTTATAGAGAACGAAAAGATTTTCCAAAATTGAATTTTTGAAATCTTTTAACTATAACAATTGCAAGCGAAACCTCCGAGATGCCAGTGGACGAGAATGATAGTATTTATATATATATGGGATTATATATATATATATATATATATATATATATATATATATATATATATATATATATATATATATGTTGTAATCTTTATCGATTATTTGTCACTAAACCCTAAACCCTAAACCCTAAACCCTAAACCCTAAATGATAATTTTACACTTATACGAGATTTATACGACGTAGATTGTCACGAAGCCACTCTAGTCATTTTAATGCTAGCGCTGAAGTTACTCGTTTTATTCTCGAGACTAACTAAGTTGTGGATGTACATGATCCCAACGAAATGGTTAATATTCTTGATGATATTCTCTTGGTTACAAGAATTTTGATTTCCTTCGTTCTCAATAATTATTCCTCAATCCGTTCAGTTCGTTTAGCAAATTTAATCTGCATTTTCATTAATCTTCAACATTATACTGTTTTGATAGAAACGAGTTTGTCTGAGATGGTACTATTGATTGTTAGGAGTTGAGATTGATTGTTATGGTATTCACATGCCAACCAGGATTCCATATCATATCATTGATCATTTTCTGCTAAATCAGTTTCTCGTTTGTTTCAATCCTGATCTTTTATGTTGAGCTAGCGATGCTTAAATAAGGTGATTTATAATCGTCTTGTTGAAATGAACTGGACATTTATTTGAACAAGGAAATTATAAATTGTTGAACCACAAATTTCTAAATCTTATTTGGATGGATTTGATCAATCCATGGAAATAATGACTTATAAGCGTCTGGGCTTAAGCATATAACATCTGCGTGATTAAACTCTTATTGACTCGTAATTTGTTTGCTCGATTCATTCCTTGATTTTGTTCCTCTAATTCTTTGATCGTGAGGTGGTTGTATTGATATTGTTCCAAAAGCACCAATTAAGGAGGATATCAAGCGTCTCTGAAAGACACTGAAGAAATCTTTTCTAGTGGGACCGAAGAGCCTTCTTAGCCACATAAATTATCTAGTAACTCTTAGTGGATTAGTTTACCAATTATAGTATCTTTCAAATCACTAACTAAACTGTGACAACAGTTAGTAGGACTAGTCTTTTAAGTTGTATAGCTTTAGACAATGATAATCTATAATGCTTGACAATACAACTTGTACTAGTTTGTGATCAATGGAATGACTATCTTTTGATTTCAAATTCTACATCGTTCTATTATTACCTTTCTTTGCTTTTCTCTTTTAAATTCCTATGGTATAACGCAACCATTGAATGAATACTCATTATGATTTGATTTACGTTGCACAAGAATCATGTAGTCAATGAAAGCTATGACTGAAGCACGAATGCGCCAAGTTATTAGTGAATAAGTTGATGTATCTTTAACTGAATTCATGGCCAACATGAATGATAGATCTGGAACTAGAGCTGAAGCTACAACTAGTGGAACTGGAACCGGTGGAGCTGAAGCTGGAGCCAATAATGTTCGTGGTACTGATGGAACAAATGTGCCCAAAATTAGAGGCTATAACTATACTTCATTTATAAAGTTCAACCACATACTTTTAAGGGAACTAACATTGGTAGATATACCAAGTGTTTCCACGAGTTGAATCCTTTATGTCCAAGAGTATAAGTAGTGATGTGATTTCTTCTAAGCCAGTTACTATTTGTGAAGCTGTCTGCATGACTTATTAGCTCATGGGACACATAATTCAAGGCAAGGATGATGAGGTCACTGAAGGGGTTAAAATAATTTCAAACTGAAAACCGTTTCGTGCATTAGAGCTCGTAAGTATATCGAGAAAGGTTGTGAGTCATTCCTAGCTCAAGTATCAGAGAAGAAATCGTAAGAGGAGTGAGTAGAAATACCTTAGTCATTCGTGACTATTCTGAAGTGTTCTGGGATGATTTCCCAGAACTTCCACCTCCAAGGCAAATAGAATCCCTAATTGATCAAATTCCTGGTGTTACAACTGTGGCACGTGCGCCATATCAATTAGCACCATCCGAACTGAAGAAATTATATGAGCAGTTGCAAGAACTATTTGATAAAGGTTTTATTTGATCGACTCGTCACTTTGGGGAGTTCCTATTCTATTCATTAAGAAGAAAGATGGTTCGTTCCGTATGTGCATCAATTACTGAGAGTTGAATAAGCTAAATATTGAGAATCGTTACACGCTTCCAAGAATTGATGATTTATTTGATCGACTTCAAGATTCTCATGTTTTCTCTAAGATTAATCTTCGTTCTGTTTACTATCAACTTCGCATATGCAAGGAAGATATTCTTATTATGGTGCGTAGACTCGTTATGGTCATTATGAGTTTTGGGTTATGCCTTTTGGTTTGACCAATGCACCTGTTGTATTCATTGACTTAATGAATCGTATATGTAAGTCGTATCATGATAAATTCGTAATCGTTTTCTTTGATGATATTCTAATATGCTCTAAGAGCGTGGAAGAGCATGCCGAACACTTAAGGATTATCTTGAACTTGTTAAAGAACAAAAAGTTGTACGCGAAATTCTCAAAGCGTGATCTTTGGCTTAGTTCTGTACAATTTCTCTGACATGTGATTGATAAAAGTGGGGTACATGTCGATCCTGCGAAAATCGAAGCCATCAAAAATTTGAATGCTCCAACTACTCCAACTAAAGTATGACAATTTCTAGGTTTGGCTAGTTATTACTGAAGGTTTATTGAAGGATTATCTTTGATATCAAAAGCATTAACTAAGCTAACTAAAAAGAATGAACCGTATGTGTGGGGCGATGATGAAGAGAAAGCTTTTCAAACCATGAAAAGAAAACTCTACAGCGCGCTGATCTTATCGATACCCGAAAGAAGTAAAGATTTTGTTGTTGATCGTGATACATCCCTTAAAGGATTTAGAGCTATTTGATTTGTGTATGCTTGTAGGAAACCTAGGAAGAATGAGGGAACTACACAACCCATGACTTGTAATTGGGTGTGGTGATTTTTACTCTTTGCTTATGGAGACCTAAATTGTGTGGCACTAAATGTACGGTATCCTCCGATAGTAAGAGCCTACAATGTATTATGGATTAAAAAGAGATAAATAAGCCTTTAAGTGATTACGATTATGTTATTCGTTACCATTTGGGATGTAGGAGCAAATTACAATGGATTCATTGTTAAGCTCTCGAAAACTCAGTCTGGATTTACTTTAATTTATGTCAATGTTGATTGATTGATTCTGCTCATCTTATTCTAATAAATAAATCGATCATGCTAATTAAGAATCATTTGTTAACTGCTCGTATTAGACATAGAAGTTATGATGGTGTGAAACGAAAACCTTTGAAATTCGAGGTAGGTGGAAAGTTATGCCAAGATATCACCATGAAAAGGTGTTATATATTTTGGAAAACATGGGAAGTTAAGTCCTCGTTATGTTTGGACCATTCAGACAATATCGAGGACTGGTCCGGTGGCATGAAAACTTAAATTACCTCGAGAATTACAAGGAATTCAAAATACTTTTTATGTGTCGAACCTAAAGAAATTTCTTACCGACGAAGATCTTATTATCCCTCTAGATGAAGTATGAATCAACAGTAAATTGCATTTCATCAAGGAACTTGTTGATAATATTGATAAGGAAGTTAAGCAATTGAAACAAAGACGAATCCCTATTGTCAAAGTCTGATGGAACTCTAGACGAGGACCAAAATACATTTAACTCTTTGATTTCAACAAGCGATCGAGGAAGAACACAAGTTGATCCTTGGGACGAAGATCCCAATTTGGTGGGGATGATGTGACAATCCGTCAATTTCAGGTCGATATTTTAATCTCGACTATTAAGTATTACGTGTTTACTTTAATGAGAATTTTAAATTATCGGATAACCAAGAAGGTTATATCTTGAAACTTAACGTAAGAATGTCGTTTAGATGAAAACCGACAAGAAATACGTTAGGTATCGATATATTGTTCTCAAATTTATCATAAGAATGATTTTATTATATTTATCTTTATTTCTCGTGCTTTACGTTTTAACGAATGACGAGAACTATTAGTGATCGCGATTCCGACGGATGCCCGAAAATTGACGTTTTATTATCGATTGTCTCGATATTTAATATTTTTTCGACGTTTTCGATTTAATTTCGTTTAAGTCGTGTTGAAACTATATTATTATCATATTTTGAGTGCGTTTTAATTTTTGAGAAGTATTTTTACGAAACCCGAGTCCCGTAAATATTTTCAAATTTACTAATAGTCATTTTCTACCCTTTAAATTAATTAATTTCCTTTTAACCCAAAAGATTGCTCAAATTGCAAAATTTACCCGCATCCCACTATATAAATACTTCCAACTAACACATACACTCATTTTATTCATTTAAAAAAATTCAATCTCTCTCTTTTTCTTTCTTTTTAGCCGTGAGCTACAACACCTCCAAAACCCCAATGATTTTGAATTTCTAGCTTGAATCTTGATGATCCAAGGTAAAACCCATTCTTGTAATTTGATTGTGATCATTTTGCACTAAAAATTTCATACATGCAAGGACTTTGATTTTTCCAAAATTATTTCATGATGATCAATGTATGTTTGATCTATTTTGATGTTTGTATGTTATGTTTATTATTATTATATATGGAATTTTGTTGTTACATGTGTGATTTGTGAAGTGGGTTTTTGTAAATAATGAACATGTAAGTGATCTAAGGATATTAGGATGTTTATTAGTTGTTATTAAGAGTATGGTAATGGGTAAAATTGGTCAAAAGATTGTTTTGATGTGATTTTTAAAAGTATATTTTTAGGCAGTGGGTTTAGAGGTATTTTCGGAAATCTTAAGTCTTAGTTAAGGATGAGATGATGTGATACTGTTGTAGAGATTTTCCTAAGATTCGATTTGATATAAAGTAGAGCTTCTAGCTCCAAACGAGCGAGAAGTTATGATGATTTGATTATTTGTGTACCAGGAGACGAGTATCGGCACAATATGTAATTGTTGTCGATATTTGGATCGAACATCGGGGACTACAGAATGAGTTTTTAAAATAGTCAAGGGCTGATGTAAGTTGCTAAACTTCAGATCATGAGTCTATTTTCAAACGCGAGTGTCAGTTTTGTAAACGGAATTATTTAGAGTGATCAAAATGGTTTTACAAGTCAAAGGCGTAAAACTGTCCGGTTTTTATAACACGAAGGTGTGTCGGGCAGAAGGTATTAGAAGTAATATTTTTGAATGAAATTTGAACTGAGTCTTATTCATATTATATGTGAGTTTGTGACCAAGTTTCGTCGAAATCGGACAAGTCTAAATAGGGTAGATTGGTGTGTACATTTGGAGTGTACATGCTGATTGGTATTTTGGACACGTAGTTCAATGCTCGTGTGGCGTGAGTTTGTGTATTCACTATTGGACATGGTGACTTACCCAAGTGTTAAGTCATTATATAAATGACTTAGTTACTGGTCCGAGAGAAGTATAGTGATAAGTTGACTTGCGTTGACTTGGCGTCTTAGGACGGGTTAATGTCAAGAGTGCAAGTGTTAAAATGAATAGTGTTGAATAAAAGGATATAGTAACATCACTTGTATTGTTAATTTTTCGGGATTGACATGGTTTTGTAATTTTGATTTTTATATTATTTAAGTATGATTTATACTTAAGTCGGTAATTAACGAACGCGCCTTATTTGATAGGTTGTGGTTTTCGTGTTTAAACGGGCATCAGTAATCGTCAGCGATCGTCTTATTACTACTATTGGCTAAGGTGAGTCTATAGCCTCGCTTTTAACATGTTTACTTGTTTTATAAAACCCGCGAGGGGGATAATATGCTTGTTTTATTAAAATAAAGGGTACAACGAGAAGTTGTGGAAACCCTGCTTATTAGAAAAGTAGGGGTGCAACGAGAAGTTGTGGAAACCCTACTTATTGGAAAAGCACTTATTATAAATGAAGGGTGCAACAAGAAGTTGTTGTAAACCCTCTTTGTTTTAAAATTGAACACAAGGGACCCGATTGTATGCTTAGATGAAAGTTATTACATAACTTAGTTTTAGCCTTAAAATACCCATGAATCGTGAATTGTTAATCGAAGGATCGCTAATACTATGGATAGATCTATTGGGGTGACGCCCAGTCCGGTCGCGACTAGCTATCGCGTGGTGTTGTGATGCACTAGTACTGAAACATCGGATGCATTGTATAAGAGAAATATACGCACTTGGCTAGTTGTGTTGGGCTGAAATAATATATGTTAACGTTCAATGTCACGAGGCTTATGTAATGACACTGATAATTAAGTTTATACAACATAATTGTCTTTCGGTGAATTATTAACCATGGAAGGTTATTTAAAATACTTGTGTTCTTTTTATTTAAATTAAACTCTATAGATTCACTCGGCAAATTTTGCTGACTTTTTAGCATGTTTTATCTCAGGTCCATATAGAAGGCACTCGAGGAAGGCGGTTTCGTGAAGCTTGCATATCTGAAATGTTTTGGCCCGCTTTTATAAAATTATATCCATTCAAAGAACTTTATCATTTATTGTGTTTTGTAAACTTTATGTTATTTGTGACCAAGTGTAAAGTTTTATTGTTTAATGAATGAATGGATGTTTTTATCAGAACGACTCGTTTTGAGCCGTTTTCTATGATATTGAGCTTGAGTCATAATAGTAACACCCAAGGACCCTTCCGCTGCTATGAACGAAATTGGGGTGTTACAATTTGTTCATACAAGCTCAGGTTCAGTTTTCTTAGATTTTCTTCTTCCTGAAGCTTGTATGTTTTGTTGAGTTCTTCCTGAGTGGCCACCCCAGCTTTGATCAGTCGATCATTCAGTTTATAATCTCCTTTGTTCTTGGGTATGAAAGGGGGTGAACCACTATCAGTTGTTTCTCCACTTGTGGTCAGCCCATCTACATGATCATTCTTGGCTGATGACTCCCCCTTATCCTTTGCTGGGCTATTTTTAGTCATTGGTGACTCATAGACAACAGGTTGTTTCTGAGCCTTCTTTTGGGCATGTTTCTGAAAGAGTTAATGGATGGTGTTTTTCTCCCCCTTAGCAGAAGACTGCCCAACAGCTTCTGATGACCCACCAGCATGGAAGAGGCCACAAATATGATCAAGAGTGGGAGATAACTTGGCCAGCATGGCTAGAACATTTTCAAGCGCATTTAATTTCTGCTGAACCTCATCAGATATGGTCAACTTCTGTTTTTCCAGTAACGCCACTCTATCTTTTATCTTTGACAGAGAATCACACAAAGCATTAACTTGGCCAGGTACTGGTGTGAATTCTGGTGGAAACTCCATGGAAGCACCGTTGATGGAGTCCATAAGTGATGACATCTCTTTCTTTAAGGAAGTGGTGGTGGCCACATCTTTGACTAGTGGCTTCAAATCAGCAATGATGACATCCTTGATTTGTTCAGCAGAAGGAGGAATTGGTCTTGCTTTAAGAGTTGAGATTTTAGTATCAGCAAGCACCTTTTATTCCTTCAGTCTAGCCACCTGTGATTGAAGAATCAACAGTTGATTTGTTAATTCTTTTACCTGTTCAGTTATGGGGGATGGTGGCTTTGGTGTTGCATCAGCAGTCTCTTCATCACTGTCATCAAGGTTGACTAGAATTCTTTCACTGAATCCAAGTTCCTTTTCCAAATCATCACTAGACATGCTGAATACAAATGAAGGCAAGTGTCCCACCTTGGTACCAGTAGTGAGATTCACTTCCTTGGGTGTCTTCTGACCATCACCTCCAGTGTGAGGATCAGTTTCAAGTCCTTCACCACCAGGGTTGGTTTTACCTGATGGATCCTGAGAAAGAGTCCCTAATAAGTTAAGATCAATGATAATGTTTTTGGTTCCTTCAGTAGGACATTGTTGTGGGGGGACTACATCATTAGAAACAGATAGGCTAGGGTCAGCATCAGTTGTTGTATTTGCTGACACATCATTCCCTGATGCAGACTCAGAGTGATAAATGATAGGAATTGGTAATGAAATAGGAATTGTTAATGAAATAGGAATTGTATTCATATTTAAATTACTTACCAATGATGACTCCACACTACTGAGCTGAGGGTGAGATCCATATTCACCCTTCTCTCCTAAAGAAGTTGAGAGAGGGGTTGCCTTCTGGGCCTCTTTATGCGTGTCACCACCAGTAGAGACTGAAGGTGACAGCTGGCTAGGGTTCTTGTCATTGGCCAAGGACTTACTCTTCTTCAAAACATGGCCTTGGGATTCATCAGCAATCTTCTTTGAGGAAGATTGTGTGAGGGCTTTCCTCTTTCTGGACTCACGTCTAACCTTCTTAGTATTAACTGACGTGCTCTTCTGACGAGGTCCAGATGAAGCTCCAGGCTTTTCGCCTTTCAGATCCCCTTCTCCAGTTGGAGGAGTGTCTTTTGGAGCTTTGTACACTACTGGACCATCTGCTGGGCAGATGTCCAGCATGGGTTGTGTAGGAGGAGGATCAATGGTGCTGATTAGAATGTTCCAACGAGTAAGATCAAATGGTCGAAAAATTAGTTTATCTTCATTGATTTTTGAAAAGTCATCACCAAGATGGTCAGCAAAGAGGAGAGATAGAAATCTGGTGTAAACAACGTTTTTCTCTCTTGTCTTTTTCTTCAGCTTCCCATGGAGATCTTCAAAAATAAGCCTCCCAAAATCAGCTTTAATCCCTTGGCAGACAGTATAAAATAATAGCATCCTTTTGGTTGATCTGGTCAAGGCCTCCAGTCCCCCCCCCCCCACAAACACTCAATAACAATAGTCATCAGCAACTTCCACCTTGGTGGCAAACAACTTCTTTTTAACCGCCCTTTCTCAGTAATCTCTTCAGTATACCCAATTTCTTTAAATAAATTTTTAACAATCATAAAATCATGAGGTATAGCCTCATAATCACTATGGTTTCCAAATAATTTAGACCCAAAACACTTCTAAATAATTTTAACCCAAATCTACCATGAATCCCAACTATGGTAGAATCAAACTCAATGGAATTCTTGTTGTTAGAAGCCTCTGCTGTGAACCAAAATTATTTTAGGATATTTTGAAACATCATACCAGGATCCTCAAATAATGCATACCTTAAAACACTTTTGTACAAGTAAGTCATAACTTGTTCCCCAGGAACGGACTTAATTGATTCAGGTTTGAGTAAGGTGATGTTTTTGGGCTTGAAGATGATATCTTCAATGGGAAAAGTCACATGGGTGGATTGGTTGAGTGTGATCTTTGCAACCTTAGGGGAAGAAGATGATTCAGCCATTGTTATTTCTGTGTGTGTTTTTTTGAAAGAGAGAGAGTTTATGTGTGTGTTTTTGATGAAAAGATTTGTAAGCGTGGAATGAAATACAATTGTAAAGGATTATATAAAAACTTGAACTGATTTGTAAAAAGATTTTTAAACCATTTGAAAAAAAAATTAAATCTTTTAAGGTTTCTTTTGAACATTTGACACAAACTCTCTCATTAATGTTATGCAAAAAAGTATGATTTTATGTTGCTTTGAACAGTGAAATGCCTCTTGTGTCAGAGAGTTGTTGACTGTGGATGGGGACGTTTGAAATTTCCTTAATAAACAAATGACACCTTTTGAAAGAATGTTTGTTTTATTCACAAGAAAATTCAATTCCATTTAATACTTTTCATCACATGATTGATTTGTTTTAAATGTTGTTGCTCAGATATGCTGAAGTTGATGGCAATACTTGTGAGCTTCAGTGTGAGACCCCCAAAATCAGGCAAGGAAACACGTAGGCAGCAAGGGGGTTCCACGACATGGTATAAGAAACAATGAAATACTGTTGACAGAAAGTTGACGTAATAAAAACTTATACATTACATCACAAAAAGATCAGAGTTTTTAAACAAAGGTCCCAGAGTTTTATAAGCGGAAAATGTATTATTTAAACATGGTTTTGTAACATGTTATTACCAAAAATATAGAATAAACTTCTGATAGCTTTTACCAAAACCAATCTTTAAAAAGTAACACATAAATCTCCAAGCTGCGATAATATTCTGCGGGCTCCCATCCAATCAAAGCTAAGTAATAATACCTGAGATTAAACATGTAAAATCGTCAACATAAAGTTGAGTGATATTCATAGGTTTAGCAGTAAAGGTGTGGAACACAAGCATTCATTTGTAAAACAAGTAAATAGGGAGAATGGTTATGATCATTAACCATAGTCCGAAACTATTATTATTGCTATTTAGTTCATGAACCGAAGCTTAACTCAATGTAAGTTCCTCTAGTGAGTATTCATCCTAAATACTCAAGTATAAACAAATGAAATGCGTCATGGTTAAACAACCGCAACATGGGACGTGGATTGTCAATCCCGATGGATCCACCCACAACATTCGCGCTTAGCAATACAAGTAAATTAACGGTTCATGATCAGGAGAGGAAACTTAAGGGCTATAACTAAAACCAATAATAATAATGAAAATTTGTTGGAAATCATCAAGTTCTGGAAAGCATACAAGTTCTGGATAGCATACAAGTTCTGGATAGCATACAAGTTCTGGAAGCATACAGTTTTAAATGAATGTGTTCCACCATGTAAAATCTCACCCCGCGTTTAGAAACAATGCATAAGTAGTAAAAAGGGGCTATGAACTCACCTTAGATATACGGATATCAAACCAGGATATCGATCAATATAATAATGACATGAGTGAAATGGTGAGATAAGATAAGACGAGAAACCACAAGCTTTTAAAGAAACCTAAAATAAAATAGCGTGTCTTAGAGATATAAACGATAACGTAAGAGAATAAACGAGTTTTATAAATGTTTCCTAAAAATATAGTTATAAGAATTTAAATAATATGATTGGGATATTTTTGAATATTATTAAATAAAGAGGGCCAAAAGTGTTACTTTAGAAATCTTTAACATTCATTAGTAGATAGCTTTAAAAAAAGGACTAAAATGTAATTATGTAATTCATATGCATGAATTCATGACGTGAAGAATTACTTCATCATCATCTCATTTACAAACTACATTTGAATTTCATTAATAGTATTCCGTTAGAAAATTTCAATCCATGGTTGTTTCTTTTGTATTAGTATTCCAACAGTAAAACAAATAAAGTTCGTACGTTAATATCCAAATGATACCTTAGCTCCACGCTGAGATAGACGGCGAGTGATCCGATGTCGAGATGCGCGAGCATAGAGACGGACCGAACACGAATGAAGTTGACCCTGCCCTTGACTTAAACTCGTCTATTATTCAGCCTCGTCGACCAAGGACTCAAAACATGAACATATCCCGGTCACCAACCAAATCGTAACTCGAACACAAACTACAAACTTCTACGTAATGAAATCTATGTCTAAAAAATGAACCGAAATCAACTTGACATACTTTGGCATCGGTAAAGTGAGCCCACAACTCGCACTAGGATTCTAATCCGAACAATTACGCGTACACCCTTCGACGATATGAAATAATATGTCATGTTGAAAGATGCCACCCGCCATCTTCGACTTTACTAAGACGCACTCTAAACTTAAACTTGACTCATGCACATGTGCGTCAATTGTAAAGTAAGAGAAACATGATTGCTAGATGCGCTTACAACTGTTGCTCAACTTCACCATATGAATTAGAAGCCATGTATAAATATAACATTCTTTTGCAGGCTAGCTATTAACATACGCTTGGGTGGATTTGAAGCAAGAAACTTGAGGATCATTTCATCATTATTTGTAACCATGTCTTAACGAATGCACCAAATTAAGCAAATGTTTCTTTATGTGATGGTTGAATTTGAAAGATGATATCTATCGATAGATAAAGAAGAAGAAAAAGACGTGGCACTTACATTGCCACGCATGTAGCTGCGTGTATAGAGTAGAAAAGACATAGTATTATGTTTAAGATTATAGAACCAAAGCAGGAATAAGCTTACACTGTTAAAGCAACGTGAGGACTAGAAAAAAAAAGAAAAAAAAAACAAAAGCCATGGTTTATTATTTGGTAATATTTTGAATAAGTGGGTATTATTAAGGCCCGATATTTTAAAAGTTACGCGATATAAATGATACACGTGCAGCGCACAAAAAATAAACGCTCAATACAAAATAAAAACGTCGACATCCGGAGAGCATTTATGTTAGCCTCAAAATATTGAGCCAAACAAGAATGCTCGGTCATATGTTTATTATGTATCGTATTTTAGAACGTTGTAATAGGTAGTATATTAGTCGTGTTATACGGGCTTAACTTTAGGCTAAAGTTCATTAATAAGTAACTAAAGCCCAAAAGGAAAGCCCGGCCCAAACCATATAGTCCATAAAGAAGCCCGCATGTGGGTGGACTATATATACCACCCTCCTAGCATGTTAGGAGGGTTGGTGGTTCATTTTCTCATTCCTTAATCTAATATTCACAAGTTAATCCTCTCCTTCTCTCTCACTTTCTCTCACTACTTTCTCTCTCTAGAATTCTTCTCATATCTTCCTTTCTTTCTTAATAATTCGTCTTATATCATTCATATAAAAGGGACAACATTTGGTATCAATCGCCACGGGGTAGATTTGTTATTAGTTGTTCTTCTTATATTTGATTCGTGTGATTTCTTCCATAAATCAACTCGAATTCAAATTTTTTTTTTTGTGGTTTTCGTGTTCTTTATCTTGCTACAAATCATCTATATACTTGTTCTAGAGATTTGGTTGTTTTGGTTTGGTAAAAATCACGAATTTGTTGCCTAAAAGTTGCTAATTTGTTGCCTAAAAGTTGCCAAAAACCGTTGCCTAAAAAGTTGGAAGAAAAAGCACCATTACTGCGACAGCTTGAATTTCGGAAAGGTAAGTACGGTTTCGATCGCAATAACCCTAGGGTTTTACTTTGCGATCAGTATTGCGATAGCCCCTTATTCCGATCTGAACATTCCGATCGTTATTGCGATCTGGATTGCGACGGATTTAAGGCAATCTTGAAACGTTACTCTGCCCACATTGCGACAGCCACATTCCGATCTGGGATTCCGATCTGGCATTGCGATCTGGGATTTCGATAGGTACACATTCATTGCGATCTAAAAGACATTCCGATCTGAACATTTCGACAGTGCATTGCGATCTAAAGGACATTCCGATGGGCATTCCGATGGCACATTCCGATGGACATTCCGATGACATGTTTAGCTAAATTTTGTTTGAGTATTTTTTAGATTTAGCCACCATCTAGCCTAGTTTCGGAACGTAGTTTACACGAAGATTAAAATCAAATTTTTTCCATACTAGTTTTAGGACATTTCTAGCTCGATTTCAAATTTTGGCGATTACAAAATTTTTGGACTACCGTTTTAGTCGGACTAGAGAATTTATTGTCGGCCTGGAGAAAAATTGCAATTTTCGGAATTTAAACCACAACAACAATCACAACAAATCTACTTAAGATCCATATTCACTTCATCATTTCAGAGAATATTGAGATGGATTCTACTGCCGAATATCGTGTGACGAACAACAACATAATGGTGGCAGGTAACAAAGAGAGACCACCAATGCTTGTATCTGGTCGGTATGCTCAATGGCAATCACGTTTCATACGATATCTTGATACAAGACCTAATGGTGATGCCTTGAGGAAATGTATTACTCATGGACCATATATATTTAAGAAGATATCAGTTCCTCCAAGAGCAGCCACAGATACTACTGATCCAATACCTGCAAGTGAACGTGATGAGACAAGAGCTGATCTCACACCTGAAAATTGTGCTTGGCATGATGCGGAGAAGGAAGCCATCTATATGGTTTTAAGTGGGATTGGAGATGATATTTACTCCACGGTTGATGCATGCCCGACAGCACATGAAATGTGGACTGCTATTGAACGCTTGCAACAAGGAGAATCACTCAACAAACAAGATGTCAAAACAAACTTGTTTTGGAATTTTGGCAAGTTTACTTCAAGGGATGGAGAATCAATTGATTCATACTACTCCAGGTTTTATAAAATGATGAATGACATGACAAGAAATAACCTGCAAGTATCCACCATGCAAGTCAATGTCCAATTTCTTCAACAACTTCAACCTGAGTGGACACGGTTTGTCACTTTGGTGAAACAACAAGAAAAGTTAGACGAGGTCTCATATCATCGACTCTTTGACATCTTGAAGCAATTTCAGAATGAAGCAAATGAAATTCGAGCTGAACGTGTTGCCAAGACGGCTAATCCACTTGCTTTAGTAACTACCACTCAACATGTTCAAGATCCTCACTCTCGTGCTCCTAAGCCATACTCCAATACATCATCTTCACCACGATATTCCACATCATCTAAGTCTTCATCTTCCACAAAATCTCGAGGTAAAGCGCCAAGAGCACCATCACCACCATCTGAGTCCTCATCTGAAGAAGATAGTGATGAAGACCAAGCTCAAAAGAACCGAGAGATGAAACAACAAATTGCTTACATAATGAAGACTTACAAGAAAATCTACAAACCCACCAACAACAATCTTCGCACATCATCTAACACAAAGAACCGATATGTTGAGAGTCCTCCAAGGTATGACACACGTCGACGTGGTGAAAGTCCTTCTAGGTATGATCGACATAATCCAACACATGTTGAGGGTTCTGCAAGATATGATCGACAAACTGCTAAGTATGATGCTCAGAGGATTGCTGCTGCTACTGGGAATAGGGAAACGGTTGGAAGTCAAGTGGTTCAGCAGAGTGGGATTCAATGTTTTAATTGCCAAGGTTATGGGCATATGGCAAAGGAATGCAGGAAGCCGAAAAGGGTTAGAGACTCCAGCTATCACAAGGAAAAGATGCTGCTATGCAAGAAAATGGAAGCAGGGGTTAAATTGTCAGCTGAGGAAGGAGCCATGCTTGATGATACTGATGATGAAGATTCTGATCAAGAGCTTGATGCACATTACTCGTACATGGCAAAGGTTGAAGAAGTTCTCAAAGTCACTGAAGATGACAATGGTCCTATCTTTGACACTGAGCCAATCGATAAGGTACACACTACTGATGAATATAATGTGTTTGGTGATATTCCTGAGCATAGTGATCTACCCAATGCCATTAATGACACGTGTATGATGGAAACGGTTGATAGCAATACCACACCCGATTCATCAGACATGTGCAATAATGAGTCTGAGGATGATCAACATGCAAATGAAAATGATGAAGAGGAACGTATTGCGCTTGCTAATTTAATTGCTACTTTACAAAAAGATGTCACTGAAAATAAAAAGAGTCAAAAGCAATTAAAGAAGGCAAACGCTACGCTCACTCAAAGCTTTGAAGAATGCAAAGCTGCTCTTATCAAATCTACTGAGATGACTGAAACCTATAGAGATGAGCTCCTTCAGAAAACCAAAGAGCTTGAGGGGTACAAGGGAAGTGCGTTAAAAAGTCAAAAGGACGATTTTGAAAACAAATATAATACAACTCTTGAGTTATTAGCTAAAGAGAAGCGTCAATATAATGTTTTCTTAATGGATGAACGTCAAAAAACGTACCTTGCCAATACCAAAGTTAATGAACTTGAACAAAAGCTCTCTATGACCACTACCGATTCTGCTAAAATTCTAGAGGATAAGAAACAAGAGGTAGATGCGTTAAAACAAGACTTCAAAAGTAGATATGATAAAGAAACCGAAAAAGTTACAAAACTAGAAGCACAAGTCGACTTTTTGAAGAACGTTGTTTATAAAACGCATGATTCTATTCAATCCGTAAGAATGCTAGCACCTCCATCGATGTTTAAGGGTCAAGCTAGCTTTGCAAGTCCTGAGTACCTTGCCAAAGCTCAAGCTGCGAACCCGCATCTTTATCTTGATGAGACTGAAAGGACAGATCTTGATTGCATGCCTGTTAGTGCCAATAGTGAAGAGACTGCCCTTTGGGATGCCGATAGTCAACCACTTGTTAATAAGGAGTTTGTGAAACCTTATAACTATGCTTATGAGAATAGTCTCTATGGCCTGTTCAACAAACAAACTCAGAAAACTCGTGAGGAAGTGTTCTTAGAATGCAAACAAAAGAGAATTCAATGGAAGAAAGCATTTGCCCCTAAGAAATCTAATGTTTACAAATACATAAACTACCTCCCTCTAGATGAATCAAAAAGCAAGAGTAGGAAAACATTAGGTATTCTTAAACACCACATAGATAATGTTAAATCTATTGTTGAAAGAGACTGGGCAAAACGTGAAAATGCTGAGTGGACACGTCCGATTCCTCACGATATTACCTTGCTTGTCAAAGAACTCTTAATTCCAAACACAGCGTTGATTAAAGAAACTGTTCTTCAACTTGAGGAGTTCATTCGGACTGAAATGTTTGATGATTTAAAATATGTTGAATCTATTGAGAAACACATTGATGATCTTCAAATGGAGAAGTCTGATTTCTCAGATGAATATGATTTACTCTTGCAAGAATGCGTTTCTAAAGATGTTATGTGTGCTTATTTTACATCTTGTGCTGACATTGATGAATATTCTGAAGTTGCATGCCAATATCTTGATAAGATCAAAGAATGTGAACGTCTTGAAATTGAGCTTTCGAAACGAAAAGAAAATGTTGACAAAAAGGCTTTTGAGTTACTTCAACACAAAACTGATTTCCTTCAAAAACATTGTCATTCACTTGAACTTGCTTTGCAAAAAGATGTTGGTCGTTTTCCACATGATAATAAATTGCAAGAAAAACTTTCCCAAACATTTCGAGAAATGAATGAACAGAATTTGGAAATTAAAGGGTTGAAAGCTCAATTACAAGACAGGGACAGAGCGATAGCTGAGTTGCAGAAACTCATTGCTAAAATGGGTGGGAAAATTGTGGAACCTAGCATTAAGAAAAATGTTGTTAGACAACCCAATGCCTCTAAAGAGAATAGATCCTCTATCTTGGGAAAACCATCTGCTTTATCTAATTCCTCGTTTGCTAAACCTGTGTTTGCCCCCAAGATGGATGGAAAGGAAAGGTTACCACAAGCTCAACTTATAAGGAATCCTATAGCACCAAGCGTTAAGCACAATAATGTCATTAAACCAGGGATGTATAGATTGTCCACTAAGCCCACAAACAAAGATACTCACTCGCCTCAGACTTCTAGAAACACTAATATTCATGTGTCTTCTACTACAGGAATAGTCTCCACTACTAGTGTTAGCCGGCCTCAGCTTAAGAGCACTCAAGTGAATGATAAGGTCTGGAAACACAAGAATCAAGGGAAGATGAAGCAAGTAGAAGAACACCCTAGGATTTTCAATGTTTCTAAGAATAAAACGTCTGTAATCGCGTGTCATGACGATTTGAATGATTCGACTTTGAATGCTATGAATGTGAAATTTGTTTGTGTCAAATGTGGCAAGTGTGCTAATGCTAATCATTCTATGTGTGCTATAAATAAAGTCAAAGGCGTAGATACTAGAACTAAGAAGCAAGTTGCAATGCCTATTAGAGCTAGTAAACCCAAACGCAAAGTGAACCATTCTGGTGCAACCCCCACTAAGAAAAGTAATGCATCAGACTCCACCACTAAGAATCCTAGAAGCAAAATTAAGGAATTATATGAGTCTGCCAGTAAGTCTTGGAAATGGTGGTTTGCTAATCAATGTCCTCCCGGATATAAATGGATGCCTAAAGTTAGGACAGAAAATGTGAAAACGAGTGTTAGTTTGCCTTTAAATGTTGATAAGGACACTAATGATTCTACTATCACAACTACTGTGGTATCCAATTTAGCAAATGCTCCATCGTGTTCTAACTCTTCTGCAGGTGATACAAATAATTCTCTTCATAATGGACTCCGGATGCACGAAGCACATGACGGGGAATCTCAAGCTTCTAATTAACTTCGTGGAGAAGTTCCTGGGTACGGTCCGATTCGGAAATGATCAATTTGCACCGATCCTAGGATATGGAGATTTGGTTCAGGGGAATATCACGATTAAAAGGGTATACTACGTCGAAGGGCTCAATCACAATCTTTTCTCGGTTGGTCAATTCTGTGATGCGGATTTGGAAGTTGCTTTTAGAAAGAAGACATGTTTTGTTCGTGATTATGATGGGAATGACTTACTTACCGGTACACGGGGTACTGACCTTTACACAATTTCACTTCAAGACACAACTTCATCAACTCCAATTTGCTTCATGGCTAAAGCTTCAACGACTCAGGCATGGTTATGGCATCAACGTCTTTCTCATCTCAACTTTGATACCATTAACTTGCTTTCCAAGAAAGATATTGTGAGAGGCCTTCCAAGCTTGAAATTCATCAAAGATCATCTTTGTTCTTCTTGTGAACTTTGTAAAGCTAAACGAAGTAGCTTCAAAACAAAGACCACACCAAGCTCTAAAGGACGGTTAGATCTTCTTCACATGGATCTGTGTGGTCCCATGCGTGTTCAGAGTATCAATGGCAAGAAATATATTCTAGTAATAGTCGATGATTACTCAAGGTACACATGGACTCATTTCTTGAGATCCAAAGATGAAACTCCCAACGTTCTATTCAGCTTCCTTAAATTGATACAACGTGGTCTTCAAGCTCAAGTTAAAGTGGTTCGTACTGACAGAGGTACAGAATTTTTGAATTCTAATCTGAGAAAGTATTTTGAAGCCGAAGGGATTGAACATGAAACATCTATTGCTCGAACACCCGAACAAAACGGCGTTGTTGAAAGACGAAACCGTACTTTGGTTGAAGCTGCTCGAACATTATTATCCGCTTCAAAACTTCCACTATACTTTTGGGCCGAAGCCGTGTCAACCGCATGCTACACACAAAACCGCTCCTTAATTATCCCAAGACACGAAAAGACACCATATCACATAATTCATGATCGTAAACCTTCACTCAAACACCTTCATGTTTTTGGATGTATTTGTTACATTATACGAGATGGTGAAAATTTGGATAAGATGAAAGAAAAAGGTGATGCATGTATTCTTGTGGGATATGCAACTCAGTCTAAGGGATATAGAGTGTTCAACAAAAGAACAAAATTGATTGTCGAGACAATTCACATCCGATTTGATGAATCTCAAGAAATGGCACTTGAACAAAGCAGTTTAAGTCCCGATCCACAACGACAAACAACTTCCGTTCACAACCGCACGGAACTCGGAACTCAAGACCACAGCAATGAACCGTCAAGTTCAAAGCTGGTTCCTGAACATGTTCCTAGAGAAGATATGACAGTGGACACGACACTTGAAGAGTTGGAAATGTTATATGGACCAATGTATGATGAATATTTCACGGGGGAGAAACAAGTTGCATCGAAGTCTTCCGCTGTCACTCATGATAAGAATGATGATACTGTTCATCATCAACAAAAGGATACAACTTCATCTACTTCAACACGGGTTGTTGCAGATTTACCTCCTCAGAATATCACTTCAACAATCGATCCTACAACATCCACAACTACTGTCATTGCTCCAGAGAACACAAATCAAGCAGACGGTGCATTATCTGACGATGACGAATTTATCAACCCATTCGGTACACCGGTACACGAAACTGGAGAGTCTTCTACTCGCCATGTTGATCCGTCAAATATGCATACGTTTTATCAACGACATCCTTCAACACATCATTGGACCCGAGATCATCCTTTGGTTCACGTAATTGGAAACCCTTCACAGCCTGTTCGTACAAGACGACAACTAGCCACTGATGGCGATGTTTGTATGTTCGCACTCGCCGTGAGTACTGTCGAACCAAAAAACATCAAAGAAGCCATGGCTGATCATGCTTGGATTGAATCGATGACGGATGAACTTCAACAATTTGAAAGACTTAAAGTCTGGGAACTTGTTGACAGACCATACGATGTAACTCCATTAAATCTTCGATGGATCTGGAAAAACAAGATGGATGAAGAGAACACGATCATCAAAAATAAATCTAGACTAGTGGCTAAAGGGTATGGACAGAAAGAGGGTATTGATTTTGAAGAATCATTTGCACCAGTAGCTCGAATGGAAGCAGTCAGGATTTTTCTTGCTTATGCTGCACATAAGGGATTCATTGTCTATCAAATGGACGTCAAGACGGCGTTTCTTAACGGTCCTTTGAAGGAAGAAGTTTATGTCACGCAGCCGGAAGGATTCGTCAATCCTCATTATCCTGACAAGGTGTATCGTCTCCACAAAGCACTATATGGACTCAAGCAAGCTCCAAGGGCGTGGTACGACGAGCTCTCGAAATTTCTGGTCTCCAAAGGTTTCTCAAAAGGTTCCATTGATTTAACTTTGTTCACTTATAAATATGGGGATGACATTCTGCTTGTGCAAATTTATGTTGATGACATTATTTTCGGGTCTACAAACCCAAAACTTTCAAAATGGTTTGAAAAAGTAATGCACAGCAGATTTGAAATGTCTATGATGGGCGAACTAAAATTCTTTCTAGGAATTCAAGTTCACCAATCCCCAAGTGGTATCTTTATTAACCAAGCTAAGTATTGTCAAGAGATAATCACAAAGCATGGTATGACATCATGTGACCCCGTTGGGACACCGTTATCAACCACATCCCTAGGTGCTGATTTGGAGGGATTACCCATAGATCAAACGAGATATCGTTCCATGATCGGGTCCCTCATGTACTTGACAGCAAGCAGACCTGATATTCATCATGCTACGTGTTATTGTGCACGATATCAAGCATGACCCACTGAAAAGCACCTCAAGGAGGTTAAACGGATCTTTCGGTACCTTAAGAATACCATTCACATGGGACTCTGGTATCCGAGGGAAACCGGTTTCTTTCTAACCGCCTATTCAAATTCTGATCATGCAGGGTGTCTTGATACACGTAAAAGTACTTCTGGTGGTGCACAATTTCTAGGCCAAGACAAGCTTGTGGGATGGTCTTCCAAGAAGCAGGATTGCACGTCACTTTCATCAGCCGAAGCGGAGTATGTGTCTCTATCTGCGTGTTGTGCTCAAGTTCTTTGGATGAGAACACAACTCACAGATTATGGCTTCCATTTTGATAAAGTACCTATGTACTGTGACTCAAAGTCGGCCATAGCCATCTCCTGCAATCCGGTTCAGCATTCCCGCACGAAGCACATTGATGTCCGATATCACTTCATTAAGGAACAAGTTGAAAGAGGTATCATTGAACTATACTTTGTTGGAACGGATTACCAATTAGCTGACTTGTTTACAAAAGCTCTTTCGAAAGAGAGGTTTGCGTATCTAGTTAGGCAAATTGGTATGAGATGTTTGACTCCAGCAGAACTGGAGGTTCTGGCAAAGAAGCCTGCTTGATTCATCTATCAAACATCTACCTGTAAATATTAATCAAAAAGCAAAATACAAAAGTAAAAAATCTTTGATAATCCAAAAATATTCTTCTCGACATGTCTTTCAGTATCGATAATATGGACGTACCTAGAAATGTCGCTCAATAACGACACGGGTGTGTACATAAAGCTCGAATGAAAGTTGTAAATATTTTTCAAAACATGTCATTTCTATCTTTTCAAAAGGAAATTGTCTATTTTGGACAATATTTCCAACAACGGGTAGAGCAATCTATCTTGGGTTGAGCTTGTCACAAAACATTCAACGTTTTGAGCTCAACACAATGGCTTGTAATCACTTTCAGATTGCAACCCGGATCTAAATTCACGGGGGAGTGTACGCTTTTGTACTCTTACCCTTAGCAAAAGAAGTTAAATCTTCTTACACTTGAGTGGATTCGTCAAGACATTCAAAGTCTATGAACTCAAGTTTATGCTTTAGAAAAACCTTTTCGTCAAAAAGAATTGATTTTTCAAAAAGCGTTGAACACAATTTTTTCAAGAATTTCTCAATGATATTCAAAATCTTTCAAAAATTGTGTGTTCAACAACTCCTATCCTCAAAAGTTTAATGTGGATCACATCCTCGTAATGACAATTCCATTGGATCAATTTTTGAGGGGGAGCATTTCAACTTCATGCATAGATTGACACATCTTTCTCCCAAAGATTTTCAAGACTATTTTTCAAAATATATTTTAATCAAATTTGGTATCTCTAATATCAAAAGATTTTATATATTAGAGATAGGGGGAGAAAATGTGATTAAAATGTGATCATATATAAGACTCAAGCACTTTAACTCTTACCCACATGTGCGAAACACTTTCGATTATCGATGCACATGTGAAGGGGGAGCTTTTCTGAAACGACAAAACTAGCAAGGTGTTAAATGTTTTTTAAACACTTTGTTAGAATTTAAAGTGGTTTTCATGGTTACGATCAAATACCCACAACATCTTTAATTTCACGACGTTATTGGTGTCAAAAGGGTGGTTAGGTTTAAGTCCTATGATCCAACCAGAACCGGAGGGATCTTCCCAGGGACAATCCAATAGATTATTAGAAGTCCTTAGGAAAGATGGAGTAGAATGTGAACGTAGTTGAATGCCGACTAAGTACTGATGCTAGCACTGGAACAATCACAACAAGGTGTTAGTAATGATGTCTTGGTAAGCATTGAAGGGGTTGAAGAATGAAAAAGAAATGTAAGGATAAAGGGTGTAAAGAAAGAAGCCCTCCATACAACTTAGGCAGAAACCGGGTCAACTCATCATGAAGACAAACTCATCATGGACCCAGTGATGTGAAGCACAACCCTTTCCTAGCTACTCAGGCTTCTCTCAAAAGAAGTTTGTTTTATTGTCACGGAGATCAACACGACTTCTATTGACCTTCTCACTCCGAGATAGTTGATATTGAATAGGTGGCATCTGCTCCAGCCTCCGACCACTAAAAGTGCACAAATCGAGTCTAGAGCCAAGAGATCAATCAAATCTCGTTAGGACACACGGATGAAGATCAAGAGAGTCCTACGCTATATCCTTGTGATATTGCTAGAACACTCAGAGTGATACTACTTAGTATTCACAATGATGAGTGGAAATCCTTCCAGTGTTAACATCAAACAGCACTGCGGTAGGTCATATGTAAGATTCTTTATGAATTGAACATGTGTAAAACTGAAAAGCAACAGTGGTTTGATTCTTAATTGATTCAAACTCGTTTCAAGTTTCTACGCAATATCTTCATGGTCTTGCCAGAACATTCAGAGTGATATTTATTAATATTCACAGTGACGAATGGAAATCCTTCTAGCGTCAACATCAAACAGCGCTACGGTAGGTGACTTGTGAGATTCTCATGAATCAAACTTGTGTCAACTGGAAAGCAACAATGGTAAGATTCTTTACGAATCACACTTGTTCCAGGAACTTGAATTGACGACTTTAATCAAGCGGATATTTATCCAATTGATTCACTCTTTATGTTCGCAGTCTTGCTTTGAGACGGTCGAGTAAAGAGAACGGCTAGTACAGCCGCGAAACCCTGTCAAGGAGATTCTTAATTGAATCTACCTGATCACAGGTACGATATTTAATATCGTATAACGGTCTTCACCGACCGGAGGTAAAACGCTACCGATTTAGGACGAATGTCAAAGCCATTCAGTCCGTGTCTATGTTTTGTCTCGAGAAGGTGGCGTCACGGTGTACACAGCAAAGTCAATGATTCAGAAACCACATACTCATGCCTAAAGACATATTCAACAATTAACAGTGTGAGCATGTGGATGAAGACACAAGATCGCAAGATGGCAAAGACAAGTCAAGGATGATTTGAAGATCTCAAGCTTAAAGACAAAGTCTAAAGACAACGACAAAGGCTCAAAGATCACAGCATGAAGGAACAAGACTACAATTACACGTTCAAGACTCATTTATGGCGAGATTAGTAATCTCTACAAATTTCCTAAATGACCAAGGTTTATGACCTCTCATTGGGGGAGATTGTTAGCCTCAAAATATTGAGCCAAACAAGAATGCTCGGTCATATGTTTATTATGTATCGTATTTTAGAACGTTGTAATAGGTAGTATATTAGTCGTGTTATACAGGCTTAACTTTAGGCTAAAGTTCATTAATAAGTAACTAAAGCCCAAAAGGAAAGCCCGGCCCAAACCATATAGTCCATAAAGAAGCCCGCATGTGGGTGGACTATATATACCACCCTCCTAGCATGTTAGGAGGGTTGGTGGTTCATTTTCTCATTCCTTAATCTAATATTCACAAGTTAATCCTCTCCTTCTCTCTCACTTTCTCTCACTACTTTCTCTCTCTAGAATTCTTCTCATATCTTCCTTTCTTTCTTAATAATTCGTCTTATATCATTCATATAAAAGGGACAACAATAGTTAATAAACGTTAACGCGTTATATAAATAAACGATACTTAAATGTTTACATAAATTACGAAGAATGCTCGTAAAACGAAACGACAATAGTAAATATGTCTATGTCATAACGAGAATATTTACGATCGACAGACATATACTTTGCCAGTAAATAATAAATGACAAGTATTTGATACACTAAAGCCATACCTTTGCCGGTTAGTCGAGAATTCAATATTATTCTTCGAACTAACATGAAAAATAAAAGTCGAGTAATAAATACTAAACCGAATACTATAAATAAGAGTAGATCTTGGTCTAAATGTTGATTTTAAATTTCGGTTTACTACAATAAATAAATATGGAAAACTAAAAATAATTTATTTATTTATTATTATTTTTTTACAATATCGAATAAAATATTATCAATGATCAGAAGAATAATTAAAATATAATTTAAGTAAAATTCTTGAGATCTCAGGTTTTACGTATGAAAAGTATATAGAACAAGTAACACATTCTAAAATCGAAAAGTATGAATAAAAGAATAATTTAAATACCGGTAAAAATACGAGTTCTCACAGTCGGCCCTCCTAAAGGAACTCTGGTCCCCAGAGTTCCACTGGAGACGGAAGAAAATGCAAACAAATGGAGATACATAGTTTAAAACTGATTCATTGCTTCCCAGGTAATTTTTTTTTTGCACCACGGCGTACCTTAACAATTAGAATTTACTATGCTTCAGTTTCTTAACTCCTTTTCGAGTAAATTTTTAAAACTGGATGAAAATAAATAACCTTTCAGTACGGAGAATTATCAAGAGATAGAATGAACACAAGAATTGCTTGAACGGACAAGGTGCGCTAAAATGAGTTAAGATTGTTAAGCAACAAGGATTCGCAAATCATGCAACTGTAAAACATGACAATTTACTTATTAGAAAAATAGAGGGGAAATATGAATTACATATAGGCATTTGGATTACAAGTTGTCATAATTATTTGTCTAGGATTTGGTATTATTTTCAAATTTAGCTTAAGTATTTCCTTGATAAAAATTTCAAAGTAAAAGTAATTCAGTTCAAATAGTTATCTCAATCAGCTTAATAGCTTTTGGATGACTGTATGAAATTATTATTAAAAACTTAGGTTTATCGTTACCATTAGGAAAAAAATAAAATTTTCCAAATTATTTAGAATCATTGTTAGAAATTATAATTTAAATTGATAATTTCATTAGATTGAAAATAAAGTATGATACAATCAAATATTTTTAAAAGATGAAACTTGACATCCTTTTTAAACACTAGTTATAAATCTACCAAAGAGGATGTATCGATGATAAGGACAATAAGAAACAAAAGATTTAGCAAGTGACTAATTTCACGAGTGTGGTTGGTGTCACCAACAATGGCTTATTAAGTTCTCAGTGGTGGATACACGATCGAAAGAGAAAACCACACAACAAATTTCGAATCAAAGAAAATTCTTAAGAAGTCACTTGATAGTAATTTCAGTAAAATGAACAACGAGAGGGGAAATCAACACATGGTTCTCACGAATGAATTTCAAGACAATAGAGTCTAACACACATCATGACAAATACACGAAATCATTGTTCACGTCCAGTCATAAATCATTAACCGCGTCCATAGACGTTTCGAAGTTCTACCAAAATAGATAGAGAAGGTCGATCGATGTAGAAGCATAACAACGTTGAAACTTTCAAGTCTGGTATCAATGGTAAGAAATTAGACAAGCGGTAACAAGAATTATATCATGAAAGAAGATGAGGTAACAAGTTAAACAAAGATCGTTGAGTAAGGAAATATGTGTTTGAGGCATGTACTTTGTTCAAGAAAAGATAAGGGTTCATATGTGTAAGTCGTAAACTGTTGATACTCGCATAAAATGTAAAAATTTCCAAAATTTACATTTATCTAACTTTTTAAGAAACATAATTAAAAAGTTGATTCTTGTTTAAATATTTAAGGTGACTACTATTTGGCGTTGCATGACTCCTTCTAAATTAAGCATAGGTGATCAGGCCATGCATAATTTAGGACTAGCAATGCGATGCTCAGCTTCGTCAAAGCAGTATTACAGGTCATATTATTTAAAATATGTATATAATGCCATTTGTAAAAAAACAGGAATCAAAATATTTTATGAAACTTTTCGCCAATAAGTTACTGGCTAGATATTTAATTCAACAATTTTTTTATGGTTACAAGGGTTCTTTATAAAACCAATTGTTGAACAATTTGAGAAATTACATCGTAAAATTAATATAAATTAGTTTTATAAGATAGCATTCAATTATTTAAGAAAGACCAGATGAAACCTTTTGTAAAATGATTCGCAAACAAGACCAGTTTGAGTTTATATGGTAACATGATAATAGTTTACAAAGTAGCGAGTGAGTTACAAGAGGGAAATAAGGAGTAGTTCAAGACAACCAATGAAATGGTTACAAAGTGATAGGGTTTCAAGAGATTTAGCCAGAATTGTCAAGAGTCCCGTGTCAAGAAGGATAACGAATGATGAAAATAAGAACTTCAACCTCGGTCCAAATCAGTGGTGCGATAGAAGCAAAGAAAGACAACTTAGAATGACAATTAAGTCATATATAAAAGAAAGATAGAGGAATCCATATGTGTGCACATCGTTATTTATTTGACATAAATATGCACTATTTTAACGTTTTCAATCGCAATCATTGTTTCATGGTTGTAAAATATCATTAGTTAAAGTTTTACGAGCTCACACAAACTCAAAAACGCCTAAAACCCTTTTTCAAAATTTCTACCAGCTTTGACTTTTTAGTAAACTTTCACCTTTTGGGATTGACCAAACCAATTGATTCACTA
This sequence comes from Glebionis coronaria, assembly GCA_025667525.1. Classification (NCBI taxonomy): domain Eukaryota; kingdom Viridiplantae; phylum Streptophyta; class Magnoliopsida; order Asterales; family Asteraceae; genus Glebionis; species Glebionis coronaria. The sequence goes on along the minus strand of JANFOE010000830.1, from coordinate 21,122 downwards.
AATGATATTCTAAGACTCGAAGTCTAATGCAATTCGATGTAAAACGATGTTTTGAACAACTTTCTAGTTTTACTAGAGACTTGAAACGGATAAAAAATGGACGAAAATGCCCTTGCATTTAAATCTGTCAACAAAATGATATTTTAGAACTACACAGAAATGAGTTCTTAAATTTTACAATCCCAAATGAGCGTAACTTGCTTGTTATTTTTAATGTTTACTGGTAAAATATTATTTCCTAAACGGACGTCTCAACAAGTAGAAATATATACTTTTATGTCTAAAGTTATAAAAATATTTTCTCGACACTGATAAATTTCCTGTAAAGTTTCTGTACAAAGTATATTTTTCGACACAGTTTGAAATTAAATCCAAATTTCATAATAATCCAGACTTAATGTACACACAAGACTTGTGGATTCCACAAAAACGAAAAAGAATAAATTCCGTAATTAATCTTGTAAAGAAAACACATTATAGAAATGGTTCAAGAATACCAACGATAAACTAAGAATTCAAAAACGACGCATGACATCCGTGTCTTAGATTTCGAGATGCAATGCAAGAAGGTCTCTTGGCAGTGTGATTTTTTTCTAATATCACAAGACATATCTAGAAAGAATTGAAAGATTAACGGGTCACACTCCTGGAGCGAGGAGGTTAAATGAAAAGGGAGGATACAAGTTTATAGAAGTACAATCGTGTTCCAAACAATCGTCGCATAATAGAGGATGAATTACAAGATAGCGATGATGTTTTCAAGATACAAACGAACGTTGTAATTTGAAATCGAAACATAGAATGGTCAATGAAATAAGATATAATCCATGTACAAGTGTCGTGTAAAACGGTGACGTAAAGGTCAATCAAGATTACGAAAGCCCACGATATTATTCAGCATAGATTCAAAGAATGCTTCGAGATGTGTGATTCGCACGATGTCCTTTAGTCTTTCTGGGAGACACATTGAGCTACACAATGGTCAATAGACTATTTTTCCAGACATCCAATAACAAATGGTCGGAAGCAATTTAGATATCTAAATAGATATTTTAAAGAGATTTAACAATGAAAGCAACACGCACGGTAGTAAAATGAAAATTAGAAGTTTCATTGAAAACAACACTTCTTAATCCCGAACAATGGTATCGCGAGAGTATGAACAACATGTAACAGTGAGTCGAAAAAAACAGACGGTTCAAAACGAACGAGCATATGAAGTCAGTCGTATCACGCATAAACAAGATAGCAATAGTACTCGGTAAAGTGACTATGAAAAGTCGGCAACATACTCGCTCCGAATTCAAGAATGTAACGTCATAACAATATAAAATCATTGTAACAAGATCAGTTCACAAAAACAAGAATTCAAGATATGCAGCAAGAGCATATGTAATCAAGTAATATCCAATGATAATTCATGAAGCACAAAGGCTTTGAAAAGACATAGTAATTATCGTCATTAGGATAATGTAATATTTCAACATGTAATCAGGAGAAGAAATACTATGATGATAATTAAAAGTAAATAATAAGGATTAGAGAGTTACCCGCACAGATATCTTACAACAACGGCAGATTCTGTGTTTGACACTTTAAACATGAAATATTTGAACTTTCGGTTATAGACTAAGTTTTGAAAAACGACTTAGTTCCCTATAACCATCGCTCTGATACCAATCTGTGAGACCCCCAAAATCAGGCAAGGAAACACGTAGGCAGCAAGGGGGTTCCACGGCATGGTATAAGAAACAATGAAATACTGTTGACAGAAAGTTGACATAATAAAAACTTATACATTACATCACAAAAAGATCAGAGTTTTTAAACAAAGGTCCCAGAGTTTTATAAGCGGAAAATGTATTATTTAAACATGGTTTTGTAACATGTTATTACCAAAAATATAGAATAAACTTCTGATAGCTTTTACCAAAACCAATCTTTAAAAAGTAACACATAAATCTCCAAGCTGCGATAATATTCTGCGGGCTCCCATCCAATCAAAGCTAAGTAATAATACCTGAGTTTAAACATGTAAAATCGTCAACATAAAGTTGAGTGATATTCATAGGTTTAGCAGTAAAGGTGTGGAACACAAGCATTCATTTGTAAAACAAGTAAATAGGGAGAATGGTTATGATCATTAACCATAGTCCGAAACTATTATTATTGCTATTTAGTTCATGAACCAAAGCTTAACTCAATGTAAGTTCCTCTAGTGAGTATTCAGCCTAAATACTCAAGTATAAACAAATGAAATGCGTCATGGTTAAACAACCGCAACATGGGACGTGGATTGTCAATCCCGATGGATCCACCCACAACATTCGCGCTTAGCAATACAAGTAAATTAACGGTTCATGATCAGAAGAGGAAACTTAAGGGCTATAACTAAAAGCAATAATAAGAATGAAAATATGTTGGAAATCATCAAGTTCTGGAAAGCATACAAGTTCTGGATAGCATACAAGTTCTGGATAGCATACAAGTTCTGGAAGCATACAGTTTTAAATGAATGTGTTCCACCATGTAAAATCTCACCCCGCGTTTAGAAACAATGCATAAGTAGTAAAAAGGGGCTATGAACTCACCTTAGATATACGGATATCGAACCAGGATATCGATCAATATAATAATGACATGAGTGAAATGGTGAGATAAGATAAGACGAGAAACCACAAGCTTTTAAAGAAACCTAAAATAAAATGGCATGTCTTAGAGATATAAACGATAACGTAAGAGAATAAACGAGTTTTATAAATGTTTCCTAAAAATATAGTTATAAGAATTTAAATAATATGATTGGGATATTTTTGAATATTATTAAATAAAGAGGGCCAAAAGTGTTACTTTAGAAATCTTTAACATTCATTAGTAGATAGCTTTAAAAAAAAGGACTAAAATGTAATTATGTAATTCATATGCATGAATTCATGACGTGAAGAATTACTTCATCATCATCTCATTTACAAACTACATTTGAATTTCATTAATAGTATTCCGTTGGAAAATTTCAATCCATGGTTGTTTCTTTTGTATTAGTATTCCAACAGTAAAACAAATAAAGTTCGTACGTTAATATCCAAATGATACCTTAGCTCCACGCCGAGATAGACGGCGAGTGATCCGATGTCGAGATGCGCGAGCATAGAGACGGACCGAACACGAATGAAGTTGACCCTGCCCTTGACTTAAACTCGTCTATTATTCAGCCTCGTCGACCAAGGACTCGAAACATGAACATATCCCGGTCACCAACCAAATCGTAACTCGAACACAAACTACAAACTTCTACGTAATGAAATCTATGTCTAAAAAATGAACCGAAATCAACTTGACATACTTTGGCATCGGTAAAGTGAGCCCACAACTCGCACTAGGATTCTAATCCGAACAATTACGCGTACACCCTTCGACGATATGAAATAATATGTCATGTTGAAAGATGCCACCCGCCATCTTCGACTTTACTAAGACGCACTCTAAACTTAAACTTGACTCATGCACATGTGCGTCAATGGTAAAGTAAGAAACACATGATTGCTAGATGCGCTTACAACTGTTGCTCAACTTCACCATATGAATTAGAAGCCATGTATAAATATAACATTCTTTTGCAGGCTAGCTATTAACATACGCTTGGGTGGATTTGAAGCAAGAAACTTGAGGATCATTTCATCATTATTTGTAACCATGTCTTAACGAATGCACCAAATTAAGCAAATGTTTCTTTATGTGATGGTTGAATTTGAAAGATGATATCTATCGATAGATAAAGAAGAAGAAAAAGACGTGGCACTTACATTGCCACGCATGTAGCTGCGTGTATAGAGTAGAAAAGACATAGTATTATGTTTAAGATTATAGAACCAAAGCAGGAATAAGCTTACACTGTTAAAGCAACGTGAGGACTAGAAAAAAAAAAGAAAAAAAAAACAAAAGCCATGGTTTATTATTTGGTAATATTTTGAATAAGTGGGTATTATTAAGGCCCGATATTTTAAAAGTTACGCGATATAAATGATACACGTGCAGAGCACGAAAAATAAACGCTCAATACAAAATAAAAACGTCGACATCCGGAGAGTATTTATTTTCGATATATAAATGAGGGCTTATTAGTTAATAAACGTTAACGCGTTATATAAATAAACGATACTTAAATGTTTACATAAATTACGAAGAATGCTCGTAAAACGAAACGACAATAGAAAATATGTCTATGTCATAACGAGAATATTTACGATCGACAGACATATACTTTGCCAGTAAATAATAAATGACAAGTATTCGATACACTAAAGCCATACCTTTGCCGGTTAGTCGAGAATTCAATATTATTCTTCGAACTAACATGAAAAATAAAAGTCGAGTAATAAATATTAAACCGAATACTATAAATAAGAGTAGAGCTTGGTCTAAATGTTGATTTTAAATTTCGGTTTACTACAATAAATAAATATGGAAAACTAAAAATAATTTATTTATTTATTATTATTTTTTTACAATATCGAATAAAATATTATCAATGATCAAAAGAATAATTAAAATATAATTTAAGTAAAATTATTGAGATCTCAGGTTTTACGTATGAAAAGTATATAGAACAAGTAACACATTCTAAAATCGAAAAGTATGAATAAAAGAATAATTTAAATACCGGTAAAAATACGAGTTCTCACATTCAGTGCGTCAGATGAGGCGAAAAACCCCATATACATGTTCACATAAGTGAACAAGATATATGACATTGCACGCTCCTGTACTCAGGCCTAGCTACTCAGTTGTATTAAAAATTTTGTTCGGAATTTGCTGAAGGAAACTTTTGATGACTGGTGATCATTTATTCAGCTTCAGTGAATCAGATAAGGCGACAAAACATCATATACACAATCACATAAGTGATATAGACACATGACATTGCACACTCCTTTACTAAGACACTGCTACTTAGCATTAATCAAAACTTTTAAGAAATGTTGAACCTTCAAGCTTCTTCAGTGAATGCTTAAGGTTTAGGTTTTGTATCATCAATGTTCAGCATACCAAGATCCATTATCAATCTTTTGAAAGTTGGTTCATCCAGTGGTTTGGTGAAGATATCAGTCAGTTGATACTGAGTGGGGATGAAATGTAATTCAATGTCCCCTTTCACAATATGATCTTTGATAAAGTGATATCTGATATCAATGTGTTTTGTTCTTGAGTGAAGGAATGTATTGTTGGATATTGCAATAGCACTAGTGTTATCACAAAAGATTGGTACCTTTTCATATTCTATGTCATAATCAGCTAGTTGACTTTTCATCCAAAGAACATTGGCACAACATCCAGCAGCTGCCACATATTCAGCTTCTGCTGAAGACATGGCAATTGTTTGTTGCTTTTTAGCACTCCAACACACAAGTTTGTCACCTAGTAATTGGCAAGCACTAGATGTGCTTTTTCTGTCCATATTGCATCCAGCATAGTCAGAATTTGAATACCCCTTTAGATCAAAACCTGGGGATTTGAGGTACCAAAGACCTAGACTTGGTGTACCTTTTAGGCATCTGAAGATTCTCTTTATAGTAGTAAGATGTGATTCCTTTTGTACTGCTTGGTATCTTGCACAAAGGCATATAGAGAATTGAATGTCAGGTCTACTTGCAGTTAAGTACATGAGTGACCCAATCATACCTCTATGCTAAGTCTCATTGACTGATTGTCTATTGAGATCAGGTCCTAAGTTGTTAAGGGGTACCATTGGAGTCTTCACTGGAGCACAATTGATATCATACTTCTTCAGCAGATCCTTGACATATTTTTCTTGATTCATGGAGATGCCTTGGTCAGCTTGTTTAATCTAGAGACCAAGGAAGTATGTGAGTTCTCCCATCATACTCATCTCAAACTTGCTGGTCATAAGCTTGGCAAATTATTTGCAAATTTTCAAGCTTGTTGAACCAAAGATGATGTCATCCACATAATTTGTACCAGAATGGTGTCAGTTTTAGATTTATAGATAAACAAGGTGTTATCTATTTTTCCTCTGATAAACTTATGTTCAATGAGAAATGTTGAGAGAGTTTCATATCATGCTCTTGGAGCTTGCTTCAGTCCATACAAAGCTTTGTAAAGCTTGTAGACATGGTTTGGGTATTTACTACTCTCAAAGCCAGGAGGCTGTGTAACATAAACTTCTTCTTTTAAGTCACCATTTAGGAATGCACTTTTGACATCCATTTGGTAGATGATGAAGTTCATGTAAGTGGCATTAGCAAGAAAGATTCGTATGGCTTCCATATGTGCAACTGGAGCAAAGATTTGATCAAAATCAACACCAGACTCTTGATTGAATCCTTGGGCCACCAGCCTAGCTTTGTTTTTTGGTCACCACATTGGTTTCATCTCTTTTGAGCTTGTAAACCCATTTGGTGCCAGTGGTTAATTTACCACGTGGAAAGGGGAACCAATTTCCAGACTTTGTTTCTTTCAAATTGAGTTAGTTCCTCTTGCATGGCATCCACCCATCCAGGGTGTGTGAGTGCTTCAGAAACCTTTGTAGGTTCAATTTCTGAAAGAAAATTTGCATAGATGCTGATGTGATATGGAATGTCGGTGTATTTTAACAAAATTGCAGATCTGGCATAAAACAAATTGCAGGCAAACTAAGTGTTCTCCCTAATCTATAAACCACTCCTAAACAAACTTAATCAATTCAGAAAAATCAAACTTGCAAAAGCAGATTCAGCAATCAAATAGGAATTCTAATAACTTAGATAGAAATCACAAGCTAACAGACTAAGTGCAAATACCAAACTTAGCAATTAATTCTCAAATTAATATCAGATATAGCAGATTTAAGTGGCTAATAGATCAGCAATTTGACATATCAGTTGATAAAAATTCACAAACCAAACTCACAAGCAACCTTAACTGATATATCAGTTTATAACCTTAAACATACACAGTTTAAAACAATTTTACAAAATATACTTAAATCTTCTAGACATATCAGTTTAATCAAAATTCTGTTTAAGACAAATTATCTAAAATACCCAAACTCTACCCATTCATAATATCAGCTATTAGCATACTATATAAAAAAATCACTATGAACTAATCATCAAGAATAGAATTAAATCATACTAACTAAGCATACAATCATTTAAACAAACTTAGTTACAAAGTAAAACTTTGAACTTAGATATAAATCCAAGTTCAGTAGGTTCAATCCATATATCAAAACAGTAATAAGAAAACACTTAGCAAATATCAAAACATAGCATAATTAGATACAACTTCACAAATTAAAATATCTAAACAGATTAATCTAAAAAACATATAAATAAAATGGAATTGAACCTTTTTGGGGAAAACCTTTGGGAAGAAGATCGGCGATGAGCCGTCTTATTAAACCAAATCAACACCACCATACATCACCATTCGAAACAAAAACGTAACACCATCGAACCACCACATTTATTCGAACCAAATGATTGTTTATCAAACTTTCTAGTGGGGAAAGTTTTCCCCAAATTTCACTTAATATATTTTACCCAAGCTATTATTTAGCTTAATTAAATATATTTAATATCATACCAATATAGGTTAACGAAAGGAATAAATTGCAATAAACTTTAAACAGTAATTAAATCGAAACAATTGAACCTCAAAATACTTTTTTATTAATTTCAGAAATAGATTACAATACTAAGAAAAGAAAATTACAATTATATTCCTAAACCTAATTTAGCATAATAAGATTAAGTAAAAAAATGGGATCAAAATTACATAACAAATGGGGGGTTTTATAGGCCAACCCCTAAGGCTGCTAGTGAGGTTGTTGAGCAGAACCTTTGATCTTGACCATTCAATTTCTCATGCTCTTTCTTCTCTTGATCTTGTGGCTGATATTTGATCACTAGCACACGGATTGCCAACGTGGCAATCCCTTGTGCTAGTTGTGCTAGTTTAGAGCTGATGTGTCCATTCTTGATTGGAGGATTGAGGGAGGGTGAGCCGTTTTAGCCAATCACAGGGGAGAAAGGAGCCACGTCACACTGAATAGGGGCATCTTCTTTGCTCCGATAAACTTGGGAATTAATTCCCAAGCATGTGTCTACACGCTCTTATAAATCAAAAAGCCCCAAAATTGATTTTAATTAGGGTTTGAAAGGTGTCTGGTTATTTAGGTTTGAGAGGTGAGAGAGATGGATAGTAACTTTGTTTTTATCGAAGTCATTGTGTGGTGTGGGTGATACGGTTTGACTAAGAAAGTGAATAAGTTTTCACTTTAAATATCTATTTTAACCGTCCATTGATAACAAACCCTAATGGGTTCTGAAGCCTAAGAGTATTCCTTCATGTCTCATACGTTTGATAACTTAATGACAAATTGGGCTTTTGGCCCAAACTTCCCATCCGTCACCTTATAATGGTCAAATTGGGCCATGTTTAGGGCTTGGGCCAAAAAGAGATAACTTGTTTTCACTAATGGGCTTTTGGGCCCATTAACAACATCTGGGTCCCACAAGGCCCAAATAAATTTGATAGAGTTAAATCCACTAAAAACGAACTCGAATTTTGGCTTCCCTGATAAATCTTCAAATCTCGTGTCGTTTTTTCCGGTTTTCGTGATCATCGGTACCTACACACATTAAACAACAAAAACACATATACAATGCCATTTTTATAAAATTTATGCATTTATTGATTGTTATTAGATACAAATGATATGAGTAAAATCACTCATATCAAACTCCCCCTTGCTAAGCAATTGTCGTGTCCTCACGTAATTATAAAATAAAACTACTAACTACACTTTTATTCAACTTTTGAAACTTTATTTTGCAAATACATAATGTAATGCTTTCATTATTTGAAAAATAACTTTTAGGATCATAAAACTCAAATAGATTCATCGTCCTTGACTTTTCACTTTTCCAAACCAAGTTTAAAAACAAGATCATTGTCAATCATAAGTCCCAAAATTAAAACAACTCATACAAGTAATTTTGTTAAACTCATTCTCCTTTTATTCCTAATTGTATCTCTAGATTTTAAATTATAGTCATTAACCCAAAGGCTCATTTGACTTATTTGATATTTATTAATCCAAAAATGAAGGCAAAAACGGTGTAAACTCAACACTCAAAACCAAACCTCGACTTCAAAAACCGTTGTCACTAAAGAAAGCCCACATCAAGGATAACTTAACACGATTTGAGGGATAAATCCCCGGACCCAAAATTTGTCTAATAGGTCTACTTAAAGCAACAATAAATCCTCCAAAGTCAATTATGACTTTATTAATGGAGTTAGCAACAATTACATCATATCACCTTGAGGCTCTTTAAGATGTAAAAGTGCTCCTTATTTAAAATCCACACCCGAAGGCTCCTTGGACAAAAACAAGGGAATTGACATTCACCATCCCACCTTATGTCTCATGATGATGAAGCAATTTTTATTAAACACGTCCCCATGCCATACACCCTAAGGCTCTAATGACAAGTTAGTGCTACATGACTCCCACCCAAAGGCTCATAGAGAACATGTTTTTATTTATTCTTCTTATTATTATGATATTTATAGGAAGCCAAATTTTCCTAATCCCGTGATCAAAAGTCTATGACGCTGACACCCTTAATGTGTTCTCACTTTAATTACAAGGGAAGAAAAAGAAGGAGTTACGAGCTAAGATATTAAGCCTAATCCGCTAAAAACTTCATTTATTAAGCAATTAATTATTCAAGCGTGAAAAATAAATACGAGAAGATTAAATCAAACACAAAAATACTTATACAAGGAAGAATTAACTTTAAAAACTTATGAATAAACTTTATCATCTCTTGTTCTCCATATTGTAAATTTTCAAAAATGTGAAATTAATGGATACTTAGCCAATTAAATCAAAGTTTTGGTTTTTCAAGTCATCTATAGGATCTTGCATCATCTTAGACTTTTTCAAATTTTAGAATTTGCGTTTTAAAGTTCCCTTGATAAACGACATTCTAGGATCAATTATAGAAACTTGCGAAAAGTTCTCGTTCTTAAACCCGTATGAGTTAAGACTTTCGTGTTTTAAAGTTCCCTATATAAAAGCCTAGCAAAACTTGATTTAAACATGTAAAGGAAAAAGCTAAGGTAAAAACCGAGTTGAGTCAAAAACTATTTTTATTTTCACCAACGGAAAGCCTACATTTGTGTCAAAAGCACTTATTTTCTTTATTAAAACTTAAAATAACACCAAAAATTCAAAAAAATTCGAAAAACAAGAAAAACGATTACGTTTAGACACGACAAAAGCAATTGCAAGCGATTATATCAATTGGATCCCCCATGCTAAAACCAAACATTGTCCTCGATGTTTCCTAGCTCAAGAGTAACACCCCCTTGCTAAAACACGAAGAGTCTAATGCAAAAGTCCTAACATGGAAAGAGCACACAAATCTATAAGTTGTTTATTAATTATGCCTCAAGATAAAACATTAATCGATAAAAATCAAAGGATAGAGAGTGTGCCCCTTTTTGGCAATCAAAGTGAGAAAGATCAAGTGGACCGGTAAAAACCGAACACGAGAGTCTTCAATGATTAGGGTCATACCTAAGATTCACAACAAAACATGAGCACGAGCTTGAACGATCAAGCCTTATTAGTGTTAGAAAATAGATAGAAGATAGAATGTATGGGACTCCCCCACAAGGCACCTCGTCTTTGTTAACCAAGTCATGAGCTCGACTCGATCCCCGCATTCATTGGTCCTTAGGGAAAATGGTGTAAATCGGCATAATGGAATAAAATCCAACATAAAGCACGATGCCGAAGTTAAAGATTACATCCTCGTTTTCGGATGACAAACGAAACGATAAAACTCCAACATAAATCTCCAAAAAGAGATGGTTGTCACAAATCATGATATGGATATAGTATGCTCCCCGAGATAAACTCGCACCAAGATGATCGAAAAGTCTTTCAATTATTGCATCGGTGAAAGGCCGAGATTTCCCTAAATCAACGATTTCGGGGTCGAATATCTCGTCCTCGGGAGAGAAAGGAATAGACAACACGGTGTCGTCCCCCCATGCTAATCCATAATCATATCAATCACATGGTAATGGTGGGATAATGGTTTCATCCATAGTGGAATCAACATTCTTAGCTTTAACGACCATTTCACCCTTAGAAATGAGATCAATCAGGTCATGGTACTCAATATGAGTTACATGAAAAACCCGCACATTAAGGTCAAAGTGGGTGGGTGGAGGACTTGGGATGAAATCATCATCAAGTAAATTCTCTAAAAAGAGAGTGTCCCCCTCCGGGTCAAGTTCATCAATACCCGGTGGTATCGAATTATTAGAAGCAAGAAAAGTGTCAATCTCCTCCATAAGCGGATCACTATCCTCAACGGGAATAGGAGATGGAGAGAAAGACTTAATATTAGGCTTAGAATTCAAAGCTTCGATCCTAGAAATGAGAAGTTAGACGTTGGATAATTTTTCACGAACAATCACGTCTTCCACATCTAAATGAGTAAGTTTATCGGAGAACTTCTCGAGGATCAGAATAGTCAAATCAACCTCATTTCCCGGTGGAAATGGGTCTAAGGAGCAAGTTCAAATGTGAACCTCTCAAAAATCGGATCACTATCATCCTCATTTCCTGGTAGAAATGAGTGGAGAAGAGTAGGTTCATCGGGAAACCCCTCATAATCCGAGTCGTGAATATCATCTTTATAAGAAAGTTCATCAGAGAACTCCTCATTAGAAAATTCGCTAGAAGTCGAATGATACTCAAAATCTTCATTTCCATCACAATTTTCATCATAGAATTGGAGAAAATCGCAAAGTGAATGGACGAAGGAGAGTCATCACAATGTGGCAAATCACATATTTCATTGGAAATACCATCTAACTCTCTTTGGTTTTGGACAAGGATCTCAACACTAGAATTTATTACTTCGTTTGATTCCGTTTCCAGAATAGTGCTAATATGCTCGTCCCCCATGCTTAGAGAATTTTTGGGTTCCACGGTGGAAGAATCTTAAATAGGAGTGGTGATGTCATGAGATGGAGTGAGATCATAAATATCCTCATCATCGTCATCATCAATATCATAGTTCACCAAAATATCATCTTTGAAAAAATCTTTGTAAAAATTCATTTTCTCTAGCATAAGTAATTGTTCAATGGAAAGTTGTGAGGAGTCGACTTTCGTTTGAAGACAAGGGCACACGCCATCAAACAATGGACTCCCACACTTAACGCAAACGATAGATGAAGACATAATGATAAAAACAAGGAATAAGGATAATTACTATGGAAGTAATCTACCCTCGGTCGACTTTGAAACGTAGGTGAAAACCTAACCGTCTCGAGGTTCAATAAGTAAACTACAAAAATAAGATATAATACTACTTGAGTTGGCAAACCAATAATCGGTCGTCCCTCTCAATATACGCACAAGCAAGCGGGGAAACGAGGTGGCACAAAGCACTTAAAAACCTTTTTCCTTAGACGGTCTTTTATAGCTCGTCGCCTTAAACCCACCATATAGTTTGTATAAATCGAGTTCAAACTTTTTATTAGTATTTATCTATTTTGCCTTTTTTGGATTCGAATACAATAGCTAGGTGATGAAATCCCAACTAAGGTCTTATTTGGAAGTAGGTAAATTTATTTTTCTACGTAATATAATATAATAATCACAAAAAACACGAAAAACGATACATACTATAATAACAGAAAAATAACAAAACTTTTCGAGGATGGAAAGGGTCTTCAAATCAACGATAAACAAATCTTCTCGAACGAATCGTACACAAGATCCCCGGCAGCGGCGCCAAAAATTTTGATGTGATGTGGAATGTCGGTGTATTTTAACTAGATACGTTATAGGGCAAATTTAGGAAATTACCCTTAGGAAAAGGTAATAGTCCATAAATAAGCCAAAGACGAATACAATTAAACACCTGAATGATCCAAGTTCGTTGTACACGAGGATCTTGTGAATTTGAGACGTTTTGTATTAATTTGGACAACTGATTCGAATTGGTTTTCAGTTTTTCATCTAAAATAAATCCTACAATTTTTAATCCTAAGTGCATGAATCGTATATCAATATTTAATCTAATAGACAATTATTCAAAAATTAAAACTTTTTAAAAGTTAACTATTTAAAAGTTAAACTATTTAATTAAAACACTTTTACACTATTAAAAAACTTATTAAACAAATTTAAAAACATTATTTAAAAATTATAAACTAATTCAATTTATTTAACAATTAACTTTTACTCTTATTTAACAAAATCTATTTAACAACTAATTTTTATTAAAAACTAAATTAATTAGAGATTATGTCATTTAAAAAACTAATTTATTTAAAAACTAACTTTAATAACAATTTAAATTTCTAAAATTAAAACAATATATTTTTATTTATTTTTTAAAACTTTATAAAGAACATTTTAATAATTGATTTAAAAAGTAATTAACGAAAACTTGTAATAATACTAAATAAAATCTGACAGTCACAATTAAGAAGCTATATTAATAAAAGAAGCAATATTAAAACTAAAGTAAGTAGCTAGCATAGATGGTTAACGCGTTTGGCCCATGACCAGAAGGTCATGGGTTCGAGTCCCATAGTGGACATTTTGGTGATTATTACTTTTTTTATTGGACAAAAATACAAAAGTTTACAGTCGCAGGGGTGACTTTGTGATGACTATTTTTGGAATGATAAAACTTCAAATGTCACAGGAGTGACAATATTTGTGACAATATGACTTGGACTGATAAATCAGTGAAAACTAATCAATCCAAAAAGGTCTGCTAGCCCCAAAAACTCAGCAAATACTAACAGATCTAGCATAAAACAAAATTGCAGGCACACTAAGTGTTCTCCCCAATCTATAAACCACTCCTAAACAAACTTAATCAATTCAAAAAAATCAAACTTGCAAAAGTAGATTCAGCAATCAAATAGGAATTCTAATAACTCAGATAGAAATCACAAGCTAACAGACTAAGTGCAAATACCAAACTTAGCAATCAATTCTCAAGTTAATATCAGATATAGAAGATTTAAGTGGCTAACAGATCAGCAATTTGACATATCAGTTGATAAAAATTCACAAGCCAAACTCACAATCAACCTTAACTGATATATCATTTTATAACCTTAAACATACACAGTTTAAACCAATTTTACAAAATATACTTAAAGCTTCTAGACATATCAGTTTAATCAAAATTTTATTTAAGACAAATTATCTAAAAGACCTAAACTCTACCCATTCATAATATCAGCTATTAGTAGACTATATAAAAAAATCAATATGAACTAATCATCTAGAATAGAATTAAATCATACTAACTAAGCATACTATCATTTAAACAGACTTAGTTACAAAGTAAAACTTTGAACTTAGATATAAATCCAAGTTCAGTAGGTTCAATCCATATATCAAAACAGTAATAAGAAAACACTTAGCAAATATCAAAACATAGCATAATCAGATACAACTTCACAAATTAAAATATCTAAACAGATTAATATAAGAAAACATATAAATAAAATGGAATTGAACCTTTTTGGGGAAAACCTTTGGGAAGAAGATCGGCGCTGAGCCGTCTTATTAAACCGAATCAACACCACCATACATCACCATTCGAAACCAAAATGTAACACCATCGAACCACCACATTTATTAGAACCAAATGATTGTTTATCAAACTTTCTAGTGGGGAAAGTTTTCCCCAAATTTCACTTAATATATTTAACTCAAGCTATTATTTAGCTTAATTAAATATATTCAATATTATACCAATATAGGTTAACGAAAGGAATAAAATGCAATAAACTTTAAACAGTACTTAAATCGAAACAATTGAACGTCAAAATAACTTTTTTATTAATTTCAGAAACAGATTACCATACTAAAAAAAAATTACAATTATATTCCTAAACCTAATTTAGCATAATAACATTAAGTTAAAAATTGGGATCAAAATTACATAACAAATGGGTGTTTTTATAGGCCAACCCCCAAGGCTGCTGGTGAGGTTGTTGAGCAAAACCTTTGATCTTAACCATTCAATTTCTCATTCTCTTTCTTCTCTTGATCTTGTGGCTGATATTAGCTCACTAGCACACAGATTATCTCTAGTGTCTATTGAAGGATATTCAATAGACAAAGGTTTAATCAATGTAGGGCTTCTTTCTTGGTTAGAAGCAACACATCTAAGACCTAATTCCCTAAAGATAGTAGGAGAGCTTTGAGCAGAGGGCTCAGATTGTTCATTAGCAGCTTCATTAGATTGATCATTTTGATCATGTGTGTCAGCATGCTGATTGTTTTGAAATTGACCATTTTGGTCATTTGTGTTGCTTTGCTGATCATTTTGATCATTTTGAGACTGATCATTTTGATTATTTGATTGACAGCCATCAGTATTTGATACTGAAGGATTTCCTTTTGTAGGACTTGTCATATCTTCAAATGGATCAATATGAGGAACTGAATTGCTTGTTTGATATCTTTGAGAAGGCTCATGATGTCCAAATTCATCAGATGGATAGTTATGAGATTCATGAATATGAAGTTCATCATCTGATGGATTTGTCAATTTGAGAGCTTTAGAACTTACATTGAAAGTGATGTGATACGTTTCTTCAATACATTGTCTTCTTATGTTGAAGACTCTATATGCTTTAGATACTAGAGAGTATCCAAGGAAGTAACCATCATTAGATTTTTCATCAAACTTACCAAGGTGATCCTTATGATTATAAATGAATATTGGACACCCAAACACATGTAAGAATGAAATGTTTGGAATTCTCCCCCTGAAGACTTCATAGGGAGTCTTCATGTGTCTCTTCACAATGATGGATCTATTTTGAGTGTAGCAAGCAGTGGCTACAGCATCAGTCTAAAAGTGCTTAGAGTGAGAAAATCCAGCAAGCATTGTCCTTGCTGCTTCAGTCAAGGTTCTGTTCCTTCTTTTAGTCACACCATTTTGTTCAGGTGTGTAAGGAGATGAGAAATTTTGGGAAATTCCTTTGTCATCACAGAATTTGATCAATGTATGATTTCTGAATTCAGTACCATTGTCAGTCCTAGGTTGCTTGACATGAGTGTCATTTTGATTTTCAACTCTTTTGATAAAGGACATAATGGAATCTGGTGCATGGCTTTTCTTTGTCAGAAAATATACCCAGGTGTACCTAGAGTACTCATCAACAATGAAAAGTGTATATTTTTCATTACAAATGGCCCTAGGTGATACTAGGCCAAATAAGTCCATATGAAGCAAGTGAAGACTTTCTTTGATTGAGAAAGTTTGCTTTGTTTTGAAACTGGCCCTATGGTGCTTCCCTTTTTCACATGTTGAGCATGGTTTGTCCTTGGAATAGACAAGTGAAAGGAGACCAATAACAAGATTTTGTTTTGCCAGTAGAGTTATTGTTTTGAAATTTAGATGTGAGAGCCTCTTATGCCAAAGCCAGTTAGTAATGTTGGAAGCTTTAGCAAAGAAACATGTCTCCTGAGTAGAGTTCATGTTCATGACATAAACATCTTTGACTATGGGAGCAATCATCACAATTTCATGATTGGAGTTGAAGATTATACCTTTTTTGTCATCAAACAGCACTAGATACTTTGCATCACAAAGTTGACTGATGCTGATGAGGTTGTGCTTCAATTCATTGACATATGCTACCCTTGTGAAAACTATACCATTGTATTTCACTAAACCAAATCCTTCAGTAGTAGCTGATGAGTTATCACCAAAAACAACTTTAGGACCTTATTCCTCCTTATACTTGTGCAAATAACTTTTGGTCCCAGTCATATGCCTTGAGCAGCCACTATCTAGGTACCAAATAGGCCTCCTGAGATCACACTACATAAGTTAAGAAAATGGTCAGTTTTGTTTTGAAACCCACCTTTGATGGGTGGGGGTTTTAGATCTGGAAGGTGTTCTAGATCTGGAGGGTCCTTTTGATGAGGATGTGTGTGATTGCTCAAAAGAAGAAGAGGTCTGAACAGCTTTTGCTTTCTTAGCCTAGAGGGCTTCACCTCTTCTGAACCACTCTATATGATTGTGATCAGATGTAGTGTGGACATTGCTTCCACAAGTTTCACAACATTTGGTAATAGAGTTTGGGTTTCTTGGTTTAATACCTCTTCTGAGTGAAATAATTCGATTATGTCCATGAGTGTCATGGTCATAACTTCCACAAATATTAAAAACAAGGTAATAGTGGCAGTCATCTGAGTCATGATTGCCCATACCACAATGAATGCATGATGGGAAAGGCATATTGCGCCTGGAATGAGATGCTTCAGTATTGTGAGCATCAGCACTTGTTTTAGCAAGCATATACTCAGTATGTTCACCAGTGCGATGGTCAGTCCTCTCACATTTAGTACAATAAATCACTTTTAGGCAAGTTTTAGTGAGATGGTTGTTTAGACCACATAGATCACTAGCCCTGTTAAATTGTGTCTTGTACTTATAATGGGGAGAGTTTGAAGGTTCATCTCTGAATTGAGTTGGTGTTTGCTGTTGCCTGAGTTGCAATTTGAGATCATTTATCTCTTGCATGACAAGAGACATTCTCTCATCTTACTCAGATCTAGCATTCTTCAGTTTATTTGTTAAAACTGAAGAGGTAGTTCCCATATGTGAACCTTCAGCAGGAGCTGAAGAGTTAATTGAAGTGTCAATTTTGACATGTTTGGAAGAACTACTTTTGTGTGTGGTGTGAGACTTGATGATTGACTGGATTGATTTAGGTCTAGTAGAGGGTTCAGCACCAGCTAGCTTCTACAAAGGAGGAAGTGGGGTACTTACTACATTCTCTAAATCATCATCTAAGTCGTCCTCATTGACTGAGGACTAAACAGGTGCTGAAGAATCAGCATTTGCCTGAAACTCAGGGAGAAGGATACGTCCAGTGTTATGATTGGGTAAATTCTCTTCACCTGACCTTACAACGTCAGGGATCGAGATACCATCCTCATTTGAGGCTTTGACAAAGACAATAGAGTTGGTGCTGGAGGATCCTTCAGCACCAAGCATTTTCCTTTTTTGAGCAGGAATTTGTTCATTGATGCATTAATTTACCCTATCAGAGTTTCTAAGCCAAGACTTAACAATATCTTTTGCTTATTTTAGTTCAAATCTTAGGCAGATATTTTCATCAAGAATCTCTTTGTTCAATTGTTGAAAAGTAAGTACATCAAGTTTAGCTTCTTTTAGCTCTATTAGCCTACTTTCAAAATAATCAAGTTTTAGAACAAGTTTATGATATTTTTCAAGAAAATTGTTTCTTTGTTCTTCAACAAATTTTAGATCAATACACAGGTAATCAAAGACAAATTTAATGTCATCTTTATCTTCTAATTCAAGAAGAGTTTGTACCTTTTTTATTGTGATATTGACCCATTCACTATTTCTGGCACTTTCTCTGGCCACAACATTGGAGTTTGACCCTTCATCATCAGTAAGTGCCTTTAGCACTTTTACATTAACCAATTCATCATCATCTGAAGAAACATATTCTTCATCCCATTCATAAGCTTCAGCAACGAGCCCTTCGTTCTTATCCTGCTTGGGAGCCTTGGAGGAAGAACTTTTAGTGCCCATGAGGGCCAGTCTAGCCTTGATTTCTATGTATTTAGCCTTAAAGTCTTTTGCTGGTCGAAGTTCAACCTTGTTTTGCTGAAAAGAAGTTGAAGCAATTTGTTTTGGTTGAAATGATGAATGACCAGATGGTCTTGATTGAGTTGGTGAGGAATAGGAAGGGATAGATGTTTTGGAGTAACAATCCCTAACATAGTGACCAGTCTTCCCACATTTGTAGCATTCAGTGTCAATTGAAGCTTTTGTGGTGCTGGAGAACTTGCCTCCTTTCATAAAGAACCTTCTAGACTTGGCTAGAAGTGCTCTTTCATGAAATTCCTCTTTGAGGTCATTCAGATATTCCTCACTAGTTCTTGTGTCTTCTTCATCATCAGAACTATATTGGTAGTCTTGGATGACGCCTCACTAAAGAAGGCTGTAGATAAGGGTGTAGCAATGGTTAATGCTTTAATCTTGCTTGAGCCTTTATAAATCCTGTCAACTAGGTTTTCTTCATATTTGAGTTTCCCAAAAAGAGAAGCCAAATCACAATCTTTAATGTGATTAGCATTTCTCAAGCTCTGGTAGAAACTAAGCTACTTTTTTGGCAATGCATTAACAAAAAATATGTTGATTTCAAGTTTTGAAAGCTCAACACCATCATTCACAAGTTCATTCATCAGTGCTTTGTATCTGGTGAATGTTTGTGTGAGGGTTTCCCCTTCTTTGTACTTGAAGGTGTTGTATTGAAGCTTTAAAACCATGATTCTAGTTTCTTTCACATTAGAGGATCCCTCATGATAGAGAATAAGGTCCTCTCATGTAGATTTTGTTGTTTTGCAATTCACAACAAAATTCATTTGGTCATCTGTAAGCACAGACATGATGAGACTTTTGAGACGCTGGTCTAGGTTAGCAACTTTTCTCTCATCAGCAGTCCATTGTACTTTATGTTTTCTATTGTCCCCAACCATGGGAACAAAAGGACCATTTTCAATGATTCCAAGGAATTAAGGTTCAATCCCAACCATGTGGATAAGAAACCTCTTCTTCCAATTTGTGAAATTAGCTACCTCTAGTACAGGAGCAGTATTGAGTTGGTCACCCCTATATTCTAGGGTTTGTGGTATAACTTGAGCCATTTTTGGATCTTGATTTGAAAACTTTTAAATGAGCAGTTTAATAAAATAAGAGTTTAGCTAATCAAACTGCTCTGATACCACTTGTTAGTCCCTTGTAAATCGTTATTACTTATAAACCTTAAGTAATAACTCTTTACCAAGACTCAAGTGTGTTGTTTTAACAATAGATAAGAACTATGAACAATTAAAACAACAATACCAATAAATTTTCAACGTATAGACTTTTATTAGAATCAAATAAGAATCTATAACCCACTTTGTTTGTGGAATAACAAAGTGGTTCAATGACAATGGGTTGTGATCTCCTCTACTTAAACGTATAACCAAAGTTAGAGTCTAAGCTCCAATCTAAACGTTCATATGCTTCTTGGCTATATGGTTTAGTTGGTATCGAGAGAGAAAGGTTTTCTAGAGTTTCTACTCTTGTATTGGTTAACCCTTTCTCTCTCAATGTACACTCCTTTTATATGCAGTGTAAACTAGGGTTTGAATTTGCATGTTTCAATGCATGGGTTTATCTAGTGGGTGGTTGATGCCCATGCTGGATAAACATTACAAAGTACATAATAAACTATTCTAGAAAAGATAAAGGTTGTACTTATATCTAAGTATACAAGCAACCTACTTTGACTTAAAGTTATCTTTTCCCGCCTAATGCAAACCATCAGAATACTGAAGAGTCTTCAGTATCCTAGAGGAGATCGACATCATTCAGTTTGGTATTGTCAAACCAAACTGAACTGAAAGCTCTTCTTCAGTTCTTGTTCTTCAGCAACTAGACCGCCTAGTATTTGAAGCGAAGACTCCTTTGTCTTCTAAGTTACCTGTAAGAGGAATGTTGAACGTTGTTCAGCTACAAAGTCTTTAGAAGGAACTTTGTTCCTCTGGTCATCCTTCAATAGACTGGCCTTACTACTGAGCATGAAACACTTAGGGGGATTTTATATTCAAATCCTAGAGTTGCTTCAGGGTCAATAAATACTGACCCAACATATCCGTACCTAAAATACAGAATGAACAAACACAAGCATATTTTATGGTATTTTATGACATTTTTGTATATTTTAAGCCCGATTTGGACGATAAGACTATGTATAAATGCAGTCTCATCATCTTGACATAACATTCAAAGTGATGCTTTTTAGTATTCACAATGACGAATGGAAATCCTTCTAGTGTTAACCTCAAACAGCACTACGGTAGGTGACTTGCGAGATTCTTTATGAATCAAGCTTGTGTCAATTGGAAAGCAACGATGGTGAAGTTCTTTATGAATTACACGTGTTCCAAGATTTGAATTGACATAACCGCATGCTTGTGCTCAAGAATCAAAGAAATACAAAGACTTTCGCAA